>VWZE01010287.1:184913-211122 GCA_013396675.1 Eubucco bourcierii
ATAAGTTTAAAGGAAAACCTAAATATAAAAAAAAAAAAAAAAAAAAAAAAAAAAGAAAAATTAATGAAGAAAGAACACTCCACGCTTCCCAACCTCAGTACTTGAAGGACCCTTCAAAAATGTGACTCCCTGGTCCCTCTACTCCAGACTGAAGTGTCCATGATGGGCATAGCACCAGAACAACTGCTTTGAAATGGCCTTTTCTGGGGGAGTTCTGATCAACAGGCAGAGCCCCCTGGGAATTTGGGTTCTCTGCCTTTGGTAGATCTATACAGAGGGGAGCCTCAAGGTGCTAGGTGAATCTCTCTACATAGATGGTGTTGGCAAGGCCAGCAGTCTCCAGATCCCAAAATCATCTATTTCTGTGCACATCCCAAAGAGAAGAAGATAAAAATAATATCTAGGGTCTGGACTTGGGCAGGGAGTTTCAGATGTGTGCAGTTATGTCTGGAGGAGAAACCCCTTACACAGAGTTGGACTCAAGTCCTGATGTGTGAAACAAGTGTGGAGAGGGGGAACTTGATTCAAAATAAATGCAGGGATGTGACTCCTGGTAACCAAAGCCTTCTATTTACAGAGAAGGATTTTGCATACATGTACCTACCAATTTCTCCAATAGATCTACCAAAGACCAAATTTTAGCTAACCACACAGATGCAAAGGGATGAGTCAAGAGACTTGCATTTTTTGCAGTCAAATCAAAATCCCTTTTTACCTCCCAAATAGCATCAAGAAAATAAGTACAAAGGAAGAAATAAACATCTGGATCAGCACCTCACCATCCCATATGACAAGAAATGTATTTTTAAATGTAGCCTCAAGTGTTCAGTAACTCAACAACACAGCCCGATAGGTGTCTGCACAGCAAATGATGACACAATCTCAGTGGAATACATTATTGACTTAAGTGTCTTTGCACCTCCTCAGACATATTAAAAATATACAGCCCACGAGTTTAATAAATCACCACTCTTTTTTCTGTTGTTTAGTATTCAAAAGCAATACCTGCACTTCATTATATGACTGAGTGGGGGAAAACAGAACTCTTCATTTTAATAATCTCAACAAAGAGAAATGCAGCAGCCCCTTGAACAGAGCATAGTTTAGCTACCTGGTTCTGGAGACCATTCATTTATTGCAAATTAGTACCATGCTTACATTTCACATGACAGTATGCCAATAATGCATTGGAAAGTTAAGTTATAGATCAAGCACTACCCACATTGTATCTTCCTGCTCTAATTTATATAGTATTTCCTGAATTCTAGACATGCTTAAATCCCCCTTCTCCTGCATTTATGCAGTTACTGGAAGATACAAGAATTAGAAGAAGTCTCCTTTGAGGGAACTCATAACACCAAAGGTAAAAGCACAATTAAAGCCACAGAATAATTACGATTAATACATCATCATTAAAACATTTTCAGTTCATTCCAGCCCTGTGATCCATCTGGGAGAAGGCACAAACCATTTTTCAGATTATTAATGACAACTATTTTAAGCTTACAAATGTAAATATCTTTAGGCATTTATGAAAAAGAGACTACTGCTCATTAGCTGGAGCAGTTATACATGTGTGCTCCTGCTTCCCCAACCTCTACATTGGGGAGGGGGAGATGCTGGGACATGGAGTGAGTTCTGTGCATTCAGATGCTGCTCTGAATCTTGTTGGGAGATTTTGTGATGCTCTAATAGCAGATAAGCAGGACTAAGCAGATAAATAATTTAGAGCCTCTTCTCTAGGCCACACAAGAGTTTTCCCAAAACAGTGCTTCAATGCTACAATAACCATTCCCACCCTTCTCATCAGCAGAGATTGCATTTTAAGCTACTCCTTCAATCACTTTAGTCACTCAGCAATTCCAAGGTAAGTAAAAACCCTCCCCAAGGCCACACCACCTCCCTTGCATTTCCAAAATCCCATGCAGGTGCCTCTCTTGGCCCTGCCTTATTAATACTTCAGTCCTGCAGCTGCCAAAGCAGGAAGAAAAGCTGTATTCATGCAGGCACCTGCTTGTTGTCAGTCCTCAGTTTTGGGCTTTTCAGCTAAGCTACTACTACCCATGTCCCTGTGGAGTGCAGACAAAGTCCTCCTGGCTGGGGCCTGCCTTGGTGAGTGATAGGGTCTGAGCTTTCTGGCATCTGGGAATGAACACAGCACTGCTGCCCAGTACAGATGCTGCCCAAGTACTCCCTGACCCAAGAAAGAGCCTCCCTCCTTTGCTTTTTGGCTCTAGAACTATGAGCACAGATGACTTACTCCCTATAGCAGAGGCATTGCTACAAGCACCACGTCTCTTGGGAGAAGGCAGCTGCAGCTCGGGAGCTGCATTGCTGAGAGCCCAGGGACAAGCTGCCTACAGGGAAAAAGGAGAAAAGCCTTGTTTTGGTAATCTGCCTCTATCTAACTCCTATGTCCAAAGATGAAAGCTCTTCACCTCCAAGGACTGAAAAAAAAAGCAGTAATGTTTGAGAGGAAGGACCAGGGAGGAATGTGCTATGTTCAATACAGATAAATGAAGGGACCTCCAACTAGAACCCTTTTAACCTGAAGACAGTGAAGTCAGTATTGTTTAATATCAAATTTGACCCAAGCATAGATATAGGCTTGCAGAGGTTGGAAGAAATGTAATCATGACACTTTGAAAAGATGATACTTCACCTGTGAGGCTTGACTGCTGTGATAAAAACAATGAGGTAGCCAGAATCACAGTTGAATATCATGAACTAATGTAGCAATATAGCAGTCTGATACACAGACTGGCCATGCTGTACTGCAACCATACATACATCTTTCTCTCTCTCCCCGCCAGGTTCTACCTGATCATGGATGGGCTGACAAGGTAGGGGTTCTGCACTGTCAATTTGTTTTGCACACACTGCTCCATGGTAAGAGGATGAAGGTTCAAATGGAGACTAACGTAACTTCCCCATCTCTGCTGTAGGGCCGAGCAGAAAAGCTTGAGGTGAACAAAAATGAGCCAAATGCCTTGCAGAGAGTGGTCTTGCACCCACAGGCTGTCTCGCCAGATTGTAAGGAGAGAAAGCTGAAATAACATCAGCAATGTGTGTAGATACTGCATTGCTGATTCATTTCTCACTCATTTAGATGCACTGCAGAGATGCTACTCTATGTTACTTGAAAATGCAATTGTTTGGCTTGATTGTTTTTTAAAGAAAAAGCTTCACTGGTACACCCAGCCTTAAAAGAGCATCCAACAGGTGGGGACGCAGGAAAAAGCCCTTTATGATACAAAGCACTTGGTGCAAGAGACAGAACATTTCCCATATAAAAAAGTAAATTAATAAACATAGAAACACACACACACACATATATATATACACAAACAAAATATTTTCTTTAAAAGGTCAACCAATGTTAATGTCTGTGAATAAACAAACAGTAGTCCTATTTTAAAATGAAGAGAATGAGAGCAGCAGACAGATAAAACCTGGGCAGTTCACAACTTCAAAGCAGGGGATATTGAAGGAGGTCACAGTACAGTGCCCAAGTAAGTCGTGCCATAAATTGCAGCACAGCAAGAAAAAGAGCCAATTTCATACACTCCCAATGCATATTTTTACAAATAAATATTGACATAGTGGTGAGATCAGCAAAACAGGAACAAATGTCTGGAGAATGCAAACCAATTCTTTTGAAACATGCTTCATGTGTAAGAACAACACATCACGTGGCTAAAGCCTGAGGTTAGGAGGCCAAGTATAGCAGAATCCATGGTTGATGACTTGGACTGTGCCTTCCTTTGGGGATTGCTGTAGGTCAATAGGACACAGGACAGACAAAAACATGAAGCTCACAGTAAGCTGGGATACAAGTGAGAGGGTTCAGGAGAGAGAAGTGGCCAGGTCTGGGAAGAGGAAACAGGCTGGTCAAGGAAGGCTGAGCAAATCAGGGCTCAGATAAAAGATAGGGAAACCAGGGCTAAGCAAGGGGGAAAGCAATTTATGCCATTTTGTGAACGGCAAAACTCTCCTTTGAAAATGAACATAAATTAAGAAAAAATAAAAATCAGTTGAGTTGTTCTTTGCAAGCATTCACTACAAATTGCCAGAATGCAAATATATTCCCATGCTTGATGTGCAATCAGTGCTTTCCCATGCAACACTTAATCTCATTTATCAAGCTTCTTAGTACAAATTAAGTTACAAGGTAATCAATTAGATTGAAAACACAGCTTGTTTCATTGTTGTAATTTTGCACTGTAAGCATATACACCATAATTTAACAATTAGCTAATCAAAAACCATGAAGTGTTTATGCAGCTTGGCTTTTTGTCATTCAAATTCCTCTCTTGGATCGTTGTAAATGCATCAGCCAGTGGAGTTCCAGTTAAGATTTTAAAAGGCTAGCAGAAAATGCACGCAGGGAAAGACACAAGAGGGGAATGTGTAGAAACCACAGTGTGGTGCTAGGGACTGTGAGAACAAAGCAGGACTCTGGAAACTGTAGCTCTTCTCCAGGCTAACAGACAAACTGCCTAAGGGACTGCAGCCTATTTTCTCCTGGGACACTTCTACACAAGTCACTGCTTTATAAGGCTAGAGCAGCATGGAAGGGTCACTTCTGAAGCCAGAGGAAGATGTAGCTGCTCTCTGTAGGGTCAGAAGGTTTTCTCAGGACATCCAAAATTATCAAAGGCCAGTAGGAGTAGGAAAGTGATAATGACTCTGTAGTGAGGTAGCACTTGAATAGCGTGTTCAGTTTTGTGCCTTTCACTGGGTTTTGGTTTGGGTTGGGCTTTGTTTGATTTTATACTTTTCATTTATCTTTAGTAAATTGAAGTCTGGATTTAATTTCAGTGAATTGTTTGCTCAGCTGAGCAAGTCATCATTTCCTGATCACCATGGGGAAGAGGTGAGTACCACCCCAAATGACACTGTTCAGGGACATCTTTTAATGGTGGGCAGTGCTAGGTTAACAATTGGACTTAATGATAATTAAGGCCTTTTTCCAGCCTAAATGATTCTATGATATCAAGCATTCATCTGCATCGTGAATGCTTGCAAGAATAAGGGCAAATATAAGAGGAGTTGCTCTCTCAGCTCGCAAATGACATGAGATCACAAATGATGACAGAAAGAAGTAGACAGAGTGATGCTGGCTGGGGCCAGAGGAGCACAGGTTCACCCTCTTGTCCAGTCTTTTAAAAATCCTGAGGGGAAGTGGAAGGAGGCAGCAAAATGACAGAAGTGGGGCAAAGCATGCTGCTGTGCATGGCTGCAGGCTGATAGACGAAACCTTATTAGACTTCACCTGCATGATAACTTTGGTGTTTTAACATTTACACATGGTAATGTGATCAGCATTTGTTTCCAGCTGTATTTAGGTGTAAATGATTCAATATGACTGTCAACCCTCACACAGTCCCCAAGCCCTGCTCTCCATACCCAGCAAGGAAGAGGTACACACCTCCTCTCCCAAACACCATTTTCACCGGTCTAGGTGTCCCAGGTTGGGAACTATAAGGTTAAAAAGAGTCCTCTGGGGACTGGAAGATTGTTATTCAATCCCATAATTCTGCTATCTCTTCATAAGCTCACGGCAAGGCCAGCTTGTTCTCCTTTCCTCCCCTCCAGCCTTGTGTCGGGCAGGAGCTGCGTTATCGGGACAAACATGTAAGGATAGGCCTGGTTTGAGACCTCCAGAGGCTGTGCTTAGGCCTCTTGGATGGCAGAGGCATGGTGGGGAGAGGATTGGAGCATTGGGGATGATAGATTTAGTTTTGGGTTGGGGGAAAATTCAGAGGGTTCACTTATGGATTCTGTATCTGCTTTGTAATTTCTATCTGTAACACTCTCTCCAAATATAATTCTGTTTTTTTTTCTCCAATTCATTTGAGAGCTTCACTCTGTCGGTTCTTTAAACCCACGACACTAGGTAACATTGTTTTCTGGGATAACATGCAATATGATTTGGAACTAAGCCCAAAAGTGCTTGTTCTTTGCACTGTATTTCTAATTTAGATAGAAGGCATACTACACCTAACAGACCAGTAAGTGACAGAGATGGCTTCAGGGAGCCGCTTGGTTGCAGAAGAGCTAGATAATATTATGATCTCTAGTCATGTATTTGTTAGTTTATCTGCCCAGAAAGGAAAGCAACAAAAATCTGATTGCTGGCCAGTGAGGACAAGTTTTCATGAAAACAGCTTTCAAACTGGTGTACTTGCTGCCACCCAGCAGCAACTGGAAGTGTAACACAGGAATTATTTTCGTATTTTTTTCCCCTTTGCAAATATACTGCCTTACAACACTGAGGATTAAATTTGCTACGTAGAACTGGAGGCTGCAAAAATAATTCTGCCCTACATAGCCAGAACTTTTGAGCACACAGAATAGCTACATCCAAATGCCTGGGAACATAGCTGAAATGCTGTCTTCCCCCACCCCCAATAAAGAAGGTCCAGTCCAGTATGTAAGTATAATGCATCTCCAAGAAGCATACACTGGGAGATTCCAATTAATGGAAAGCTCTGCTTCAATTGATTTTGTGGCCAAGTGAATTATGCTGCATTTGCAAAGAGCATGAAAAGGCTATCTGTTTTACATGTGGGTGTAAATTCAGCAGAATTACATGTCTTAAATGAGAGAGAGAGAGAGAGAGTCAGTCCTCTGCTGCTCACATAGAAAATCAGGAAGCAGAAATATATAAACAGATGGTCTTGAGAATTTCCAATTACAATCCTTTCTGGCAATATACAACTGGATAAATTCCAAACATTTGTCACTTTGACACTGCTTTGTGGTAAGTAATAGGATTTTGGTACTAACAGATCCTGAAACACGCTGCAATTAAGACCAAAACCAGCTATCTAAATTAAGTTTATCACTCCAGGAGTTAAAAGTCATGCTTTAGAATATGTACCAGCCTAACAGATGGAGCTCACTAAGATTTGGCATTAAATATATATGCAGCTTCAAGCAGGCTGGGTATGCTCACACCATTGTACACTGTTCAACTGAAACCTACCATAAGGGTATGAAGCAGCCTGCTAAACACAGCATCCCACAAGGCAAGTTAACTATGTAATGACATGCTCAACTCCACAGCTGCAGGTGCCCCTGTCTTCAGATCAAAGCAGAACAGAACCCCATCACTCAGAAGACCAAACCACGTACAAAACCACATATTCTCACCAAGTTATTCTTACAGGTTATTCCAATGAGAAAACCGAGTAAGAGTTATAAAAACCTTTGGAGCACGTAATAACAAGAAAAGGAGGGGAACAAAGTGAGCATTAATTTAATTCTGCACAATGAGTTACCCTATTTAGTGAAAAAATCTGAGGAGACAAATTCTACATTTATTATGGAATCATAAGACTAAAAATATGAGAAGACACAGGATCTAGCATCCAACAGAAATCAGTATCGAGGAATCTACTCAAAACCAGAGCTAATATTTTCTAATATAACCCAAACCACAACCTACACAAACCACAAATGGAAATAGCTCTGAGAGTTCATTGGACTGGTTGGAAGCCATCCAAAATTAGGACTGCTGTGATGTGGATCTTTAACATGAGAAATCAGCTTTCAAATCCAGAAAGTACAACCTATGCTTACTTGTTATTGGTGGGTCCGGTTGCCAAGACATCTGATTGCAGCTTTGGGAAAAATCCTTGCTCGTATTTCCCTTGGCCTATCTTCATATCAAGTAAATGGGGGTGGATAGCTGTGTGATCAATCTTCATCAGCCGCTGCTCGATGGATTGGGCTGAAAATTAGTCATAAGTGAACAACCATGTTAGCAAACCACCTGAAAACACATGCTCCAACAACACAAGCGGTCATGCTCTGACTCCTGAAAACACTCTAAGGAGTTAAATAAGGACTTGAGAGCCACAAATCTGTCAGAAGTGAGGAAATGTTGTTATTTTGCTTTTAGTTTCTTTACTCAATACAACTAATGCTGACACAAATGAGTTAACTGTTAAGCAAGCAGGTATTTAGGAAGGACAGGGAACTGTTGGAGCAGGTCCAGAGGAGGGCCACAAAGATGCTCAGAGGGCTGCAGCAGCTCTGCTATGAGGACAGGCTATGAGAGTTTGGGCTTTTCATCCTGGAGAAGAGAAGGCTTCCAGGAGACCTTATAGTAGCCTTCCAGTATCTGAAGGGGGCCTACAGGAAGGCTGAGGAGGGACTATTGAAAAGGTCTTGCAATGACAGGACAAGGGGCAATAGGTTTAAACCGGCAGAGGGGAGATTTAAGCTGGATGTTAGGAGGAAGTTCTTTGCAGTGAGGGTGGTGAGACACTGGCACAGGTTGCCCAGAAAGGTTGTGGCTGCACCCTCCCTGGAGGTGTTCAAGGGCAGGTTGGATGAGGCCTTGAGTGAGCTGTACTACTGGGAGGTGTCCCTGCCTATGGTAGGGGGTTGGAATTAGATGATCTTTGAGGTCCCTTCCAACCTTACCATTCTATCATTCTATTTACATGGATTATGAATTGGCAAAGAGCACTGTGATCTTTCCCTGCAATTTGATGTTTGGCTTTAATGCTTCTTCAGCAGGATGGAGACCTCTGAGGCCAGCTGCAATTCTCTGTGGGTTGGACACTCTGCCTAGCCCCAGACAGGTTTCCCTGGGCACACGTGTTGGGGTACAATACCCAAGTTTTGCAAATATCTGGCACCTACAATGAAATTAGATATGCAAACATCTGGTAACTGTTTTGAAATTAGAAATGCCATTGCTGGATGACAGGTTGTCAAAAAGCATGACAAAGGCCTGAGAATCATCAAGAAGATGAACAGATGCTTGGAAACATGAGAGGCTACAGAAAGACAAGAGAGGGCTCCCCAGGAATCTCCTCAGCTCCACTGAGATTAAGATGGTTCAGTTGGTTTGCTTCAAAAGTGTATCTCAACTCTTGAGCAAAAAGAAAATAAAATCTTTCACCCTCTCAACATTGAGTCAGATGCACTGCAAAGGAGAACGGAAAGAAAGTATGTGTGAGCATTTAATTGGCAATTTGAATATTCAGCTCTTTATAGCCCACCCATTAACATGCAAGCATGTTCTCAGCATATCATGGCTAGCAAATAAATATTCAAAATATGGAAGCTAACTATTTTTCCATTTCTCAAGAACACCACAGAAGTCATTTCCTATTTCATAAAACTGTGACAGAGAAGAAACTGCCACAAGATTTACATAAATTACCATTAGAAACAGCAGGCTTTTTGTTTGTTTGTTTTTCCCTCTAAAAAAACCCAAAAGTGGCTGCCTACGATTTTAATTTGGAGAAAAGAACTGGGTAGTGTGGGGTCAGAGGGTCTGAAGGATTCCAAAACCAGTAGGTTAAACAACTAGGTGCTGGTTCAGTGCTAGGGTCACACATATTGTGAATAGTAAGTATGAAGGAAAGTTTGTGTTACTATCAGTTTGCTGATTTTCACAAGATAGAACATGAGGTTCCGGTGCCACAATATCTACCAAAACTAGCCGCTGGATAGACAGGCGACCTGCAAATTAGAATTGATTTTAGACAGAAGTTAAGCAGACATAGGATTTCTATTTCTGCCACATTTGTAGCAAGTAAAATACTCTGAAAGAATTAAAGGAAAACCCCCACAAGAAATGTGCTTGCCCACATTCATTAACACATGTCCCACCAAATCTAAGAGTATTGGAAATTAAATATGTCCTTGCACAGTAAGTGTATAATTTGAAAATGCACTCTGTGACTGTAATGGAAATAAACCCAAGTCACAGTATACAGCATATATTCATTAATACTGAGCAGCTGGAACTGCTAAATAGACTGGGGACATAAACCTGTGTGGTATTGCCTGGTGCTCTAACCACATGGCATAAGGCAAATAAAGGTTGCCTTATGGGAAGGGAAAGACAAAGGTCAGTGGAGGAGACACCAGGATTTGGCTCTTCAGTAGGGTTGGTGCTGGTCCCACCAGTACAGTGAAGGAAAGCTCTTCCAGTGATGGAATAGGAGCTGCCTGAAATAGGAAACAGCAAGGCTATCTCCATGGTTTGGTTTGTGTTTATTAGAGGAACCAGCCTATGAGAGCTTGAAGGGAAAACAAAGGCTCATGTTGGTTTTGGTGTTTAAAAGCACGGTGACTGTTTTGCCTAGGGAAAATAAGTCCTGCTCTGGTAGCTCTGGGGCTTTCTCACCAGCTGTAATGCTCAGATGACTGAGGGCCTACATTTCTTTGTGGTTGACACTGTACTTATGAATATTTTACTAAGCAGCCTGGACGTACCTGCTTCTTTCAAAGTGCTGCATTTCTGATAGTTGGATGTCCGCAGTGCAGGGGCTCTTACATTATATAGCCTTAATTTCTCAATTCGGGAGTCAAAAACTCGCAGGAAAGGATCCTTCTCTTCCCACTGGGAGATTATCTTATTGTCTATGAAGGTTGCAAACATCTGTGTTTCGATGAAGTGTGAAAGGAATGGGAGGTAAGGCTCGGGTTGGTCCGAAAGGAAGGACGCCTGAAATACAGAATGGCTTGTTAGTGTCACGTTGCCATCCAGTACTGACATGGTGAGCAGTCCTGTGGCAGAGAACTGATGGAAAGGCTTGGGACAAGGCTTCCCCAAAACAAAAACACCTCTCACAGAAGGCAGGATCCAGCTACAAAGGGGGTTAAGCTCATGGGTCACATCTTTGGTCATGACTGTGAGAAATTATTAAGATGTCACACATATCAAGAGGTGTACAATGTTCTTTTGCTAATATTCTGTTGTGAAGCTAAGCAGGACAACTAATAATGAAATTCCAAGCAAAACTGAGCTTTTGTCTAAGTCTAACAGAGCTCTGAAAACCCCAACTGTAGCAGTCTATTTTATTATACCAGTAATAGTGTAGATTACCTAATCAGTACCCTCCTCTTGAATGCTGCACTGTTCATTGCCTGAATACAAGCAAGAGCAATAAAAGGTATGGCAGCATTTTTTTAAATGAAAGAGCGACTCAAACCAGTATTTAACCTGTTCCTGACTGTTTACCCCTGTAATAGTCTCCTTGGAGAAGAGCTTGTATCTGAAAAACCCGATGGCTGTGAGTGCTATCTACTTTGCAAAGTCACTTTTAAACATTTCTCATTCTTTTTTGTGGCTTACAGACTATTTATTTCCCCATTTCTAATATAAGCTTCCTTTTTACTCTTGTGCATACATTACCAGGAAATTACAACAGTACTCTTCTGCCTTAATGATGTGATAACCTCCTACAGAACAACACTATCCATTAAGAAAACACTCTGCTGTGAGATCAAGAAACAAGATCCTGAATTTTGTTTTTGCCTTGTGTGTGCATCTCTCCTCTCAGCAGACACAAAAAAGAAAGATATAAGTCACTTTCCATTACTAGCCTTCCACCAAACCCACAGCAGAAGCCCCATCAGCTGGGCAGAAACCTGCCAGCTTGGTTTGTACAAGTCAGGACAGCTCTGACTGGCTCAGTGGATCTGCACCAATTTACTCTGGCAGGCGATCTGGCCCTGTGTAATCAAAACAGACAAATCTCTTGGTGAGGCAGATGAAGAGAAGATTAGAGAGTATCTATATATACCGAAGCTATTTATACATATTACAGCTATTCTCTCTCCCTCCCAAAAGCACTTGCAGATGAAAAAATGAATACATGGCCATCTTTACTTTGTCAAAGTTTTGCATTTGTTCCCTGTTTGTCAGCCACGACTCCATGTCAGGAGCAGCCTGAATGACGAAAGCCTCATAGTCCGCAAACATCTGCGTGAAGCGGTTGGCAAAAACCTCCCGAAGCTGCACGTTCAGTTTGTAGTCCCTCAGCTCCATTTCCTCACATGGCAATTTCCCATCCTTCTTTTCTGTGAGGGGAGCTGTGATGGCCATTTTTTCCACCATGACACCCGTTCTCTTGGCGAGGGCTTGCAGGCGGGCAATTGTCTCATTGCCTTTCAGCAGCTCATACATGTTGAGGGCATTGCCAGGGATGTTGCCATTTTTCTTGTCGTTCACTAAGTCGCTAAGAACCAAGTTCTTGAGTTTGGTGGCGCTGTCACTGCAGTGCAGGTTACCCTCAGGTGGGATCCCAAACTGCAGGAGAACTTCAGAGATTTCCTGGATAAACTCCAGCTTGTTGGGGAACTGGGGAAATTCCTCTGGCAGCTCGATGAAATGGTTGTCAATGTCTACAAAGCACAAGTTTGCCTGAAACGCAAAGAAAAGGTTTAAAACAGACACAGCACTGAATTTGGCTCCTCTGCTAACCAGTCCTGTTTTCCCAGGGTGATGCAGACCAAAACAAAGCAAAAGCACACATATGCAGGTGACTTAAGATGTGTGATCTAGCCTGTGACATTTCAGATTTCCATAAAGCTGGGGACCAACTAGACAGCAATGATTTAATGAGTAAGTAAAGCCTCCTGCCCTCTCCTCTTCTCTGAGACTGGTAGATCCCACATGTGCCACTAAGAGTTTTCATATCACCTCCCAGACTAGCCAAAGACACAACAGCAAGCAGGAAGTGTAGCACCACTTTGCAGCCCACGTAAATATTATTTATGTGAATTATTACATCTCAAGGGTACATTTATTTTACCAGCACCCAACTGCATGAAGCCTCTGTAGATGTGATACTGAGGAATGAGAGACTCAGGGGGAAAGATGCTGCTGCTATGAACAAAGCTACAAAATAAGATCCTATGCAAATACTCTGTGATTACATATGAATAGCATGTCCACTGGAGGTCAAGCCCTTATTTCCCTACTCCCCTCTACCCTCTGTTTCCATGGAGGCTTTTACTTCTGGAAATTTCTCTCCCTAAGATTTAAAGAGTGCTCTTATATAACTTTGCTATGAATGGAGACAGATTCGGCCCATAAGATTAAAGCTAAGTGAAGACATGAATCAAGCAGGGCACATACTTTTACTAGGAAAGTGTCAACAGGGGGATGAAAGAACCCTACATAAAAATTAATTACATGCCAAATGCACCCTCAGGAATAATAGCAGAATGAAAAACAGTAACTGATCAGAGCTGCGGCTTACATCCGAAATTCACTGCATAAAATCTTAAACCAGGCCAGAATCCCAAGGTGCTGAGCTCTGATGGGTTTTACCCTGACATAAAGCTGCAAAATAAGAGATGCAGAAGCCCGTGGGGCAGCAGCAGGTCTTTGTTAGCCTGACTTGGCCATTAACACAGCTCCTCTGTCTTCTCCAAAGCACTTTCACTGTTGTTTACTTCTCATCAAACACTGTAGACTTATTTTCAGCTTATATGAGCAGAAAGGACTTAATTTCCTCCTTTTCTGAGAAGGTTTTTCAACAGCACAATACATTCCATAGCAAATATGCTTAGAATATATTATATACTTCTGGGACATGTTTGACATTAATCATATTTCACCCAGATACTTCATAGGGTATTGGAGTCATTTGGTGATACAGAAGTGTCCCTTTAGCTCACACATTTGTCCTGCACAAAGAAAACCATTTCTAAACAATTTGCTTTTCTGAACTACACAGCTATTATAGAGTGGTGGTACGCATTGGTACTGTTCTTTAGCTCAAGGACTGTCTTCTTATCTATCAATATTTCATTTCAAAGACTTTTTAATTTCAGCTCTGCATATCATTTACAAAATTTGAAAAATGAGATTTAGATTCAGAAAACCCTTGGGGAAATTGGTTTCGCTTCTCTCTTCAAAAACATCTGGATGATTAAAGTTAATGCAGAGAGATTACTAACCTTAAAGACAGCATGATGGCCACTTGTTAGAATTTTTATCTCTAACAAACAAATGGTTTCTATTTAGAGCAAGAGCCTGAAAAGCTAGCCCCTGGTCCGAACAATACAGGAATGCTCAACTAAACAGCCCTTCATCACTGCTTGCAAGTTGAAGGATTTGATGTCTTTTATTGTCTACAGGAAAGATTCAAGATCTCCCCTGTTCAATACTCCTCCTTTCCTTTTCCTATAGTTACTGTGGTCATAAATGCTGATTGTTTTTCACTCCTTTGTTAAATATCTTAATGGGGATGTGGTTTCCAACCCCGCTATTACTCATCCCTGACTGGCAATGTTTAATTTGTTATTCTGGCAATAGTGCAAGCCTGTCACATTAAAATTTTCATTTCAGGAAAATGACAGCTTAATCTGCTAACTAACAGCACATGACTAATAATTTTAAAAATCACAGCAATTATGTAATATTAGCATGCTTTTACTGAGAAGTGTAGCTAGATTTCAGTTTTGTTTCCATGCCAATGCAAATTTCATGCAACTGGGTCACTGTATCCACGAGGTAAGACTCGATTTGCACTGCTACATGCCACTGAGGCTAAGAATCAGTCACCTTCATCAAATACCTTCAAAAGACTTTTATTAAAAACCAAATTATCCTTGCTCTATGTCCATTTCCACACACACACAATGCCCCCTCTCCCCACACTCCCTCGCATATTCTTCTATGCTGCTGCTGCTCTCAGAACCATACAAAGCTTGGGTTGCAAAGGATCCTTAAAGGTCACCTAGTCCAACCCCTCCGCAGTTAGCAGGGACATCTTCAACTAGATCAGGTCACTCAGACACCTGCCTAACCTGACCTTGAATGTTGCCACGGATGATGCATTTACCACCCCTCCGGGCAATTTGTTTCAGTATTTCACCACCCTCATAGTAAAAAAAAAAAAAAAATTTCCTTATATCTAGGCTAAGTCTGCCTTCCTTTAGTTTAAAACCATTACTTCTTACCCTATAGCAGCACACCCTGCTAAAAAGATTGTTCCCCTCTTTCTTACAGGTTTAAGTACTGAAAGGCCACAATAAGGTGGAGCCTTCTCTTCTCCAGGCTGAACAATCCCAACTCTCTCAGCCTTTCATCATAGGAGAGGTGCATCAGGTCTCTGATCATTTCTGTGGCCCTCCTCAGGACCCATTCCAACAGGTCCAAGTCTTTCTTGTATTGAGGACTCCAGAACCTAGCAGTCCAGATGGGGTCCCACCATCTGAGTCTTCTCAGTGAAAGCATCTATTTTTAAGCCTTAGGGTCTCTGCTACGTACTCAGCTCCGTGACCATCATACAACAAAGAGCTATTCTTTGGTTCTCACTGATTTTAAGAAGAAATCCAAGTTGAAACATGGCATGTTTGAGAGATAGGTCCAGTCATTGCCTCAGAAGCAGGCAGAAAAGTTAGTCATATCCCAAAGTCTTTACAGCATGGACAGTGAGCAGTGCCCAGTTTAAATGTAAAGGAGTTGTAATCATCTTAGTCAAATTCTGAGTAAAAAAATCTCAGTTTCACTCTCTACCACTACTGTTCGCAGCACCTAGACTAGAGGGATCACCTTTCTTTTATTTTTGTAACTCTGTGGAAAACAGACCAGGGAAAATCCAATGCAATGAGCACCATGTGGGCTCACTGGTGGGTGGAATGTGGCTGACAGGAGAGGCCACACTTCTCAGAAGCAGTGGGAAGACAGGGACAGTTTTATACCACCTAGAAAATACATCTGAGATCCAGATTCCCAAAGATCACCCCTGAAGGAGATGCTCCTCAGTGCCCTATCAATAAGACACTGATAGTGACAAAGAGTAACAAAACCCGGTGACTCATGTGATGCAGGGAAAGCAGAGACACTTTCAGGGTCACAGCAAGAAGCAGAAAGAGAAGCATTTAAAAGTCAATGCAATTAGCAGCACGCATTAAGTTCAGAAATGGATCAGAAGGGCTGTAGAGACTTCCTCCACTGCCTCACTCCTGATGGCAAACAGTCTTCATGGTGCTAGAGAAGCTTCATGACACTGAAGGTAGCATTTCCCAACAGAGATTCGTGCAAACATTGGTAACAATTCAGAGCAGCAACCCCAAAGGCAGAGACTGACCTCCTGAGGCAGCTCCAGCTTGGATCGATCGGTTCCCTCCTTTGACTGCAGCCCCATGAGGTAGGGAACAGGAGCATCCAGAAAATGCAGGAGAGAGGCAGGAAGAATGGGGACATACACATGCTGCCACTGAAATGGGAACAGAAGTGTCGTGATCCCCTCTGCCACTGTCATCAGGCGCTGATAATCTAGAGGAAGGGAGAGAGAGTGACATTAAATTACCTTCCAGTGTTTTGCTTTTGAAATATGATTGGCAAGGACATGGGTAACAAAACAAGATAAACCCCATGTTTATATGGTATTTTGAAAATAAGACAGTACTTTGAAGATTATTTATTTCAAACCACATTAGACCCAGGAAGACATTTCCTATCTTACAAAGCTCTATTCCATCATTAAATTAATTTATTAAAAGGATAACAAAAGTTGTCTCTATAGTATGGGATAGTAACACTAATTCTATTTAAAAAAAAAGAAAATGGAAAAGAAGGAGAGAAAAGTGAATTTCAGGAAAACATTATTGCCTCTAAGGCTGAGTGTGATTTCCAGGAGAGCCACTTTGGCCATACACCAGTAGAAGTTTACATTCTCTAAGTGTATTTAAGATCACTGGTTTGAAGCCAAATCCAAACAGAAACCTAATAGAAACACAGTTCTCAAAAATATTCTGTATAGCTAAAACATTTATATTGCATTCTTGTCCCAAATCTGTATTTAATCCACAAAGTTATTGCTTTGCCATGTTTTGATTCAAGGAAACAGTGCTATACCACAACCTAGCTATTTATATAAATGAGGGAATCTAGATATAAAAACACTCTTTTTTTTTTTTTTTTAAATACATATAAAACAAGACATGTTAGTATTAATGAGATTGTCATTAAATCTCAAATAGATAAAGACCTCCAGGCCTTATAATGAGACCAGACAACTGCTTCTACACCATATTACAGCAACTTCTACATTAGTAACAGTTCCCTGGAAATTTCTGTGAGCAAGAAAGCAGTCAAACTCTAATATCCTAGGAATCTTCACTTAGCATGAAGAAGGAACACATTTCATTTAACAGGAGTGGTTAAAGAAACACCAAAGTGCAAGTCTGTGACTTTCAGCTTGCACAAGGTGCACGGCACAACAAGGGAAGTCAGTCTTGATTCCAAACCTGGGCCTCTGCCAATTTGTGCAAGTTACTCTTCACTATTTGCAAAAGGAATTGTCCCCCCCCAGCTTCAGTGCAAAGGTTATGTCAGCAAACAGCAAGCGTGGCATAGGGGAATGTCTCCCCCATGGCTGTATTCAAACCCAGTACTCATTAGTGCCAGACAAAACTCACAAGCTTCTCCTTGAGCAACCAAAGATTTCCACGCCCACTGGGGCCAGATCTGCAGCCTTAGTAACACCTGAGGTTTTGCCCATCTCACCTAGCCCCTCTGCCCCACTCCAGTAAATTAAAGATATATATGTATGAACACACTGGTTCTGAGTCAGTGTGCTGGTTTGAAGCTAATTGGAATATTTTTATGAAAAAAAAAAATAGGCTGTGAAAAGCAAACAATGGTGATGTCTGCTTCACTCATAGGCTGTTGTATAAGGATAAGGACACAAACACAGATCACACACACACACACACACACACACACACACAGAGTCTTCTCTGTGTCTCTCTGGGAGCTTCTGGCCTTTCTGCTGAGTAACCTAACTAACCACTCTGCTTCTAACCCCCGGCTGATCCTCCAAACTCACCTTGTGTGTAAGGCAAACCCTGGGGTAAGGAAGAGGAGTGGGAAGAAGGTGGAAGGGTGGTTGGGAGCCCCTCCTGGGGACTCTGATTTCTGGAAGGGGAATTGTGTTTCTGTATTGCCTTTACCTTGTATATTTCTGTATTCATGTCTATTGTGTATATCTCTGCTTGTACATTGTGCTAAGCTGTAAATAGAGCTTCAATCCTTAACTTCCAGCTAGCTGAGTCTAGTCTGGATGATTTTCAGAGTGTGGTGGGGTGGGGAACTCCCAAACCACCACAGTCAGGTAAGAAGGTTTTTTCCCAATGGCCCTATTGACTGTATAGGAACCCAGCCTGGCCCTTCCCATTTCCTGAATGAGCCAACTTGATATCCTGGCAGACATCAGCAACAGCAAAAAAAGCTGTCACCTGACACTTCTTAGATATTAGGAGGTCACTGGGAAGATGCAGTTGCCTAAATAGGCAAATTAAACCAACAAACTACATAACCCATTCTCCTTCCTGCTAGCACCTCTCTGTGAAAAATCAGACTTGATCTGCAGAAGGTTAGATGGCAGGGTAAAAACATTCTTCATCTTGTCTTACTAATAGCTAGTCGCTCAATCTTCAAAATAATTTCATGTATATAAGTCAGGCCCAAGGTTACCTCTCAAAACCATCTGAAGCTATGGATCAGCCATTTATGAATCCCTCCCTATGCAATGGTCCATAATTATACACATCTATCAGCTGCCTTGTTGAGGACCACTTGCATGAACCCAATTTACAACACCTACTGGGGAAGATTAGCTGTCTCATAGCAGTTCATAACTCTGGAAGCTTTAAAGGCTGAAAAAGCAAAATACAGAAAGCAGCATGTCTTAATATGCACAAGAGGATTTCAAATCTGCTCTGATCTGCACAGTCATTTGAAATAACAGATCCTCACAGAAAAGTTGCAAAGCATCTTTTTGAATAAGGACATTCAGGTCTGGAAATGCGAGATCCAGATTCCCAAAGATCATCTCTGAACAAGATGCTCCTCAGTGCTCTATCAGTAAGACTGTGACAATGACAAAGAGCAACAAAATCTGTTACTCTGCTACGAATAATGTTTAAATGTTTAACATGGCCACTAGGACAAGTTTGGTAACAAGCAGTGTTAGATACAATTAGCTTAATAAACTGATCATCAGAGCAAGCAGTGTTACAATTAGCTTAATAAATTGATCATCAGAACAAGCAGTGTTACAATTAGCTTAATAAATTGATCATCAGTAGTTTTTCTGTGGTTTTGGTTATTTATTTATTTTTTAACAGCTTTCCTAGTTCAGGTGCTATCTCTAGAACAGGTTCAAATCTTTGGTTGTAGACAGAAGAGAATTTCACCTGGGACTTTCTCAGCACTCGGCAAATGCCCAACCACAGAATTTTTGAGTGTAAAGCCTGTGTGACAAGTGCACACATACTCATTCGAGCCAGAAATGGTGTTCTTGCTGTGATCAGTACACTGCCATTCTGGTTTCAACACATGCAACCTCCCTGCTGAAAGAAGAGTTTGGCAGTTTTCCAACTCTCTGTTCCAGTAACCTACTAAAGGTAAAGCAGAAAGCTTATTGCAGAGCTGGAGTCTCAGCCTGGATCTGCTAAATCCAGTCCAACGCTTTAAAAATAGACTTTGCTTCCTCTTTTGTTTCCTTTTAAAGTCCCTTTAAAGCAATCAGAAGCATATGAAGCCATGGGCTACCTGCACACTGCTTCCTTCCCTCTACTGCTTTTGGAACATGCATAAAGTATAGCCACAGCTTTGCAACAACATGTCTTTGAACATGTATCCTGGAGAATGATAATCAGATGATGCTCTCAAAGAGTATCTTCTCAAAAGGAACAAAAGGGTTCTAAGTAATAGTTGTAAGCAAAACAAAGCCAACAAAAGAAAAAAAAATAAATTAAAACAAAAAAATCCATGAGCCTTAATGAGTGAGAGATAATTCTTCAGAGGAAAACACATGAACTGGTTTAAAAACATTCATGAATGGGCTGCCCAGGGAGGTGGTGGAGTCACCACCCCTGGAGGTGTTGAAGAAAAGGCTGGATGAGGCACTTAGTGCCATGGTCGGCTTGATTGGATGAGGCTAGGTGATAGGTTGGAGTGGATGATCCTGGAGGTCTCTTCCAAACCGATTGATGCTATGATTCTATGTGACTAATACTTTTTTCCATATGCTACTTCTTCAAAGTATTACAAGCAACTACTATTCCGTTGTTGCTTTTCCTAAGATGACAGGAATTAGCTGTGCCAGGTATATTGGGAAAAAAAAGGAAAAACAGTATTTTGCTCTGAGTGCGAGTCAGAGTCACAACAGTTATGAGACTTGTCTAAGGGCTTGGTACCTTCAGATCTGTACTGTTTATATCCTGCAGAAGGAAAAAGGAAATCTGAAATTCACAGCTGAGACAAAAATTGCTTATGAAAGCAAAGGTTTTCAAATCAGACCTCAATAGCTCTACAGAGGCAGTGCATCTGTGCATCACAGACTTCAAAGCATCCTGGAAGCTTCTATCTTTCATCTGGTTTGTATACCAGCAGCTGTGATGACTGACAAGCCAGAGCAGGTGGTTTTCAAGAGATGTCAGATAAAATGCACAAAACCACTTCAGGAAATGTTTATTCACCACAGAAATCACCTTGCAGCAGCCCTGCCTTCAGGAAACTTGGACAGGTTGGTGGCATGGAGTGGTAACCAGCAGACCATCCTGAGGGAATGACACATGGCACTGCAACAACATTAATCCCCAAAGGAAGAGTGACACAGAGTTGCAAGACAAAAGCAAAGCAGCAATTTATGTAAATCTGAAAAGAAATATTTTCTTAAACAGGATGATCAAGACAAGCCTGCATCTACTTGTCTAAAATTAAAACTTAGCACCTCAAACTGGGGGTCAACTCTGCCCCAAGAGAAATGTTCTGAAGTCAATGCCCACCAAGACCAAGTCTTCTCATTTTCCCTTCCTGGCAAATGCTTAATGGAAATAAAAGCTTCCACTTCAGTAACTTTCCATTTATAGTATTTATCCATGTTGCAGTGTGCCCTCAGTGATTCAGTATAAATTAGTGTGTGATTAAGAGCCACCTCAAGAACTAATACTGAGGAAATTTTGAATTAGCTCCCATTACTGGCATGGTTAAGCCTCTCAGAGCTGGGTAAGTGTCTGTGACAAAGTGGCAGCAGGGCATGTGAAGATGTCCCTGATGACCCAGGAAGGCCCTAGCTCATCCCTGTGATGCTGGGGCAGAGCAGCTTCCCCAGTAGGCAGCAGCTCCCTGCTAGGGTAGCAGTGTGGAGGGGAGGGCACAGCCTCCAGCAAGGCAACAGCTTTCCTCAGGATCACTTTTGAGTGCTGTGTTATTTACCCAGCATTGGCCATAACTGGAACGTAAAAGGCCTAATTTAACTTTCTTCCCCTCCCCATCCTTAAAAACTAAAGATGTTTTATAATGGAAAATTATAAGATGCAATTTTAAAAAGTGAAGAGGTGGTGGAGTGTACATGTGTGTCTGGGTGTGCTTAGTGTTCAAAGGAGTCACCCAAACCTTCCTTGGCAGTTCGGTGTGAATACCAATAGGAGTAGAGTTGTGGCACAGACCTCTATCAGCTCCTTCTCCTTGTGTCCAAATGCTTTAAAAATTGACTTTTCAGGCCATATTGACAACTAAACCAAGCCATTTCTACTTAAAGAAAATGTTTGTCTTTTCACATAAGTTATAAAGTAAGAGTATAATTAGATTCTCTTATTATTCTATCCAATTACTTGCCTCCTTTCCAGGGGAACACACACTGCAGTCTCCTCTGCCTGAAAAGACCTACACCCAGATCTCTTTCGCAGCATAGAGACTTTTTGTCTTTATCTAAGTTGTTCTCCACAACAGCTTCCCATTGTTTTTGATGAATACTAGAGAGCATCTATTTAAATAATGAGCAGAAGATCAAAGGTTTTCTGTGTAACTAGTTGGTGTAAAAATGCTTTAAAAAGCAAATTGTCTGTGTGTTTCACTTTAAAAAAACCTCCCCCAAAACAGACTGTGTAAGAAAGATCTTTCAGACATGACCTTCTATGTGATGACTCTCTCTATATACATCCATAGTCATTTATATTATAATTTCTAAGACTGAAAAAAAAAATAATGCAAAGACTCTTTCAACCTTTGAGAAGCAATTACTTAGGCCCTTTGAAAAACAGCTTGGGAAATGCTCAAAATTACAGTGAGCAGAAACAGCCTAAGCTCTAAGAAGTTTATCTTTGTCTCATCCACACATTCCCTCTCATGTTTAAATCCCTGAAAGCCAGACATAGGAAATGGATTGCTGAGGTTTCCGCAGAGTCCACAGTTTAATTAATCTCTTTCCAACAGACAGCTCACGCTAGTGGCATTTTGTTACTGATCCTTGGGAAATTCTAGCAGCTATCATAAGAGTGTTATCAACTTGGACACTGTTGGAAGCCTGGACATTCACAATACCCTTACATCTCCATGGTCTCACAGGAGACCTGTGTTCTGAATAAAATAAAGGGTACTTGCAAGAGAATTCATTTGCATGATTGAATAAGCTATAATAAAAACTACAACAGCAAATCCGTTCCATAAATGAAAGTCTGCAAGCTTACACAATGTTAGATGTGTGCCACACCATGTACCTTGTTTAGTGATAATAAGCACAACTATGCATAGTTTTTCCCACTTTATTGGAAGCCTGGTAGTTCCTATGTCCTTCCTTTGGGAGTGACAGGAACACATCATAATCCAGGCTTTGATTTCTAGAGGATGAAGTTTCTAAGGCTACAAGCCAAAGACTGCACTCTGAAAAGCTGCAGGGAAAAAAATATCTAATCCCTCCTCTTGGGTTTGAAAGCCTTATTGTAAATAAAAGGAAAAAAAATGTACTATTTAAAAGTATTCTTTATATGCAGGTATCACAGAATCACTGAAATCTGGTTGGAAGAGACCTCCAAGATCACCCTCAACCCAGCACCAAAGGGTCAGCACTAAGCCCCATCCCTAAGCACCATGTCCACACACCACTTGAACGTCCCCAGGGATGGTGACTCCACCACTGCCCTGGGCAGACCATTCCTATGTTTGAGAACCCTTTCAGTAAAGAAACATGTATTTCCTGATGTCCAGCCTGAACCACCGCTGGTGCAGCTTGGAACCATGTCCTCTGGTCCCGTTCCTTGCCATCAAGGACATCAAGGCTTCTCCCTTACTCCAGCCTCCTTTCAGGGAGCTGTAGAGAGCAAAGAGGTCTCCTCTCAGCCTCCTCTTCTCCAGACTGAACAATCCCAGCTTCCTCAGCCCCTCCTCACAGGCTGTGTGCTCCAGGCTCTTCACCAGCCTTCTTGCTCTTCTCTGGACATGCTTCAGCCCCTCAATGTCCTTCCTGTAGCGAGGGGCCCAGAACTGAACACAACACTCAGTATGGCCTCACCAGAGCAACAATCACAGGGGGACAATCACCTCCTTGTCCCCGCTGGCCACAGCCTTTTAAACACAAGCCAGGATGCCATTGGCTTCCTTGGCCACCTGGGCACTGCTGACTCATGTGCAGTTGACCATCAAACAGTACCCCAGGTCCCTCTCCAAGCTGCAGATTTCCGACCACACATTCTCAGGTCTGTAGCTTACCATGGGGTAGCTCTAACCCCAGTACAGAACTTGGCACTTGGCCTTACTGAATTTCGCACAATCAGCCTTGGCTCGCAAGTCTCATCTGTCCAGATCCCACTGTAAAGTTTCTCTACCCTCTAGTAGGTCAACATAGCCACCCAGGTTGGTGCCATCTGCAGTCTTACTGATGGTGCACTCAATTCCCTCATCCACATCGTTAATAAAAGTATTAACCCTCGTACTGAACCCTGGGGACACCACTAATGACTGAGCAGATGGGGAATACACATCCTGAAACCACAGGAGTTCTGCTTCCAGTAATTTAAGGTACAGTTTTCTGTATCACCTTAGCAGGCCAAGGTTGGCACTTAGAGAGTCTATTGTAGCTATCAATAGTGATTTTGGCTAACTCTCTGAGGTTCAGTTTTGCTACTGAGATGCAAGCACAGGTCTCTGCCAGCTCCCAAGTTATCCTTGCCTTGTTCCATGTGTTGCCCAAATGCTGCCACAGCAAACGTTGCAGCTCCCAAGCAGCACAGATGTTCCACATCTTGAGACTGAAATGCTTTAGAATGGCTTTTGCCCCAGATGGACAAAACTATCCACAACAGTTTTTCAAAGCCACAGTGATAACTTCTAGGCCTCTTCAAAGTTTAAATCATAAACTTTGTAAGTGCTGGGACCAGTGCTGTTTAACATCTTTGTCAGTGACATGGACAAAGGAATCAGTGCACCCTCAGCAAGTTTGCAAATGACACCAAGCTGTGTGGCAGAGTTGACTTGCCAGAGGGCAGGGATGCCATCCAGAGGGACCTGGAAAGGCTGCAGAGGTGTGCCCAGGCCAACCTCATGACATGCAACAATGCCAAGTGTAAGGTCCTGAAGTTGGGTAGGCACAATCCCAAGCACAAGTCCAGGCTGGGTGGTGAATGGCTGAGAGCAGCCCTGAGGAAAAGGACCTGAGGGTCTGGGGTGATGAGAAGCTCAACATGAGCCTGCAGTGTGAGTGCAGCCCAGACAGCAACCAAGTGCTGGGCTGCAGCAAGAGCAGTGTGGCCAGCAGGGCAAGGGAGATGATTCTGCCTCTTTGCTCTGCTCTCCTCCGACCCCACCTGGAGTCCTGTGTGCAGTTCTGGAGCCCTCAGCACAGGAAGGACATGGAAGTGTTGGAGCGGGTCCAGAGGAGGCCACAAAGATGATCAGAGGGCTGGAGCAGCTCTCCTATGAGGACAGGCTGAGAGAGTTGGGGCTCTTCAGCCTGGAGAAGAGAAGGCTTCGAGGGGACCTGATAGTAGCCTTCCAGTATCTGACAGGGTCCTACAGGAAGGCTGGGGAGGGACTATTGACAAGGTCTTGCAATGACAGGACAAGGGGCAATGGGTTTAAACTGTCAGAGGGAAGATTCAAACTAAATGTTAGGAACGGGTTCTTTTCCTACAGTGTCTCACCACTACACTCTACAGTGAGAGTTGTGAGGCACTGGCACAGGTTGCCTAGGGAGATTGTGGCTGCTCCCTTCCTGGAGGAGGTCAAGGGCAGTTGGATGAGGCCTTGAGTAACCTGTTCTAGTGGGAGGTATCCCTGCCTATGGTGGGGGGTTGGAACTGGAAGATCTTTGAGGTCCTTCCAACCTAAACCATTCTATGATTCTATGAAATTGAGGGTTACCATAGTTGTCTATGGTCCATAATGTTTTAGTGGCGAAAAAGCTTAAAACTAAGTGCAAAAAATGAGCTCATTATTCTCTCATGCCCCTCTCTCCACCATTCTGCTTGACCTCCACAGCCTCAAGGTGAAGTTATAGTCCACTGAAATCCCTTCATTTTCTCAAGTGATGGGGTACCCCTCACCTATAAAATACTATGAACAAAGCAAATAGATAACTAAAGCAGGCAACAGCAGCCACTGTACTAACAGCTACCACGTGGTCCTGTCCCCTTCAGAGAGTTGTGCCAGACACTCTCATATAGCGCTCGAATACATCCAGGGTAAGCTGGGTAAAGTCATGTAACATTCTCGCCTCTTCATTTAGTTGGATGCCTTTGTTTTAGGCTGCTGGAAACATTATTCTTCAGCTACAAAGTTAAAAATAAACTTTTTCATCATCAGCTGCCATTTGACTAAAGAAAAATCACCCCAAAAAAGCCAGTACAGTCTCTGCACAACCTTTCTGTCACTTCTTTGCTGCTGTTAGCACCAGGTACCTGCAACTCCCCTTGACCACCATCCTTTTGCCCATGAAGTTAGGAAGTAAAGCTGTTCAGCCAGTGGTTCCCAGTGTTTGTCACTGCATGATCAGGATTGTGTGACAGTTTAAATTTTCCAACTCAACTTTCCAAAAGAAGTCTTAACTCTTTGAAAAGAAGAACTTAATTGGTTGGTTGGTTTTGACAAGCAGAAATGAAAAGATTCCCTCCAATGTGGCTAGAAGAACCACTCAAAAAGTCAGCTTACATTTCCCATCTGTGTTATTAGCCATGCTGCCACTGAAATAGCTTGGTGAACTGAAGCAGGTTTTGGTCCAGTGCTCTGATTTCCTGAGTATGGTATCATATGGGCAAACATAACACCCATCTTCAAGAAGGGTAAAAAGAATGACCCTGGAAACTACAGACCAGTCAGCCTCACCTCTGTGCCTGGCAAGATCATGGAGCAGATCCTGCTGAAAGTCCTGCTAAGGCAAATGGAAAACAAAGCAGAGGTGATTGGTGGGAACCAGCATGGCTTCACCAAGGGCAGATCTTGCCTGACAAATTTAGTGGCTTTCTATGATGAAGTCACAGCGACAGTGGACAAGGGAAAGGCAGCTGATGTCATCTACCTGGACCTGAGTAAAGCATTTGACTCTGTCCCACATGACATCCTGGTCACCAAACTGGAAAAGCATGGACTTGATGGGTGGACCACTCGCTGGATAAGGAATTGGCTGGATGGTCGAACCCAGAGAGTGGTGATCAA
>VWZE01010287.1:212014-240106 GCA_013396675.1 Eubucco bourcierii
TCATCCAGCCCAACCTAGCACCCAGCCCTAGCCAATCAACCAGACCATGGCACTAAGTGCCCCATTCAGGCTTGTCTTGAGCACCTCCAGGGATGGAGACTCCACCACCTCCCTGGGCAGCCCATTCCAAGCCAATCACTCTTTCTGTCAACAGCTTGATCCTAACATCCAGCCTAGACCTCCCCTGGCACAGCTTGAGACTCTGTCCCCTTGTTCTGTTGCTGGTTGCCTGGAAGAAGAGACCAACCCCACCTGGCTACAACCTCCTTTCAGGTAGCTGTAGACAGCAATGAGGTCTTCCCTGAGCCTCCTCTTCTGCAGGCTGCACACCTCCAGCTCCCTCAGCCTCTCCCTAAAGATCTGTGCTCCAGGCCCCTCACCAGCCTTGGTGCCCTTCTCTGGACACCTTGCAGTACCTCAACATCTCTCTTGAATTGAGTGGCCCGGAACTGGACACAGTACTCAAGGTGGCCTGACCAGTGCTGAACACAGGAGCAGAATAACCTCCCTGGCCCTGCTGGCCACACTACTTCTGACTTTGCGTTCATCTTTCTTGAAACTACACCCTGTAAGCACAAGACCATCTTCTACTAAGGCCAGGCCACTGGAAACACTCCAGTGAGTCCATTCTCTATAAAGAACAAAAGGAAAATGAGAAATTTGCAAGATAAAGTTCTCACTTGTTACTTTGGAAGAAATATATAAGCTAAAAATTTGTTTTCATCTTTTGTCTTGAAAGAATTTGAAGATAATGTCTCTCCCTGATGGGTCTCAAAGCTTAGAGATTTCAGTAGCATCTAGCCTAGTTAAATAATAAAATAATTTCTTTGTTTTCCTCTTTCAGGAATTGCAAAACTGACATTCAAAAGAAGTTGCAGTGTACAATTAGCCAAGCACTCAAGTATCAGGATATACCAAAACCGAGGCTTTGCACTTGACCTCCACTCCACATTCTTCACCTCTGGGAACAGGCATTATGATGCTATTTACATAATCACAGTATTTTCCTAATACAACTGCATGCTTTTCCCCATGTGCCACCAAGTTGTGCCTACATTAGAGAGGGAAGTAAAAGTCATGTCAAGGATACCTCTAGATCCATCAATAATAGAGAGAGGAAAAAAACCATCAACCAACCCAAGCATAAACAACCGAATCTGAATTTTGGAGGGTGGAGAGGATTAACTGTCACTCTCCTTTTTACTTTAAACAGTGTCACAGTGAAAAAAAAAAAAGCAAGTAAGCCCTTAAGCTGGAGCCAGTAACTGGAAGGAATCCACTTACTTACCTAATTTCCGGTGGTGCTGAAAATGGAGTCAAAATTCTTCAGCAGATATTTTGTATCCACCTCAAGGACTATTACAAAACTGAAGTATATGCAAGTTGCTCCCATCTGCACAAAATACTACTAAAATGTAATCTGACATGCAGATTTTCCCTAAAGCTTATAGAAAAAAAAAAAAAAATCTCAGTTTTCAGAGAGTCCACAAGCAGGGACCAGGGCTTGATGGGAATTACAAGCTGTGATGGGGAGTCTTTTCAGAGGAGTTGCTGTTTAATGTCAAACCCCAGTGCCAAGTGGTAAAGGCAGCATGATTCAAACTGAGGAAGAGAGAAGTAAGCACACACAGACAGAAGTAGAAGGGAGGGGAGAAGCAACCTAATCAAAACGAACAGCAGGATTTCTGCTCACACTTCAAGCCAAGAGCAGATAAAGCCTTTCATTTTTGGCTACTGAAAGCAAACCCCTGGAGTCCATGTGGAGAAGTGCTCCATAAAGAACTAGAAACCCTTTGAATACAGTGATTTGCAGAACTACCCTCCTTCTACCTCCCTGAACATTTTTCCCCACTCTCAGTCATTTATTCATTAGTATTATTAATACACACTTACTGACCTTTTCTTTTCTGTAACAAAGGCAAGTGCTCACTCTGGAGCCCGAAGGTTCATTACCCACACTTTCCTCTCCATCTCAAGCTCTGTTGCTTGAATCATATCTCTTGAGAAGTTCAGGTATTCAGCATAGAATCATAGAATGGTAAGGTTGGAAGGGACCTCAAGGATCATCTAGTTCCAACCCCCTGCCATAGGCAGGGACACCTCCCACTAGTACAGCTCACTCAAGGTCTCATCCAATCTGGCCTTGAACATCTCCAGGGAGGGAGCATCCACAACCTCCCTGGGCAACCTGTTCCAGTGCCTCACCACCCTCACTGGAAAGAACTTCCTCCTAACATCTAGTCTAAATCTCCCCTCTGCCAGTTTAAGCCCATTGCCCCTTGTCCTGTCATTGCAGGACCTTGTAAATAATCCTTCCCCAGCCTTCCTGTAGGCCCCCTT
Organism: Eubucco bourcierii; assembly: GCA_013396675.1. Lineage (NCBI taxonomy): Eukaryota > Metazoa > Chordata > Aves > Piciformes > Ramphastidae > Eubucco > Eubucco bourcierii. The sequence goes on from VWZE01010287.1 coordinate 214,355, forward strand.
CAGATACTGGAAGGCTACTATCAGGTCCCCTCGAAGTCTTCTCTTCTCCAGGCTGAAGAGCTCCAACTCTCTCAACCTGTCCTCATAGGAGAGCTGCTCCAGCCCTCTGATCATCTTTGTGGCCCTCCTCTGGACCTGCTCCAACACTTCCATGTCCTTCCTGTGCTGAGGGTTCCAGAACTGCACACAGTACTCCAGGTGGGGTCTGACGAGAGCAGAGTAAAGGGGCAGAATCACCTCCCTTGCCCTGCTGGCCACGCTTCTCTTGATGCAGCCTAGGACTCGGTTGGCTGTCTGGCACTGCAGACAGGACACTGCAGGCTCATGTTGAGCTTTTCATCAACCCAGAGCATAGTTTCTTCCTTTTTTGTTAAGGGGTACACATATCTCCTAGTTTCAAGTTCTTCATTCATTCCGGTCTGATTAAACCCATCCCCCCAGAATTTATCCCCAAGGTGCAATTCACAAACTTAGAGCCAGCACCACAGAAACTCTTTGGGAACCCAGATAATATGCACAGGCATCCAATGAATCTTAGAAGAACCTCCAAATCATTTAGACAACCCCAGTGGGAAACTTGACTTGTTAAGAGCACTCAGGTGCATTGCAACACTTGCAACACATTAACTTTGGTACCCCAGTGTCACCTAGGCCAGACTGGCAGCAACCAACATCATACAGGAAACAGCAACACAGGTGTGGAAACTCAGAAGGTGCCCAGCACTAAGCCAAGGTTCCCAAGACTTGTTGCAAATTATTGCACTACTGCAGAAAGACACAGCCAGAAGAGAAAAAGTAGGGGCCACGTTTTCAAAAGCCTGCTGGTATACTTCAGCATGGATAGGCTTCATGCAGGCAACTGGCCTTTGCTGATTACAATCCTAAGTGTCTCAGAAATTACCACCAACACCCTTGTCAGAAGAGTTCTCAAATATCTCGAGTATGACTACAAAGGGATGCCCTACAACTCCACTCAGTTACAACGCAGCTAAGAAGTTCTCAGTGCTTTAACCAGGACACATTCATCACTAACTGTGATGTGCTGCTGAAATTCAAATCAGAAAGTAGCATGAGTATCTTCTGCAAGATGGTGTCTGCTGGTATTTTTACTGAAGACAGGATTAGTTTCATGCTGTCTTGGAGCATGATCAAGGACAATGTAAGGATAATAATTAAGCAAATTCTACTGCTAGCTGTCACAAGTGATAAATACAATGCATAATTAAACGAGTAGCACCTAAACTGCCTGGAGGAAACAATTATTTAGGGCTTTCACTAGGACAGACTCATTTCTCTCAGACTTTTTCATCACATTCTCACATTTCACAAATCTGCTGAAAAGCAACAGCTCTTGTGGCTGCAGCTGCCCAGAAACTGGCTGCTGGGCATGGACCTAATGTGCATGACCAGATGAATGCCCACCTTGTGAATACAGAAGGATCTGCATCTCCAGAAGAACACAAGTGAAAACCTGGACCAGGTTTTCCAAGCCCAGCAGCTCAAAGACCTCCCGCAGTGGGTAGTCAGAGAGTGGCAGCTCATTGGGGCCAGGTCTCTGGCAAATGATGGGCTCATAAACCCCATAAAACTTCAGTGACCTTCCTGGGGGTGGCAAGGGCACCTCGTAGAGAATGTTGTGGATGTAGCTCTCCAGGGGAAGAGGTGGTGGCTGCTGAGAGGTCACTGCATTATAGAGCTGGATCAGGAACTTCTTGCACGCTTGCATAAAGGGCAGAGGGGTGATGAGGCATATGCATTTGGAGACATACAGTGTGTCTCTGCTGATGTCATAGGAGTTGTACCGCTGGAGCTTGGCAAGGGACGTGGCATCACCCTCGTCAATGCTGCTGGCCAGGGAGTCCATGCTGCAAGAGGAGGAGGCACAGACGCTGCTGTATTGCTCTGCATTGTGCATCTGGTAGAGTGTTTGCATGGCTGTACAGATCTGCTTGCTTGTGACCTCCTCGTAGAATGTGAGCACAAATCCGTAGGTACGAGAGCCATCTTCTCTGGTGATGATGAACGAATGCAGCTGTGGATCTCTGTTATCTGCCTGTGTCCTGAAAGACAGCCCTTTGGGCATGCACAGCTAAGAAAAGAGAAAAGAAATAGATACAGTTATCTAAGCTACAATTCGCTTGTGTTACTTTTGTTGAAAGACACATTCCTTTTATCCACTGCATCATACCTGTCCTAGTGGGAGATGTCCCTGCCTATGGCAGAGGGTTGAACCTAAATGATCTTTGAGGTCCCTTCCAACCTTACCATTCTATGATTCTATAACAAGCCACATATCATTAAATGTAATCTCCCTGAGAACAAACAGCCTAAAACTGATGCTACTTAAGAGGCAAACATGACTGAAGAAGGGAAAATACCCTCCAACATGACCCATCTAGTAGGCCACTACAAGTCATTTTCCCTACTGTTATTTTCACTACTGAATAGTCTTTGCCCCATTTATTTAAGCATCATATAAAACCATCTACTTTTTTTTCTCCTTATTTGCATATATTATGCCCACAGTACTCAAATCAAAGAGTCAAAGAAGCATCTTACACCACTGAATTCAAATTACACAGACTTCTTGGGATTCTTTGATCTTTCTCACAAGGAAAAAAAACCAAGACTGACAGCTATTACATTTACTTTTCTTCCTGAAGTGCTACAAAACAGTTTACATTGGAAGAAGTGGGGAGAGGTGGAATAGGAAGGGAAAACACCAAAAGTCTATGGAATCATCATGTCTTGTTTACCCCTCAGCAAAATCTTTTGCAGTCATTCCACTACACTGGGTGTAGCACACTGAAGCATGGCCCTAGTGACAACTAAAAGCATTTTCCCAGGCATTCTTCAGGAATTCCATTAGCCATTTAACACAAAATAACAAACATCCCACAAAACTCCTTTGAATGTATCAGCATGAAACTCCCTATGTTGCAACTAAAACACTGTGTTTATAAATGAGCAACTAAAGCTTCGTTTGTACCTTACATCTGAAGAAATAAGAGAAAAGAAGAGAGGGAACCTTTGCAGTGCTCCTCCTGTTCCAAAAGGCAACACTAGAAGCCAGCTTTCCCATGGGGTGTGAATCTATACGGAACTGAGTGTGTACTCTTAATGTATCATCTCGACCAGGTGTAAATTCTACTGATGGTAAAAGAGGTCAGAAGAAACAATTCTATGTTTTCAAGCACATGCAACTCTGAACTTCATGAGTGCACCTTGCAGAGACCTTTCAACAGCCTGACCAAGCTGCTACCACATCCAGCTGGGATTTAGATAAGCAGTCCAGATTCACTTCACAATATGTTAGCAAGCCCCTAAATTATCTAGAGCAGTTTTCACATATTCTTTAAACAGGTGGATGCTCCCTCCCTGGAGGTGTTCAAGGCCAGGTTGGATGAGGCCTTTAGTAACCTGTACTAGTGGGAGGTGTCCCTGCCTATGGCAGGGGTTTGGAACTAGATGATCCTTGAGGTCCCTTCCAACCTTACCATTCTATCATTCTATGATTTGTAATGTGTATGGAAATAAACAGCCTGGAGTTTGGTAGAATAATTTAATTCAGTTGATGGACTTTGCTGAGCTAAACCATAACAGAGCCACAAATTGCAGCCAAATTGCAGTTAAGCCTTCTCCAAAGAAAAAAAAAATAGTAAAAAATTACTTGTTTCACACTTTCTTTAAATTTATTCTGCACAATACAGATCTTTAACCTCTTTTTTCTTTTGGGCAGGCTTGCTTAATAAAAAAAAATTTTTTTCTACTATGCTGGCAATCACTGGCAGCCTTATCAAATAGCCTTATCAAATTCAATCAAACTGAAATGGCAAGTTTTAATCTCAGCACTATTAAAGGTTTTCTTTTCTTCACTTTACAGAAAAATACCTGCATAAGCTAATTGTAAGTACTGCTACAATCAAGAACAGAAAATCATCAGGGAAATTTAGGTCACCTGAGACAGTTTCAGAAGGTTGTCTTAAATAAATTTCCTGTAAGTCTTAATTATGATTATTCCCTCGTCCTTTATATACCCTTACATACACAGGAAGGGACACACATCCGTTTCTGTCACAGTTTGGCAGAACATCAACATTTGAAGACCCTGGCTGCAAACCCTGGCACTGAGACTGCTGCTGATGTTAAAACTACAAAAGGGCATGGGGAAAAGACAGAGGAAGAAAGAAGATGGCAAAGTACCATGGCAGGGAAGAACCATCAAGAGTCACTTAAGAAGCTAAGATCAAAAGGAAGAGCCTGTGTTCATTTTCCAGTGACAGAAAGCTTCAATTTTGCATTAAGGCATGAAAACTTTCATCTCAGTGCCCTGGACATCAATCACTTCCCATCTCATCTGTGTTTGTCACATGCAGCACAGGAGAGTGCTGGAGAAAAGCAGCTCAGGACCTGCTAAGGGCGTTTTGAAAGCCTTGCCTGCTGCTGAAACTGCCTGACTAGCAGTGAGAAGGCAGCCAGTCAGTCACCTTTACTGCATCTTCATATAAACACAGAAAACTATCCAAGATCACTGATCAAAGGACAGGATTTTGGTTTTCAGAACACTTTAGTTTTTTGTTGAAACATATCCATCAGCAAAAAAACCCCAGAATTATATCATGCTTGCATAAAGGCTTATAAATCAATATGGGTTGTAAAAACAAAAGAAAGCTGCACGGAGACAGACAAAAAGATACCTAATTCACACTCCATCTTTTGCAGGGGTAAGTAGGAGGTACTTTTTTTACTAAACGCAGAGGCAGGACACACACACAGTGTAGTCCCACCCACTCCTTTCTCCTTCCAACCATCATCAGTTGCAGATATTTATGAACCAAAGGTCCTCTCCGGACCACTGCCCATTAGCACTGGTTCAGCTCTTCTCCATTAGCTCCTCTCTTACACTTTTTAAAGCCCCTGTATAATTCTCATGTTCACAACATGCCATGGAAGCAAGCTCCATACCTGCCTGCAGTGTGAGTGAGGCAGTGGAAAGGAACATGCTTTTGTTTGTACTAAAGCCTGCTCCTTCAAATTACATTGGGGAGCCCTTTGCTCTTTTATTTCAGTACAAGAGAGGTTAAATGGACAATGCTGCCGTGGAGTTCAGAAATACAGGCCACAATGAAATACCTTGATGAAACAGGGAGCTCAAAAGGGAGAGGACTTTCCTAAAAATCTCACTTTCCTCTCTACTTAGAAGTTCAGCTTGGTACAATACATCACTTGCAGAATGGCCACAGAAAATACTGTAACAACTGGCAGGGATAATCCCAAGAAGTGGGGGAGGAAAGAATAGTTCCCTATTAAAGAGAACTCTGTACTTTGATACATTCTTTGGAAGGGAGAGAAAACATGACTCATCGTAGAGTGATTGCTTGGGACTTCAGGGGGTTATTTTTTACAGTGACAAGATGGTTTCAGAAGGCAATTGAAATTCCTCAGGCATCCAGCAAAGCCAGACTTTGCCCAAGTTAACCTTCAAGGATTTATGCATTTTCTTCTCTGAAGAAAATTGCTTCTGGAAGCTCATATAAAGCAAACACATAAGCAGAACTAATACAGCAAGGCAAGATCAGAAAGGCCAATAATTGCCTCAAGGGGTTTTCTTTAGGTGAATATTACATTAAATTATGTTTAAGATCTAAACAAGAAAGAAGTGTTCCAAAAGATGCTGCTGTTGGTAAACGTGTGTGGGGTGCGTGGGGTTGTTGTTGTGTTGTTTGGTGTTTTGTGGTTGTTTTGTTTGTAGGGGTTTTCTATTTTCTCCAGGACACACTGCAAATGAAAGATGTGTTCTTCAGCTATTTGATTTCAGCTGACTGCAGTTCAGTTCAGTTATTGTATTTTAATAGGTCTCTTGCTGGTTTTAGCATTCCATTTTTGTCTGATATCACACTTCATGAATACTAGACAGTTTTTACTGAAATGTGAGAAGACAAACACTGCAGCTATGCCAGCTATTGCCTCTTGCTGCCATATTCCTCCTGCACACCCCACCATCAATTCTCCTCTGAACATCCCCTCAATTCACAGGCAAAACTAAAAGCCTTGGCAGCTGAGGTAGCACCATCTTAACTGTGCTGATGAAACACCATCCTGAGTCCTTCGTGTTTTCTGTATAAGCAAAGTGATGTGTACAGCAGCCCAGACACCACACAGTGTCCACCAGTGCACAATTTGAAGCAGAGGACAAAAATCCCCAGCTGTCACTGGGCAGAGGGAGTGATCAGGCTCATCTCTGCTTTTCCATGCATGTGCAGTGCTCTCTGTACCACTGCTATTTCCAGCTCGAGTGTTTTCAGGTTAAGTATTTGGCACAACGCTAAAAAAGAAAATCCAATGGAAACTGAGATGATCTTTGGATTTCTACATCTTTGTGGTTGCAGAAAAGTTCCAAATGAATTTTTGCATCTGCAAAAGCCATTTTATTATGGGTTTATGTGCTCCTTGTATCACTGTCTCTTGGTTGTGGGCCAGCAGGTTTTCCTGACTTCATACTTGCAACCATAAGGTTGGTTCTGTACAGAGTATGCAATCCTACCCTCCTCAAACGAGAAGCACATGTAAACTAGTTTTGGGGAAAGGGGTTCCCTAGTTTTCCAGTTTGGGGTTAGGCCAAATATACATATTTGAAAACAGCTGGAAGCAGTAATACTGTTTAATATTATTATTACAACAACTGTGAAGTCATAAAACAAATAACCTTTTCTGTACTGGGGAGTTCAAACACTAACGACCTGTTATCTTGGTCAGGATACCTTCTTAACAAATGCTTTGCTGATTTCAGAGACATCCTTTGCATAGAAAAACTTTGGGAAGATTTCCAGTAGATCATCAGTTTTTCAGATATCATTTCCCCCCTACTCCAGAACTGTTTCCTTCTCCTTCCTCTATTGACAGGACTTAGCCACAGGAACATTCACATCAAAGTTAGTTGAGAAAAGTTAGTTAGTTAGTTGAGGGTGCAGTTCTGGAGCCCTCAGCACAGGAAGGACATGGAAGTGTTGGAGCGGGTCCAGAGAAGGGTCATGAAGATGATCAGAGGGTTGGAGCAGGTCTGCTATGAGGACAGGCTGAGAGAGTTGGGGCTCTGCAGCCTGGAGAAGAGAAGGCTTCGAGGCCTTCTCGACTATAGTAGTCTTCCAGTATCTGAAGGGGGCCTACAGGAAGGCTGGGGAGGGACTATTGACAAGGTCTTGAAATGACAGGACAAGGGGTAATGGGTTTAAACTGGCAGAGGGGAGATTTAGACTGGATGTTAGGAGGAAGTTCTTTACAGTGAGGGTGGTGAGGCACTAGAACAGGTTGCCCAGGGAGGTTGTGGATGCTCCCTCCCTGGAGGGGGGCCAGGTTGGATGAGGCCTTGAGTGGCCTGTGCTAGTGGGAGGTGTCCCTGCCTATGGCAAGGAGTTGGAACTGGATGATCTTTGAGGTCCCTTCCAACCTTACCATTCTATGATTCTATGAGAAGAGAGAGATGTGTAGAAGTTGCATTGACCTACAGAATCATATGATTATATGATTTTATGCAGAAGCTGGAACTTACCTAAACCACAACTATTTTGGGTAGTCACTTCTAATGGCACCTGTAGGTCAATGCAACTTCTGTACATCTCTTTCTTCTCAACTAACTTTGATGTGAATGTTCCTGTGGCTAAGTCCTGTCAATAGGGCACAGAGGAGGAAACAGTTCTGGAGTCGGGGGGAAATGATAATGGAATGAAACACTCCTCTTTTCCTTGCTATATACAGCATTAAGGTTTTTTGTGCTCCATAATTTCATAGGAATATAAGCATCTTAAAAATTCCTTGGTTTACCTCCTCCCAACTTGTGAACATGTATGCTGGGTGACTACCCCCCCTTCTCACCCAGTCACTGAGACAGATTAGACTTGTTTCATCAGGTAGTAGATTTAATTAGAGCTCATGAGAGAAATGCAGGATTTTACTTGTGTTGTGTGTGAAAGTATTCTGTGTTTTCACACCACCTATTCCTCCACAGCTTTCCAACCAGCAACCGAAGGGTAGGTGCTCTTACTTCAGGCAGAGCACCTTTATCATCACACCACAGGGGCTGTCTGTAAACAACCCAGGAACTACTTGAGCTGAAGTTGCCACAAAACAGCCCGAGAAGACATTTCCATTACATACCATGTTGACAGCATCCTGGTCAAAGGGGTTCCACTCAATATTCTGAGGATAATGGGCCAAAACTTTGGACTTAAAGGTTCTTCGTAATGGACTCTGGTCAAAATTCTCTCCTGCAACAAATGAAGGAATAATGATTTGTCACAGCAGTAAGGCTTCAGAGCTGGCCTGGGTAGCTTTCTTTTACTTTGCTGGGAATGTTCACTTCCAACAGATGCACTACTATTAAAAGAGAGGCATAAACCACACACATTCAGTCTGATTTTACTCTCCTACCCGCAAAATCTCACTACAGTTGCAACATACCCTGCAGTATAGTATTTGCAGCATGGGCATTTATTGTTATGAGAAAAATAACTGATGGAATTTTATCTGAAAAGGGGTGGAAATTATCTGAATTCTCCACCCTCTCTTACAGTTTGAATATCTAGAGGTGGCTTTACCTAGATGCTAAAAAAACACTTTCCATCAAGTCTGTTATAAACCGTCATATGGTCAGTAAGAAGTGTCATAGAATGGTAATGTTGGAAGGGACCTCAAAGATCAGCCAGTTTCAATCCCCTGCCATAGACAGGGACACCTCCCACTAGTACAGGTCACTCAAAGCCTCGTCCAACCTGGCCTTGAACACCTCCAGGGAGGGAGCAGCCACAACCTCCCTGGGCAACCTATGCCAGTGTCTTGCCACCCTCACAGCAAAGAACTTCCTCCTAACATCCTAAATCTCCCCTCTGCCAGTTTAAACCCACTGCCCCTTGTCCTATCATTCCCAGACCTTGTAAATAGTCCCTCCCCAGCCTTCCTGTAGGACCCCTTCAGATACTGGAAGGCTACTCTAAGGTCTCCTCAAAGCCTTCTCTTCTCCAGGCTGCAGAGCCCCAACTTTCTCAGCCTGTCCTCATATCAGAGCTGCTGCAGCCCTCTGATCATCTTTGTGGCCTCCTCTGGACCCGCTCCATCAGTTTAATGTCCTTCCTGTGCTGGGGGCTCCAGAACTGCACACAGGACTCCAAGTATGAGACCTCTCAGCTATTATAAATTATTCAAGGATTCATGATAGATCTTTTTAATATCACAAGTCCTGTGTGAAGATTAAACATTTATTTTTTTCTACATCAAATTTCAAGGACAGGCTTCATCCACACAAAGAAGCCAGCAAATGCAAAGAGGAAGATTGAAAGTAGACCTCAAGCAGAAATGCATCTAGTTACCAGCATACTAATAGCGATGTGGTTAACGGAGCTGTCACCATTGGATAGTACGCAACATAGCAATCAAAATCATATTATCATAAAATGTGTTAAGATGGAAGGGACACTTAAAGGTCATCTAGACCAACCCACCTGCAGTTAGCACTGACATCCCCAACTAGATTAGGTTGCTCAGAGGCCTATTAAGTCTGACCTTGAGTATCTCCAGGGATGGGCTCTCCACCACCTCCCTAGGCAGCATGTCACTAGTCACACAGGAAAGAACTTCCTCCTAATGTCCAATCTAAGCCTATCCTTCTCTAGTTTAAATCCACTCCTCCACCCTAATGCTACATGCCCTTGTAAACAATCACTCCCCAGCTTTCTTCTAGACTCACTTCAAGTACTGGAAGGCTGCTGTAAGACCTCCCTGGAGCTTTCTCTTCTCCAGGCTGAAGAGACCCCCAGTTCCCTCAAGCCTGCCTTTGTAAGCTCCAGCCCTCTGATCATTTTTCATGGCCCTCCTCTGAACCCACTTCATCAAGTCCACATCTTTGTGTTGAGGGCCCCTGGACACAGTAGTCCAGGCGAGGTCTCACCAGAGCAGAGTGGCAGAACCACCTCTCTCGAACTGTTGGCTATTTTTGTTTTGATGCAGCCCAGTAGGAGATCTGTCTTATGGGCTGTGAGTGCTGGACTATGAATAGGTTTTTGTCTACCAGTACCCCCAAATCCTTTTCTGCAGGACTGCTCCCTTATCAAATCCTCCTCCAGGCTGTACTGATTTGTTCCAATCCAGGTGTAGAACCTTGCAACTTGGCCTTGTTGAACTTCATGAGGTTAACCTTATAAGAATTTCTTAAAATCTATTAATTATATTACCATCTACCACACTTTTCTCAGGTATCAGCTTACTAATTTCAGGTTTCTTGCTTTAAATATTACCACTGGGCCCCTCCTGTTCGGTTCACTCCACACCTGAGAGAGATAAACAGGATGAAAGTTCACGACACGTAAATGTTTTTCACCAAACCTTATTTCGCACTCAAAAGCACCCTTTGGGACACCTTAGTGTTACATAGAGGCTTCTCAGAATAAGTTGCTGAAATAGAATTTGATTTTATTTTTTCAAAGAAAAAAATTGTCAGTATTTATAGTTTAAGACAGATCCAATATTTGATTTGTGCTTTTAACAAGAGGTGATTGTGGATGAAAAAATTAACTATCCTGGCAAGCTCTAAAGGCAATCCACCATTCCTACAGAAACGCTAAGCCATATGTTACTAACCTTACTAACACCTCTCTGAAGGCAAGATAGACTGGGGAAGCATAATTTGTGCTTGCTGAATTACATACAACAGGCTGGCAGCCTCTGACCGACACTGCAAAATTCATCATTCAGAAGTCATTCAAAGGTTTCTGAGGTCACAGCCATTTGGCACATGCCCTTTGATCCTTGTGAAGGATCATGTGTCCATGCAATTGCTTGCCTCAGACTGAATTAATCCAGGGAAATATCTGTAGAAACCCTTTCTTGAAAGCAGAGTTTCTCAGTTTTTACCCAGCAGAGCACATAATCTGCAGGTAATTGCGAGGAACACAAGGTCATAGAATTATAGAATGGTAAGGTTGGAAGTGACCTCAAAAATCATCCACTTCAAACCCCCTGCCATAGGCAGGGACACCTCCCACTACAACAGGTCACTCAAGGTCTTATCCAGCCTGGCCTTGAACACCTCCTAGGGTGTTGTTGCTGCTCCCTCTCTGGGTAATCTGTGCCAGTGTCTCACCACCCTCACTGTAAAGAACTTCCTCCTAACATCCAATTTAAATCTCCCCTCTTCCAATTTAAACCCATTGCCCCTTGTCCTGTCATTGCAAGACCTTGTCAACAGTCCCTCCCCAGCCTTCCTGTAGGACCCCTTTGGATACTGGAAGGCTACTATAAGGTCTCCTCAAAGCCTTCTCTTCTCCAGGCTGCAGAGCTCCAACTCTCTCAGCCTGTCCTCAAAGTAGAACTGCTGCAGCCCTCTGAGCATCTTTGTGGCCTCCTCTGGACTGGTTCAAACAGTTCAGTGTCCTTCCCATGTTGGGGGCTCCAGAACTGCACACAGGACTCCAGGTGGGGTCAGACGAGAGCAGAGCAAAGGGGCAGAATCCCCTTCCTTGCCCTGCTGCCCACACTGCTCTTGAGACAGCCCAGCACACAGTTGCTGTCTGGCCTGCATGTGCACACTGCAGGCTCATGTTGAGCTTTTCATCACCCCAGGTCCTTTTCCTCAGGGCTGCTTCCAGCCATTCACCACCCAGCCTGGACTTGTGCTTGGGATTGTGCCTACCCAGGTGCAGGACCTTGCAAGCACTTAGTATTGTTGAATTAACAGAGAAGTACTTGTTGAAGTAATGGAGAAGAACAGCTGCAGTTAACAAGGTAAAAATTATCCAGGCAAAGTTTTCAGAAGGTTGAAAACCATTTGCTGTACAAAATCCTTAACACATCTTCAGTGCAGAGGAGCTGCCTCTCAAGACTGCAGTCCTAGAGCCACCACAGCAGCACCTGCATAACAGAGGGCAGATGGAGGAAGAAGAGGCTAAGGTGAGGCATTTCTTACATCGATGCCAGCCACCCACTTGGTTAAGAAAGGGAAACAGAGGCTCATGCTGGAGCTCCCTTCCACAAGGACATGTGTAGGCAGGTGGAAACTCCTCAAGGCATGAGTCAGCTGTGCTGGGGCTGCAGCTTTCCCACTGTAACAGCCACTGCACCAAAAGAGCTGGAGGGCCAGGTGGAGGAGCACTAGCCAGCTCTTCCAACAGCACTTGTTTTCAAATGCATTGAGACAAGGTTTAAAATATTTTCCCTCCCAAGACATCTGCATCTTTAAAATCCGAGATAATTTTTATACAACACCTCATTTTTAACACAGGATTTAGACAAACTGCAGAGTTTTTTTCCCTCTAGCATCATGTGCTTGATTTTGGTGGGTAATAGTGGGGGAGAAAAGCTTCCACAATGACATTTTGTGCTTGAGAGGAGAAAAAGCCCAGGATGATGCAGCACTGCAGCAATACTTCCTGAGGCAGAAATAAATTAAAATGTTAGGACATAAGGAGCTCTGGCAGAGGAATCCAGCCTGTTTCTGGAATTGCTCGAGACAAATCAGAAACCCTGCAAAAGAAACAAAGAAAAACTGAAACAGAAATAAAGAAAACTGAATGTATCAGCTAAACTGGATGGAAAGACATGTCAAGCTTTAGCTGATTAGCCCATCACATCTGACAAGCTGGATCAGACTCACCACTAGCTGCAAGGACTGCACAGAGAACAAGCTCTATGAAGACCCTCTCTGTGCTTGGTTGCAAAGCTTAGACTGAAGCACCCAAAACCAGAGACCATTACTCTACTCTACAGAGCAGCAAAATAACCTCTTATCTTGATTGTGCTGGTTTGAGGCTAACTGGAATATTTTAACAGAGAAAATTGTATTATAGGCTGTGAAAAGCAAACAATGGTGATGCCTGCTTCACTCACAGGCTTGGTGAGATGTTTAAAAATTAGAACACAAACATAGATAAGGCAGTCTCTCGGTCTCTCTCTGGGAGCTAGTGGGTCCTCTCCTCTCTGCTGAATGATCTAACTAACCACTCTGCTTCTAACCTCCCTGGCCAATCCTCCAAACTCACCTTGCACATAAGCCAAACCCTGGGGTAAGGTATAGGGGTGGAAAGAAGGTGGAAGGGCAGTTGGGAGCCCCTCCTGTGGTCTCTGATTTCTGGGAGGGGTGTTGTGTTTCTATATTACCTTTGACTTCTACATTTCTATAAATATTCCTGTCTATAGTTTATATATCTGTTTGTATATTGTGCTAAGCTGTAAACAGAACTTCAGTCCTTAACTTCTAGCTGGATGAGTCTAGCCTGGGTGATTTTCCTAGTGTGGGGGCAGGGAACTCCCAAACCATCACACTTGATCCACAAGTTCTTCAGAGAGCCACTGGAAACAAAGGCAGAATATCACCCACCAATTCCTAAAGTTTGACAAAACAGAAATCCCAACAAGCTTCTCCAACAAAAATTCTCTCTCCAGGTATGCACTTAAATACACTTGGCAACATCTTTAATTCTTAGTAGTAGAGAGTAATTAATATGATTGTCTAATCAAATAAATACGCATGAGCTTATTTCCGAATCAGACTTTCAATCTTTTTCACATCTGACAGAGTTTACCTTGTAACTGAATTAGCAGAAATGCAGGTATCTGATTCTAACTTCTTTTGTTTGCTTTTAATAAAGTTCAAAAAGCATGTGGATGACCTCATTAACTTCTCTATTGCTAAAGGAAAGCGACTCCAAGAGTCCAAATTTCTGTAAAGGTTTCTTTTTTCACACCAAAAAACACTGCTGTAATCTGGTGGATACTAAGCAGGTAATCTCTGCAGTTCAGAGGCACTTAGCAACGCTGCATTTCAATGGTTGAGACCTTCCCCAGTGATTCAGGGGAGAGCCCTGCCTCCAGCACACCTCAAGAACCACAGAATCATAGAATGGTAAGGTTGGAAGGGACCTCAAAGATCATCCAGTTCCAACACCCTGCCATAGGCAGGGACACCTCCCACTACAACAGGTCACTCAAGGTCTTGTCCAACCTGGCTTTGAACACCTCCCAGGGTGTTGTTGCTGCTCCCTCTCTGGGCAATCTGTGCCAGTGTCTCACCACCCTCACTGCAAAGAACTTCCTCCTAAGCCTCCTACTGGAAGGCTACTATAAGGTCTCCTCAAAGCCTTCTCCAGGCTGCAGAGCACCAGTTTTCTCAAGCCTGTCCTCATATCAGAGCTGCTGCAGCCCTCTGAGCATCTTTGTTGTCTTCTCTGGATTGGCTCAAACAGTTCCATGTTGTTCCTGTGCTGGGGGCTCCAGAACTACACTCCAGATGGGGTCTGACCAGCGCAGAGTAAAAGGGGAGAATGCCCTCCCTTGCCCTGCTGGCCAAGAAGATGTGGCTCTGTGTGCTAGATGGCGTGAGACAGCAAACCACCCAGCTTTAACCTAAATCATTTCCCCATACACACGTAGATGAGGGTTGCATACTTGGTAGCTTTACTCATGTGTTTGGTAGCACTGACTAAGCTTGCAGTGAAGCAGAGAGTGTGCCTCCTGAATGCATTAAAGCAGTCCTCTGGCATTAGGGCAGCAGTGGTAGACTCTGGATTCATGTCAGACTGCTCAAAGACATTTAGGAAGCAGGTCTGGAAGGTTTCTCCACAGGAAAATATCCTCTCCTAGTTTGGTGTCTCAATTACTACCTAATCCTACTAGATAAAAGTTGTACTTATTTCCAAGCTCAACCAAACACCACACCACTGTGGATATGAGTGGGGAAGGCCTTAATTTTTTTGCTGGTTTTGTTGTTGAATATCCTTCTATGGTAGTTTGAGGGAGTCCCAGTTTCCCTTAAGAAAACTCCAGAGACCAAGGCCCATCCCAAGGGGCAGACCTGGTTGTCTCAGGGTGTTGTACTAATGTTATTCTATACCACAGTTTATATACCAGCGCCTGGTTGGCATCTGCGCTCTTCTCCAGCTCTTCCCTTCCTGCCACTCCTCCTCTTGCTTCTTTTCTCTGGGAAGAGAGGCATCTCTACTTATCTCATGATCTGTGTGGGGGAGATGGCTTTGAGCTGGCAGGGAATTTCGATCTGTGTCATGCAGCCTGCTGAGGCCTCGCAGCCTAAGCTGAGGGTGGCAGTTCTGAGGGTGGAAGGGGTGGAGGATTCTAGATGGTTTAAGTCTGATGGACTTGGCTTAGCTTGTGGATGTGTTCATTCTACCTGATTGCCTCTTACATATATGCACCAGTAAACAGAATCTCTATTTAAACTTCCAGTCAGTGTGCAGTGTCTTCATTCTTACTCTCCAAAAGGACTAAGAGGTCATTTCTGTCCTCCAGTCCTGGGTACCTCATGGCCTCAAACCAGGACACCTTCATAGTATTTTCTCCATAAGCCACCTTCCCCTTGTGACAGGCAGCATCTGGACCCAGGGGAGGAGAAGAAGGGGCATTGCAAATAAACCACTCTAGTCGTGAAAGATCTGTGTTTCAGTCAGATTTTGGATGCTGTTGCAAATACTCATGCAGTGGTTGGGATGACAGATATGTCTAAAAGGTTTTTTTTTATGAAGCATGAGCGTTGCTTTGGGAAATCCAACTTCCCAAAACCAGCAGTAGCACTGTTCCAGTAGGCTGACGACATGGATTAATTTGCCAACACAAGTAAATGTCACAAACAACTTACCTTTACAGAGCGTCTGCAAGGTTTGAATTTTACTACTCCAGTGTTTTTAAATAAAACCCGCAGATTTAAGGTAAAAACATGCAAATAGAAAATACCTTCCCCTCCCCAAATCAGTGATCATGAAACAAAAGAGAAGAGCCAAGAAACCACAGTGAAGTGAATCAACTGGTCATTAGCTCGGAAGGACACAAGCTCACATCCCCCATACAAAGCCCCATCCTGGGAAGCCAAGCAGGGTAAGCTTTTAGAGGAGATTGATAATTCAGGACAGAAGTAGTACAAGGATACAGCAGAAAGAAGCCTGCATGTCAGGGTGAAACATCATCATTTGGCCAAACTAGCAGGAAACTTTGTCTCTTGTGGAAATGGGATGAGAGATGTCAACCCTGACATCCAGTTCCACACTGACAAGCAGCTGGAACAGAACCATAGGGAGAAAAAAAAACAACAAAACTTCTTGGCAAATATGAGGAGAGGGATCTATCCTGAAGGGTACCTAATACTATCATCTATGGGCCTAGGTAGTTCTGAAAGGTAGAGTTCACACATGGGAAAGACAATTTATTTAGCTGTTATTCTAGACAAAACAGTGAATTTGCATTGTATCTACTATGTGCTTTTAAGAGCTTGCTTGCTAACTTCCCAAACAGGATTAGCAAGGCACATTAAAAATGAAGCAAGTATCAAATTGAATCCAAATTCTAAAATATTAATGGCCAGATGTGCTGGTTTGATGCTAATTGGAATATTTTAATAGAGAAAATTATACTACAGGTGTGAAAGGTAAACAATGGTGATGTCTACTTCACTCATAGGCTTGCTGAGATGTTTAAGAAATGAATACAAAACAAAGAGAAGCCACTTGGGCTTGCAAACAGTCACTGGGGCACAGCATCTTGGGCTAACAGCTTCAGGCTTTTCTTCTCTCTGCTGAGTAACCTCACTAACCACTTTCCTTCTTAACTCCCCTGGCCGATCCTCCAAACTCACCTTGCATGTAAGGCAAACTGTGGGGTAAGGTATAGGGGTGGGGAGAAGGTGGAAGAGTGGTTGGGAGCCCCTCCTGGGGTCTCTGATTTCTGGGAGGGGAGTTGTGTTGCTGTATTACCTTTGACTTGTACATTTCTATAACTATTCCTGTCTATGGTGTATATCTCTGCTTGTACATTGTGCTGTGTGTGAGCTGTAAATAGAGCTTCAGTCCTTAACTTCCAGCTGGTTGAGTCTAGTTTGGGTTATTTCACAGAGTGTGGGGGGGTGGGGAACTCCCAAACCATCACACCAGATAACATCACTATGAATACAGACAAAATCATCCCATCTGATGTGTGGTACCCATTCATGCAAACAGGACATCTCATAGGGTAAGCTGCCCCTCAGAGGCAAATTAAAAGTAAAAATTCCCTTGGCTTTCAGGATACATTTTTTAAAATCACTCAAATACTTTTCAAAATTGTGTAAGAAGTGTCAGATTAAAGTTCCATTTCAATTGGATACTACACCCCATGTACCTTGTGGTCTCCCTTTAAGGTACTCAGTTGTAAAGGGTCATTTGGTTTCAGTTTAAAAGCAAGTGGTGAGGTGACGGATGCTAGATCAAAAAAAACTGTGTTAATTTCATTTCAAAATTTGAAGTTGTCTCAAAATTAGAAAATAAGCCTGATCTGTGTTTCAGATGAAGGCTATGATTACTGGGGAAATGCAGCTGCAGTTTGTGAGGGTGTCGCTCATGATGGCTTTCATGAGTGATCACATTAAAAAATGCAGCGATCTTAAGATTTGAGCAGACCTGTTTTAATTAACTACCACAGCTACACAGGCATACAAAACATGTACCACATAGGCAAAGGCACCCTCCCATCCACACCCTCTGGTCTAGAGAATGCAAGCTATCTGCCACTCTCTCCAAGCTCTGGAACACTGACAGGAATGCTTGTGATCACAGAAATAAAAATACCTTTTATTCCTTTAGGGGAACATCCTGGGAGCACCACTATGGACAGCACCAATCTCTCTGAAAGCTCTAATTAAAAGTGTTAGCATGTCCAGCTGTGTTGTTTCTGGGCAGGGTGAACTTTGTTAAGCACTGGATGACCCTGCACAAGAAGCTGTAAAGATACAACATGCAAGTGAGAAATAGAGCTATAAATGCACATGATGCAAGTGAGAAATAGTGCTTGGTTGGGGAGCAACTAAGCTATCAGTTTAACCATTTAAGTTTAGGTAGTGACAAAACTCTGCCCTGCTGCTTCTCTTCTGTCTCATCATGGCATCCAAGGTGACAGTGGTAGGCCAGTTGAAGTTCAAGGAGATTAAGTCAAAGAAAGGTGTTCTTTCTGATCACATAGTCTCGTAATCACACAGTGAAGAAGGGAAATTATGTGAAAGGAAGGAGCAGGACAAATTAGGCAAAACAGTTTTCATTTCGAAGATTTTAAAATCTGAGTTGTCTGTGAGACGGTGGTGACTTTCTGTGAGGGCTAGAGAGCAGAGCAGAGGTGGTGGTGATGATTTTTGTGAGGGCTAGGGAGCAGGGCAGAGTCTGACCTACTACTTGCATGGCAATATGTAAAGGTGTTGAAGGGATTTTTAAGCATGTAACCATATCAATAAATCGAAATGATTTGCAGAAGGATTTTGTGTATCTGTGTGGACCTCACTAATACTGCTATTTAAATCTAGACTGCCAAACATGCTTCCACAAGGAAAGTGTCAGAAACCTTTGGATCTCTGTGGGAATCAGTGAAGCTGGACCTTTCAGTACTCTTTGTTCATAGGTTTACATAACTATACCTAGTTGAATTTCTGGATAAATACCCTCTAAATATAGCCTCATACAAGATGTTGTTCAGTCTTCATCAAGACCACAAAGAGTTAGCATATCATATGTCCACCAAAATACCTGATAACACTAGTGGTATTTTGTTGGAGAAGGGAAGCACATCTGCCAAGAGAGCTTCAGGAAACAACAGAAAATTTACCAGATATTGATTGAAATTAGGTAAAAGGATGAAAAAGTCCAAGGGATTTGTTTTTTGAATTCTGACCCACAATTTGATTGGAGATGGAAAATTGAAATAAAGAGATAGAGAGGGCTAATGATTGGTTTTTTTGTCCTTAACCCCTCTTTACCTGAGGTTTTGTCTGCAGTATCTGAGCTCTTGCCATGGAGATCTGCTTCTAGCCATTTGTACAAGACTACACAACATAACAGAGATAAAAGACAAAAACATGAATGAACAATATGACAGGATACGCAAATATACTGGGGAAAGGGAAAAAAAAAAAGTGAAATGGGCATTAAACATTCCCCACTACAACTTCTTTTCCCCCCCCACACAACTGGCAAAGGGTAAATCCACATAATAAATAGAACCCTCCATGCCTGCATGGCTATCAAGGTGTTGAACATGATGACTGACATTGTAGAAATACCTGTCAAAATTAGTAACAAGATTAAATTCTCAGTACTTCAAACAGCACGATGCCCTACAGCTTCCTGATTATGAAAGACAGCTTTGATCACACAGCAAGCAATTCTACAGCCTGTGACACTTAGGCAGGGAAAACTACCAATTCTTTTAACTGGTGCTGAACCAAACCCAAGAAGTAACCTTCAGCATGGCACAGTTAGCTGTGTGGTCACACCTTCAGTGCTGCACTGCATGCCATTTTCAGGATTTAAATTCAAGCTACCTAATAGCTCTATCCATAATTTCTGTCTCCATAATAGGTTTTTAAGACTACAATTCTAATAAATATGTTTACAACTTGGGTGAAAAGTTTTTGTCTCTTCCAGTGACAGCCACCTTAGTAGGCACTTCTAATGGAAAACCTTTGTGCTAGCCTGTTTAACTGAAGCTTCTTCCAACCAGTTTCCTCATCTCCTGCAGAAAAGCAAAAATGGTTTTGCTGACTCCGTAGCATTCTTTCATCAGAAGTCCCATCTGTACACAACACAAAGGCATTATATAATCCTCCGTTGTTTTTATACACCTGGAGTGTGTAATAAATCCACAATATCTCTGACCTTTCCAGTCATTCAGTTTCTAGGTGTACATTCAGAGTATTTCCACCACACACTCCTACTTGAGTTGTTAATCCAGGCATCAGTTGACACTTCCTGGGAAGGCAGCCCCCAGCAGAGAGCACAGGATTTCTTTCAATAATGATTTTCAGCTGTGCATTTATATCTTGGGATCATTTTCTTGCCAGGAGGCACCCGAAGATAAGCCACATTCAGATCTGTAGGATGGTGTTTTTCCACTTCAGGTGTCTTACACTACTGCATAAATATTTCAATTTAAGGAAACGAGACAAGCAATTACCAAAGCTGGAGCCTTCCCTTGCTACTGGTCCAAACCCACAAGCTTGTCTGCCAGGCTGCCTTCCCCAGAAGTCCTTTACAACATTATCAGTTCAGAGGGAATTGGGCACTGAACTTCCATGGACTTAGCCACCACTTCTGCAACAGGAAGAATTAAAAAGAAAGATGTAACAAGTCTTAAAGGGATGCATAGCTAAGTGGACTGGGACAGGTGCTGGTTTTGCCACCCATCTCAGTATTTTGACCATTTATCATATGGCTAAACAGTCAGAACATCTGTAGAAATTCCTGCACGAGAAGTCAAATGAGAGAGGATCACTGCCAACAGTGATGTAAACACAGATCTACAGTTTTGTACAGCCTAACTCTTTACACAAACACAACATAATACAGGATGGAATACAATGGGGTAAGACTATTGCCACCAACTAGTTACACACAGAAAAGGCTCAGTATTGCAAAAAACTCTTCAAAAAAGGAGTTTCATCCATCTGTAACAATTATTGCACAAGTTTAAATATAGAAAAAAATGCTCTAACATGGAGCACTTTAGTTTGCCATTACTCTTTCCTTCTGACCTTGATTAAAATATTTAACTATCTGCCTACAGAGTAACATACAGAATCAATGCTGTCAGCTTCTTAAAATAGCCCAAAGTCCCAACTGCCAACAGGTCACAGACATCCCACTGTACTAGCAAAGAAGGATGGATTACAACATCACTTTTACATAAAATTGCATTATAATTTAGTCAAATCCAGCAAGTCATGGTTTGGGGGATTTTTTAGCAATGGGGTGGAGAAGCTCACCTAAATATCTACCTGAGGCATGATGCCCCCACACTGTTACCTTGGAGTCTGTCCCCAAAGGCAGTATTCAGTGTTGTGGGTTTACCACTGGATTTAAATTTCTAAATACAAGGAATTATTTCTACTTCAGGTCTTTATTTTCTCTAGAAATCAAGGGCTGTTCATGCTGCCAGCCTATCTTTTCAAGCATGGGCTCCCAAACCACTCCTAAGCAGTACACAGAAGCAAGCCCTGGAAACCCTTCATCTGTTCTGCTTATTTACAGTAAGTGGTCTTTAAAAAAAAAATATTTATCAACTATTCACACACCAGATTTCAATATGGGACAGACTAGTATTTTTATTAATAGATAAAATAATGTGAACAATTGTTAAATGTTCATTTAAGTCTCATACATCATTCTTCTTAAATTGCCTGCTACTATTTTGGTTACCCAACAAATTAGCAATGCTCATAACCATAGGAAAGTGAAGGGCTTGAAGTCACTCTCAGTTCCCAGAGCACACTAACAATCTGAAAATTTTTCAAGCATGAGCAAGACCCTGACTCAGGTCCTTAAGCACAGTAGAATGCCAAAGCTTGTCAGGTGAAGGGATCCCTGGCTTTGGAGTAATATCCACCTGACTGCAGGTTTGGGCTGAACTGCCAAGGTAGCAAAAGCATTTTAGGTGCTGTAACATCCTCTGTGAAGTTTGGATGGCTTCCTGCTCGTTGCAAATCCCATTTCCCACTCCTTGTCTCACATGTTTGCCTTCCTTTTCAGGCTGAGTGCAGAATGAGGTATCCACTCACGCCTTTTGCACAGGACCCTTTTCATCATTGTGCTTTCCACTCATTTACAAGAGTAGGACCAGGACTAAATGTACCTAATTTCTGTGTTAAAACATGATCACAGGACGTCAGGGCTTAGAAGGGACCCATAGAGATTATCGAGCCCAACCCCACTGCCAGAGCAGGACCAGACAATCTAGCTCAGGCCACAGAGGAACACATCCAGATAGGCCTTGAAAGTCTCCAGAGAAGGAGACTCCACAGCCGCTCTGGGCAGCCTGTGCCAGTGCTCTGGGACCCTTACAGTAAAGAAGTTCCCCCTTGTGTTGAGATGGAACCTCCTGTGCTGCAGCTTCCATCCATTGCTCCTTTTCCTACCCCAGGCAGCAAGTGAGNAACCTCCCTTGATCTGCTGGACACACTCTTCTTAATAAACACCCCAGGATCCCATTGGCCTTCTTGGCCACAAGGGCACATTGCTGTACTATGGATGTCATCCACCAGCACTCCCAGTTCCCTCTCCACAGGGCTGCTCTCCAGCAGATCACCTCCCAACCTGTACTGGTGCAGTTTATTATTCCTCCCCAGCTGCAGGACTCTGCACTTGTCCTTGCTGAAGCTCATTCGGTTCCTCTGTGCCCAGTTCTCAGTCTAAGTCTCGCTGGGTGGCCTCACAGCCTTCAGCCAAGCCTCCCAGTTTTGTGTCATCAGCAAACTCTGCCTGTGCCTTCATCCATTTCAGTGATGAAGATGTTGAACAGCACTGGAGCCAGCACTGATCGCTGGGAGACTCCACTAGTTCACAGCTCTCCAGCTGGACCTTGCACCATCCATCACCACTCTTTATCTTCTAACCAGTACCTAGTCCACTTCACTGTCTACTCTTCCACACTTCCTGAGCTTGCTCACTAACATAGTTTCCAAGTCAAATTAATCTTAAAGCAGGTTTTGTCCTCTGCTGGGACAGAGGTAGTAGAAGAGTCTTGTCTCAAGATATGCTTTGTGGTGTTAATGTTTCTGTAGATGAGAAAAGGAAAGAGATAAAAAAAACCACCCCAAAACACACATAAACAAACAACCCCAAGTACAACCCCAAAAAACCTAATAAAACCCCACAACCAACCAGCACTTGCCATCCTAAAACTCCCTGTACTATTACTACTTAGGTTTGTGTGCAAGGATGCAGGAAATAAAGGGGAATTTTTCAGTAAACTTGGTTTGGGAGCTTTTTGATACAAGAACAATCAGGTTTTTTATAACTACAGCTCAATCAGTTGACTTTTAAGCCAGATTGAATTAAGACTTTTTTTTTTTTTCCAAACTGCTTTGCAATGTACTTAATATTATGCACTAATATTAGTCTCCCTTAGCTCACCAGGATGACCAGTTTCAGGTGTTTTGTTACTTGAAGTTAGATGCAGTTTCACCAAAACAGCATTTACACAACAGTGGCAGAGCGTGAATAAATTCACTTACAACACCTTCCACCACTCTAAGTTTGGCTTGTAAATCAGTACAAGGAAAAAAAAAAAAGGCAGTTTAATTTGGCCAGGATGATTTTCAACATTAATCACCTTGGACATAAACAGAGCATGGAGAGGTCCATACCACAGGTCCCATAGTCAGCCGTGCCTGATTTGGAGTGTGGTTTTTAGTGGCTTTCTTTTTATCCATTTTGCACTACCTTGAGCCCTTGACTCCCTGAAGGTAGTGCTGCTATGCTGGGTAACAAATGTCTCTGATTTAAAGTAAGTCCTTGCTTTCCAGCACCCCCAAGAACAATCCCTTGATGTGATGAGCCACAAAGAGGATACCAAGAACTCATGGATGGTTTTCAACCAACACTCTAGAAGCACAGGCTGTGGTGGCCAGAAGGAAGCTATCCCCAGTTTCTGAAGAAGGTTTTTCTTCTTCACACAGTACAATCCACAACCCAACATTAGCACTCAAGCTGGCTACTTAAAACACCCTGAGCAGGGACAGTTTCTTCACATGCCTTGAAAGGACAGCTCAGATGCAATGCCTGGACAACTGTATTTATCAGTGGGGCAAGTGGTGGATTTAAACAGGATGGATCCAGAATTTGGGTTACAGCAAGGCAATGCTTGCCTGACAAAGCTTGCAGCTGCCAAGTTTCATGAAAATTTAGTTGTACATTATTTTGATCAGTCATATGTGGTTTTGATAGCAAATAGGGTCTGGTAAAGAAAGAACTTTGTTTTTTATAGCCAGGAAAGTGTTTTCATTGGCCTACATGGCCTTTAGAGGTTCCTTCCAACCCAAACCATTCTACAATTACTGGAAGTAGAAACACTCCCTTGTGTAGCACAAGCTGAGTTTGTTTAGGGGTTTTGGTGAAATTACTGTTGAAGCCATGGCCAAAAAAGAACTGTTCTTACGAGTCAGTCTGCTAGCTTTGAACAGCTGAATTACTTTAGAAAAGACAAAAACTTTCTGCACACTGAGAAGTCACAAGAGCCCACAGGCAAGGCTTGAAGTTAAAACAGCTTCCAGATGGAGAAGACTGGGGAACAGGAAGGAAGATGCCAGCAGACAGGAACCCATTGGCCACGCAGCCACATGGGTGCTTAAAGCTTGTATTCCCACTTAAAAATTAACCAAGAAACCATGTGAGTTTGGAGATTGCTCTCAGTTGCTTCAACTTAGCTGCACTACAATAACAGCATTGGCATATTGCTGCAAATGCTTCTATTGTGGGCAAACTTATCCCTGAAAGAACAAGACTTTTATGGAACATGCTGAATCATAGAATCATAGAATGGTAAGGTTGGAAGTGACCTCCAAGATCATTTAGTTCAAACCCCCTGCCATAGGCAGGGACACCTCCCACTACAACAGGTCACTGAAGGCCTCCTGGCTTTGAACACCTCCAGGGAGGGAGCAGCCACAACCTCCCTGGGCAACCTGTGCCAGTGTCTCACCACCCTCACTGGAAAGAATTTCCTCTTAACATCCAGTCTAAATCTCCCCTCTGCCAGTTTAAACCCATTGCCCCTTGTCCTGTCATTGCAAGACCTTGTCAATAGTCCCTCCCCAGTCTTCCTGTAGGCCCCCTTCAGATATTGGAAGGCTACTCTAAGGTCTCCTTGAAGCCTTCTCTTCTCCAAGCTGAAGAGCCCCAACTCTCTCAGTCTGTCCTCATAGGAGAGCTGCTCCAGCCTTCTGAGCATCTTTAGGGCCCTTCTCTGGTCGTTAAAAACAGTTTTGGAAAAATAAAAATAAAAACAACGAAACAACAATGGAGTTTTGTCAACTAAAAGTTGGCATCTCTGCAAGAACCAACATGTCTTGTTCAACACTATCTGTATTTAAGAACTGAAGAACAGGTTGTAGCCAGTGAGTTTACACAAAGAATCATCAAGAAGCTGCTGGTGCACAGTAACTGCACATCTAAGCCACATGAAAAATATTCTTTGTGCTTAAGTAAGCCATGACTACTCAGATATACCTTTAGATGTTTTCCATTTCATCAGAGCTCTATACACTTCAGAAAAAGCATAAACAACCAGACAGAGTTCTGAAAACAATAGTGTCTGGGTGTGACAATGTGAGACAACTCAATCTGATCACCCAAGAGCATAATAATTTTGCATGGAGAGTTTTCATTCCTTCAAATCCAGACAGCAATCACATATGTCGCATCAGGATGGGTTTCAATAGTCCCCACCTACATCTCTTATAAAACACACATCTAGGAACTGAAGAGCATTATTCTATGCAAGAGAAAGTATAATATATTAACAACCACATACATGTGCATGCTCCCCGTGTCCCAAAGACAGGGGAATGGCAGGAACACTGTTACAGGTCCAAAACTGCTCCCTGCACCTGGGGCTCTTCCCATCCTCCTCAAAAAGGCCCAAGCAACAATAGAGACATTCCTCAAACCTGGACACCAGCTGCCTCATAATTCCTGTGCTGGTTTGAGGCTAATTAGAATATTTTAATAAAGAAAATTACACTATAGGCTGTGAAAGGAAAATGTCATGATGTCTACTTCACTCATACACTTGCTAAGAAATTGTTTGGGAACAATAACCAAAACATTAGATAAGTCAGCCTCTGTCTGGCTCTTGCTGGAGCAGGAGCTGTTGGGGCCATCTAGCAGCTTCTGGCTCTAACTCTTCTGCCGATTAATTCTCACTATTTTTTATTCTAACCTCCCTGGTTGATCCTCCTAATTTACCTTG
>VWZE01010287.1:240121-274757 GCA_013396675.1 Eubucco bourcierii
GTGTATATATCTGCTTGTCTATTGTGCTGAGCTGTAAATAGAGCTTCAGTCCTTAACTTCCAGCCAGATGTGTTCTAGTCTGGGTCATTTTACAAAGTGGGGGGCGGGGGGGTGGGGGGCGGGGAACTCCCAAACCGTCACAATTCCTTAAAGCACTGCAGTAGTATCAGGAGTTCTTACCTTGCTCTCATGGGATTAGAATTCCCACCTCGAATCAGACAGGACACACACAAACCAGATTAAAGAGACATAGGCATTTGCATATCTCTTCAGGGTTTGACAGCTTTCTGGTGATTTATTCTGCAGCATGCAAATACACTGACAGCATCCCTGATGGATACTTCCTCAATGCAAAGGTTAGCAGGTCTGTGTGTTTTGGATTAAATATTTACATTAAGAAAGCAAATTTTTCACAGGAAGCAGACAAAAGAGGAAAGACCTAAACTATAAATATTTGTGACAACAAAATGATGCAGATCTCAGCAGTTATCCAGCTGCTAGCAGTAAGCTAAGCAGGGGGAGTTGAGCACAAGTATTACTGGACATTTGCTTAAATAGAGCTTGCACGTTTTATTATCAGGCTGAAAAATCCACCTTCTTGTAAAGAAGGTGTAAGATGATTCACCAGTATAAGATTACCACAGACCATAATGAATATTTCAAGGGCTTCACATGTACACAGTGCATCAGCCCAACGGAGCTGGGTCTCCAAGCTGTCAGATTAACAGGCAATGCACATGGGAACAATATTCCCCTTTCAAATCAAAAAGGCTATGCACATACATGAGACTAAAGGAATGTGAGCACTCGCATACCTCCTACAGATGCACATTCAGGAGTCATGAGAGAATTACAAAAAAATCCAAACTTCTGGCTAAGTTATTTATAAGCCAAAACAACAAAGCTGCCAAATCACATTTGTTTTGCCTCTGATAAAAGGGCTACTTATTAAAAGAGGCTCCATCCTGGGCTTTGAATTCAGCAAGGTTTGCTCTGTTTATACTGATATGACAGTCTGAATGTAACTCATGTTAATACAGAAACAGAAGACTTCAACCTACATCTGTATTTTGTGGCATGAGTATCAATTGATGAACAGCCTGAAAGATTGCTTATTCTGGTAGTGCTTCTGATGAAACCTTTCCCAAATTAACCCTTGCCCAAAGAAACATCCTTTTCCCATACGTCCCAAAGATCTGAATGTTCCGGTGTGCTTTGAAGATACCTCTCTTACTCTTCCTGCTCCCTTTGTTGTACTGGTGCTTTCTGACAGAACTGGTTCAGCCTGCAGGTTAGAGCTGAGCCCTGCTTTGTTCAGGTCAGTAATACTTTCCACTCTCCAGTGGAATCCCACTGTGGCACTATCCCATATCACTTCCCCACCTCTCCTTTGCTTCCTCCATGTCCAAAAAGTCAGGATTTTGATGCAGTCCAGAGGGGTAGGTCTTAAGCAGCTGACTTATTGGCATCAAAACACAAGCTCCATACAGGTACAGCTCCTTCTCTGGTTTAGATCAAAGTGCAGTTGCCCTACCCAAGCGATAACACACAGACCCACATGACTCTACAAAAGTCATTCAGGTGGACTTTCTGACACAGGTTTGCACTTAAGGCAAACAACAACATTGCTTCATCTCCTTGATGATCAGGGCACACTGACAATCCATGCAATCACCTTTGTGTAAAATAACTTCTGTTTCCTAAGGCTTTTACTTTCTGCTTTGAAAATTTCATCACAACCTCATGTCAAGCTGTAGAAGTAAAAGCACGTATCTCAACACATGCTCTGTCCTTTTACTTATTATTTTGGAAATTGTGGGGTTTTTTTTAGAAAAACTGCATCTTAGGTAGCTTCTGCTGCAACTGCTAAGAACAATCTACCTCCCAAAAAAGGAGGGAGAAAATTGTCTGAGTTCCTCAACAGCTTTAACCTCCACAGCCACAACAAAAAAATGCTGCAATTAATTATTTCTTAACATCCAGCCTGTGTCATGTCAGCCCTACCTAATTCCCAGATTGCAGCTCGGTCATTGTTATTCTTCCACTGCATGGCCTTTGGAGAGCTGCAGACTGGCAGCTCACAGGGCAGGGGCTCTGTAAAGTGCAGACACTCAGAAGTAGCAGTGATGCTTCAGAAATCACAAGCAGCTCCTGACTTCTCCTCTCACCTCTATTTATTCCCAAGCCTTCATTTAACCTTTTAGTTCACCAGCTAGAGTATTTCCAATGGGGTAAGCTATGCCAGGTGGATAAAGGAATCACTAGCAGGGGGCATAAAGGAATGAAGAACAGAGGGGAAAGTGCTGCTTTTCACCCCACAGCTGGATTCATCCTTCATTTCATCACATCTGTACAAAAAAAATGTGAGGATGGTGGGAAACAATAGGTGAAGAAGGGCAGGAAAAAGAACTGCACATGCTGGCACTACTGTCCAGAAGGGAATAACAAACACTCAAAGTCCACCAAAAGGACAGGGCCTTAAAACCTCAAAAACCGGACTTCATAGCTACAAAACGAGCTTCTATGCACCAGCCCACCTAGGTCAAAAAGAGCACAGGGAAATTCAGGCAATACTGAAGTTGTGCACCATGGTAAGAAAACAGATGTGCATATGTGTCAGTTCTGGGCCACTCAATTAAAGAGAGAGGTCGAGGTGTTGGAAGGTGTCCAGAGACAGGCACCAAGGCTGGTGAGGGGTCTGGAGCACAGCCCTGTGAGGAGAGGCTGAGGGAGCTGGGGGTGTGCAGCCTGCAGAAGAGGAGGCTCAGGGCAGATGTCATTGCTGTCTACAACTACCTGAAAGTAGCCAGGTGGGGTTGGTCTCTTCTTCCAGACAACCAGCAATAGAACAAGGGGACACAGTCTCAAGTTGTGCCAGGGGAGGTCTAGGCTGGATGTTAGGAGGAAGTTCTTGCCCGAGACAGTGATTGGCATTGGAAGGGGCTGCCCAGGGAGGTGGCGGAGTTGCCATCCCTGGAGGTGCTCAAGACAAGCCTGGATGGGGCACTTAGTGCCATGGTCTGGTTGATTGGCTAGGGCTGGGTGCTAGGTTGGGCTGGATGAGCTTGGAGGTCTCTTCCAACCTGGTTGATTCCATGATTCTATGTGTGTTTTGGGGGTTTTGTTAGTTTATATGCAATTTATGCTTTACGCAGCAGAAAAGTTTTTTACCACAGCTTCTTTTCCCAGCTTCATTCAAAAACCAAAACTCCCAAGTCAGATTATGAACTTGCAAATTTCTGTGCCTCCACATATTTCAAGTGCAAGCTGTCGCTGTCTTCAAACCTCTGGTTTATGCAAGCTGGACACATATAAAACTTGAATCCCAAATGTGGTCCTTAGGATGACAAAAGGAGCTGTATCAGGTAGAATTTTCCTGAAGAGTTCTTCTTCTCAAAGATGAATAATTGATTCCCTAACAACCAGAGCAGCAGAATGCCTGAGGCAGAAGAGGCAGCAAGGCACTGCAGGTTGCTTCAGCTTCTCCAGGACAGCTCAGGAGTTGCTACAGGGTAAAAAGGGAGTTGAAGGGTGAAAAGAGAGATTTCCAGCTGGGACATCATGGAGACAGGCTCATGAGCATTTTGGCATTGTTTTAGCTAATGGCATCTTTACAGTCTCAACTCTGTAACATGAAGGTGTTTTTCTGGTCTATAAGGCAGATCTTTTCTGCCTTAGAAATACTACCTGTTGTTTCCTCTCCCATCTTCTCACAATTTCAAAAAGGTCATCACAGATGGGGAAGTCCCCTTTTAACAGATGATTGTGACATGTTTTCTACAAGGCCAGAAACAAAGGAGAAAACCAAACCCACAAAACCCTAAGATTGTTTTAACATTACATATGCAAGCTCCATAAGAGCATTAGGACTCAAGAAGCTGAAATGTGGACAGGAGGAGAGCCCTGGACATAACAATCAAACAGGAGAGCATAAGCAAGCAGGAAGGATCTCAGACCACAACACAAGCTGTCACACTGAGCATCAAATCCCTTCCATGTTCTATGGGACACTGAATCTGTTCAGATAGGTTTGCAGAGACAATCTTGTTACTCTCTCCTGAAACCTGGTTTGTCATCACCAAGGTAGGAGTGAAATCGTTCCAACATCCCTTTAGCTGCCATCTGCGCTCACACAGTGAGTGGGCCCAAACTTGTCAAATGCCTTGAATTAAAAAAAACAAAACAGAAACAAACAACCCAATACATCTCTTGCATCACAAATGGCAAGAGCTGGCAAATTCAAGGTGACAGCCTGAAGTCAGTGACCACCAGCAGACCACACTGCATATGATTAAGCACAGCCATGAAGATGCTGAGAGGGCTACAGAGGCTCTGTTACAAGGACAGGCTACAAGAGTTGAGGATCTTCAGTCTGGAGAAGAGAAGGCTTCAAGGAAGACTGTATAGTAGCCTTCCAGTATCTGAAGGGGGCCTACAGGAAGGCTGGGGAGGGACTATTGACAAGGTCCTGAAATGACAGGACAAGGGGCAATGAGTTTAAACTGGCAGAGGGTAGATTGAAACTGGATAGTAGGAGGAAGTTCTTTGCAGTGAGGGTGGTGAGACACTGGCACAGGTTGCCCAGGGAGGTTGTGGCTGCCTTCTCCCTGGAGGTGTTCAAGGCCAGGTTGGACGAGGCCTTGAGTGACCTGTTCTAGTGGGAGGTGTCCCTGCCTATGGCAGGGGGTTTGAACTGGATGAACTTTGAGGTCCCTCCCAACCTTACCATTCTATGCTTCTATGAACACCAGGCCTCCATATCCCAATGTAAGAACCGCACTGGGGAAAGTCATTTTTGCAGGAAGGACAGGATCTTGCCCAGCCTGCCTGAAGCACCAGCAGAGCTCCCCACCAGCCAGATTTCTCTCACCCAAGACTAGCAAAATTACTCTGAAAATACACCACCAAAACCCTAAACCAACTTAAAAAATAAATGCCCCCAAAAGGAAACATAAACCACAGAGATACCAGAGTCAGAAAGGTTCGTATATATTTTTACACAGATATGTGGGGACCAACCACTTCAATGATTACTCAAGACTATGCATTGGAGGCTTCTCTGAAAGCTCACCTATTCTTGTTCAGTCCTTGGCTAGATTGCAAGTTTTCAAAACAGTAGGGATTTTTTTCTGTTTAGTTGAATTTTTTTCTTTCCCCCATCCTTTTACTTCTGCTTAAGAGTATATTCCCAAACCCCCCTTTAGGAAAGATGTGTTTGAAAAAGCACTGCTGCTAGCAGATATTCTTCTGCCTAATTAATAACTTCACATCCACTAAATTGCTCCGTGCCATCAGACACTGCCTGAGGAGACCTTTGGTAACAGAGTGTTGGATCTTGTCACACTCTCAACCTCAAAGCAGCTGGAGTCTCACCAATATCCCCACCAGTGCTATGTCACATATGAGTAAGCACAAGGCAAGGCTGGGCACTTTGGACCCTTCCTTGACAAGGCCTGGAGGATTTTTCTAGTGATGAGAGAGCTCAGAAAGATGCTCTGCTCCTGGTCTCAGTTCACTCATCTCAGACAGGTTTGTTGCTAATGTTTTTTTCCTAAGGAGGAGGATTTCTTATGTTGCATAGCTTATAATTAATTGGGGCATCTTAGACCAGAAGGTCTGCTTGCTCCCCCTAAATGAGCTTCCTAAACAATGAAAACATGCTTAACATGTGGCAGAGACATGGTTCAAAAGTTCATTCGGGCTTAGCTCTGTCCTAGAAAACAGTTTTAACACGTAAATGTAGGCAGATGCAGATTTACCTAGAGCTTTAGGAGGCAAAAGGCATTCTGAGCACGGCTGTGCCTGCTGTGGATAATGCAAGCAGTGGTTATACAATGATCTGTTATAGCTACCAAGAGAGAAGTGATGACTAATGCTGAGCAGATACACTAAGAGAGGGCCCTAACAGAACCAGAGAAGACGGAAAATTTTAGATGTAGGGTACCCATGAAAGCAGGGGGATCAGGATTGGAAGGATCAGAATAATCAGGTCAGAAACAACCTCTGGGTGTCACCTGGTAGACGCTCCCATTCGAAGCAGGGCAAACTTCAAAGCCAAATCAGAGTGTTCAGGAGCAAGACAAAAATAATTTTCAAGATGAAAAACTGCCAATGCAATTCAGTAGTTGGAGGGATACGAGAGCAAAGTAAGACATCAACATTTCAGCATCTTTGAAGCCAAAAAGCAAAGTT
This sequence comes from Eubucco bourcierii, assembly GCA_013396675.1. Lineage (NCBI taxonomy): Eukaryota > Metazoa > Chordata > Aves > Piciformes > Ramphastidae > Eubucco > Eubucco bourcierii. The sequence goes on from VWZE01010287.1 coordinate 246,314, forward strand.
GAGATCTCTTTGATTTAATGTTTTCAGTGCAAGCCAGTAGACATGCTCTTGAACCTGCGAAGTAAATACTAGGCAGGAAAACAGTGGTTGTGAGGCATCAGAGCTATGAAACACTCCTTGTTAAGCCTCAGGTGTTCTATTTCCACCTCCTAGTCTTCATGTTGTTTAGTATTTAACAAATCTATTATGGTGTAGCATAAGGCTAGCAGCAGTGTCAGCAACATCATCTTTTGGCTAGAGACCACACACTGAACTTACTCATTGCCTCTTGCCTTGCCTCTCTAGGAGGGCAAAGTCTAACATGTTTAAATCACCACTTGTACCTCCTGGATATTACAGTTCCTTGGACACTGCAGCTTTTCCTGGCTTTAGTATTTATGGTCACCTACAGAAAATCTTGCTGATTTCCCACTTTCAAGAGCCTTTTTTTGGCAGTTGGGTAGGGACTGTCACAACAACAAGGTCCAAGAAAAATACTCTGCACAGTTTCAGTGCCCTTCCTAGCACAGTTGCATCCCAGGCAGGACTTAATGCTAATTCCTCCTGAAGAGCCTTGTTGCTTTTGCCTTGCTACAGGGCAGCCCGCCATAGCCCTCCTGACATTGGTTTAATGCTGATTAGTCCCGACACAATTCTGGTGCAGGCTTTCTGCCAGGCGAGGGAATGAACAAAATTGGTTTGCACACAGACCAGACAACAGCTGCAGTCACTCCAGCTCAAATCTGTTGAATAAGGACTCTTTTCTTGTTTACCAAGATGATGCTAAATTAGCCCAGCATGAGACAGAAGGACAAAGCAAATCCTAAAAGCCAGATATGGCAACCTGGCTCTGAAGATGCAGGATGTGGCTTGGTCAGGCTCCATCACTTGGACTCAAATAAACCACTGGGGAAGTGTAAGCTTTGTGTGAAGTGAACACCCCCAGCCTAGGTAAGAACTTGAGTTTTAAAACAAAATTATTCCTGGGGTAAGAGGGAAGATTACAAGCAAAACACTTCCAGGTTTCTTTCACAGACAGACATCCAGTGCACACTTCACTTGTAGCATATTTTCCCCCATCTCTTTTCTCCCCTAGTTCTGGGAAGAGAGATGCCTCCAGCATCCATAAGTGCCTCATCCCCTCAGTGTCCTTAAGGCAAAGGCAGGTTTTTACTCCTGTTCTGCTCTTCTCCTGTGCTGAAAGACTGGAATGAATCTGTATTTATTCAGCTAACTTCAGATGCTTGCACTGTGGTATCAGACAGCACTATAAAGTTCATTAGGCATACAGGCACTTCCATATTCGTGGCCAAAGCTAAATTCAATGTGCTTTCTAAAGCCATTCTGGTGCCTTTTTAAGGATAGATGGTCTTTAGGTATGAAACAATTACGGTTGATGATACACTCTTCAGACCACAGAACATAACTTAAATTAGGATGCATCAAGATTGAGAGAAGTAGTACAAGTAAAGACTCTTTTAGATAGTTACTGCTCTTGGGTTAGAGATGGGGAAATATGGAAAGAAGGAAGGGTCAAGAAAGATTCAAACTGCAAAGGAACAGGTTTTTGACAAGGTGCTTATAGCCTCCCCATTCACTTGATCTCCGATTTGGTGGAAGCTGCCTGAATAGCAGGAGCTTAAGGATATGATTTTTTGCTTGTTGGTGTAGTCTGAAAGGAAATTTCAGTTACCACTTTAGCATGCACATCCTTGCTCCCCTCCTCGGGGACTACTCTGGGCTGCTACAGCCTGGCTCTCCACATGTAAAAGATAATAATTAACATAAAAGAGATGCCCTAAAGAGCATCTAAAAAGCTACAGCAGTTGCTAAAACAACGTGACGTTATCAGTCAGTTGTTAACAAGTGCTTGTATATCAGTATGAGTTATCACACTTGTTTTTTAAAGCACAGAGGTTATCCTGCTAGGAAGGTTTTCTGCTCAGGAGTGATCTATAGACTTGATCTGAAACATCACCTCTGTTTGCAGAATGCTGCACAGATCTCTCCACATGAATTGCAGAATCCATTCTCTTCCCAGAGGTGGCACATCCACAGAAGCAACACTGAAGACATGAACTGCTTCCACAAACTTAGCTGTCCACAAGGCTGGTATTACTCAGGTTCTTATAAAACAGATTTAGTGGAAAAGTAACACTGCTAAGCTCCCTGATCTTTGAAAAATTTTAAGCCCATATCCAAAAGTGCATACAGCACCAAACGATTTTCCATATATATATACATAAAAAGCCTGGGTTTTGGATTGGCTGTTTACTGATTAGTTGCTTATGGATTTAAATAATTCCTAGGTTGTAAATTGCCTGGACAACTCCAGCTTGGGAGGGTTGCTCCTTCCCATCATGTCTCTTCCCTCAGATACCAGAGACAAAGATCTTGCCCATGTTCAGGGACCACTTTGCCTGGTTTCCAGTCCCTGATCCAGCAAGGAAGCTTCAAGTGTTCTATTAAGAATAGTATCCTCAAAAAACACAGCTATAGTTTCTTTCTGAGGGAATAGCAGGAGCCTGCTTTAACATGGCATAAGAGGTAGAACTTTTACCTTCAGGAATGAAGCAGAGTCTACTACCAAAAGTGTTTCATTTATTCAAGCATGATTAAATAGGTATATATTCCTTCAGCTTGTTGCTCTGATGTTTTACCTTCCAGTGCTCTAACAACTTGTTGCTATTTCTAACCCCACTAGCCTTATATATTCTGGACACTTTACCTGACATACAAACAAAGGTTGCTTCAGTAGGTGCCACACTATGTAACACAACTTTAAAATGATTCAGAGCAGGAAAGAGATCCTTAATTCACCATTTTTAGTCCTGTGACCTTTCCTTCAGTCCCTCCCAAACTATTCCTGTTACAACTCTGTTCTTTTTTTTTTTCTTCAGTTTGACAACTCTTACGAACAGCACATGAATACCATAAAAGAAAAAGAAAGCTTGGATTGTGTGAGTATGGTTTCTGATTTTTTTTGTTCCTCTTTCCACCCTTCACAATAATCTAAAAAGCAAGGCAAACTCACCAATCCAGAGAGCAGCCAGAATAAACATTCTTCTGTTTTAATGTCTCCTCAAGTGTTATTTACATACATGACTAATTACTCTGGGCTTTTTGCAGCACAAAAGCTGATTTCAATCTATTTTCACACCACAGGGCTTGAGGATGTTTTCACAAGGCCAATGCTTTCACACAGGAACCAGAACAAGCCCCCTAAGGTCAGCTCTCAAGCACACAACATGCCTCCCTACAGCTACTACCCATCCTGTTCTACAGGGAAACCTTTGCATTTGCAGCACTGGTGAGATAAAAGAAGTGACACCTCGACCTGCTGCCTGAGGAAAGCTGGGCAGAGGAGGGGGCCCTCTGGGAGAGGCAGCTCAAGACAGACCCAAAGCAGGAGCCAGCCACCTGCTTGTCACCACCCTGGAGAGATGGAGAGAGACTATCCCAGCTTTTCACTAGCATGGGGAGGGCCAAGAAGGACACAGAGCAGTCTCATTACTTGCTGCCAAGTGTTGTCTTCCTTGCTTTCCCCCAGTGACTGCCCAGGTCCTGCCATGTCCTCTCCATCCTCCATACAAGAGCAGCCCGGTGCCCTAACCTCCTCTAAAGCCTCTCCAGGGAGCCCAAGAGATGTGCACCACTTCAGCAGTGCATGCTAGCAATGTTACTTGGTGAAACTGAGTAAGCAAGAAGACCTCTCTGCTCCAATCCAAAGGTGGGCACAGAATGAGGATGAGGGAAGATGACACTAATAGCTGCTACCAGTGTTGCTGTGTGTGCTTTGCCCCTAGAGAAGTGATGTGATGGCAGCAGCACAAAATGCCCCTGCTGAGAGGAAAGGCACATGCTCATTCTCAGACAGCAAAAATCAATCCTGTACAAGGCGAATCCACAGGAGACCTGGGCTCCATTTGTTCTGGAGCTCAGGGAATTGCTGCCTGTTTGCTTTAAATGCTTATTATTTCCCCACAACAGCTGTTAAGGTACCACTCATTACTCCCACCATCTGAGAGGAAGGTGTATGTTGACACTGGTTTGCAGTTTGCATGCAAGTCACCTAGAGCTAAGGCAGGAACTACCTCTTAAAACTACACACAAAGAGCACTTTGCAATTTAAGTTCACTCTGGTAGAAGAGGGGAACAAAATAAATCCATTTGCAGGCAGAACAAAAACTTGTTTCCAGGAGGTCGTTTCCATTATCCTCTAGCTACTGTTTTCCAACAGTAACAGCCACTCATCTTCAGAAAGATATGCTTCCACTTAGAGAAAATATTGCAAAGGAAAAAAAGAGAGAGAAAAAAAAAAAAGAGACTAAATGGGAAATTGGAAAGTTGCAGTAATGATAGTGACTATTACCAGAAGATTTTCTGTGCCCTTCTGGCTCCCATTTAGCAGGTTTCTGTTCCAGTGTAACCATAGGAACCGCAGTTAGGAGTCTCATTTAAAAGCTTCCAGTTAACTGGTAGTTTAAGTTATGAGACTGTAGTGGGCTTGAATATTAAACACATCCAAAAGGCTCCAAAAAAGGCACACTTTGAATGGGAACTGTATGACTATATCGTAGGAGACAGACATCTGTGTTGCAACAGGCACAGCACCCCACCAATAAATTGACAAGGGGAAGCCTGGCACCAGCCACCCTAGAACAAAGAAACACTCCTGACAGAGGTTACTAAAAATTGGGCTCAATAAACAGGTTAAGAACACAAATTGTGACTTGTTTAAGGTGCTGTGACCTCAAAATTGAAGCCCCATTTCCTACAGCTGTCGATTTTGTTTACTGAACCACAGCAGGAAGATTGAATGAACAGTGACAGTCTCCAGCAATATAGCATCTTCTCTGCAACAGTCACCCAAATCACTACACTTAATAGCCCAAATTTTACTTAATCCTTCAAAGCACAACATTACTCACTCTGGTTCATCATCTTACTGTGTACAGTTCTGGAGCCCTCAGCACAGGAAGGACATGGAACTGTTGGTGTGGGTCCAGAAGAGGCCACAAAGATGACCAGAGGGCTTCAGCAGCTCTGCTGTGAGGACAGGCTTGAGAGACCTGAGGCTCTGCAGCCTGGAGAAGAGAAGGCTTCCAAGAGACCTTCTAGTAGCCTTCCAGTATCTGAAGGGGGCCTACAGGAAGGCTGGGAAAGGACTACTGACAAGGTCTTGCAATGACAGGATAAGGGGCAATGGGTTTAAACTGGCAGAGGGGAGATTTAAAATGGATGTTAGAAGGAAGTTCTTTGCAGTGAGGGTGGTGAGACACTGGCACAGATTGCCCAGGGAGTTTGTGGATGCTCCCTCCCTGGTGGTGTTCAAGGCCAGGTTGGACGAGGTCTTGAGTGAGCTGTACTAGTGGGAGGTGTCCCTGCCTATGGCAGGGGGTTGGAACTGGATGATCTTTGAGGTCCCTTCCAACCTCACCATTCTGTGATTCTATAATCTTTCTTTCAAGAAATCTGAACAAACACAAGTCACCTACCTTAAAATAAATCCAATCATAAGAACAAAACCAACCCAGTGCATAGCCCAAGAAGAGTAGGTTTTTAAATGGAGCACTCAGGAGCAAGTGAAATAGAAAATACGGATCAGAAAGGTGATCTGATACCTACAGGCTTCCATCTTTCTCCTAAAAAAATTTAAGATAGCCACTACCCTAAAGCATCTGTTACTTTTGACACATCAGCAGTAAGACTCATCTGCAAGTGTATCTGAAGACACACTCCATTACTCCCTAACAGCTATTTAAAACACTGTACTACAACTAAAAAAAAGGAGAAAAATATGAGGACATGTTCATGTTGCATTCCTCACAAGGGACATGCCTGTGTATAACAGCAAAGCCCTTTTTTATGTATTAGGAACTACGACTAACATTTAAGCAATATATCCACCATCTAAAGAAAAAAAACCAAAACCTTTTGGTGCCTATCTGCACAATTTGCTGTCTTAATTCAGGAGGAGTGTTGAAATATTTGAAACAGTTGCAAAAATGATGGTGTCTCTGCAAGGCCATGTCAGAAAATGAGAATAAAAAAACTAAGCTTCAGTAACTATCTTCATACACTCCAGGGAACAGGATTTGCTGTCCTTAGAGTGGCTGCAATTGCCTGCTTAATTTCTCATCCACGTCCCTGCTCTGTGGGCTCTGGCTGGGGAGGAGGCAGGAAGAGATGAATACTTTTTTCTCCAAGCTGCCTTAGCACCACTTGTCAAGGATTTAGCAAGGATCAGACAAATCCATATTCCTTTTCTCACAACTTAGCCATTTCCATTTTGCTGCCCTGCTTGTGATTTTCAATCTATTGGTCCTGCTCAAACGTGCTCTCCAGTCTGCCTTACATGTGCTCACTTTTACTTAAGGGTGAGAATTTTTCCCAACAGGCCACTACCTGCTTTGCCTGTTGTAATCAGATTTTCAGGAGTGCCTGGGACCCCATGAGTCTACAGAACAACAGTTGATTCTTATGGGTTTAAATTGGCAGAAGGGAAACTTAAACTGGATTTTATGAGGAAGTTCTTTACAGTGAGGATGGTGAGACACTGGCACAGGTTGCCCAGGGAGGTTGTGGCTGCTCCCTCCCCGGAGGTGTTCAATACCAGGTTGGACGAGGCCTTGAGTGACCTGTACTAGTGGGAGGTGTCCCTGCCTATAGCAGGGGGTTGGAACTAGATGATCTTTGAGGTCCCTTCCAACTTTACCATTCTGTGATTCTATGAGGTAAGTAATGGGGAAAAAAACACAGCACCTTCATGCTTTGTATAATGTTGGTCACTTTCAATTGCCTCATGGTTGCCGTCAGAGCTTCAGAATTATGATGTTTGTGGCATTAGAGAAACCAAATAAAGCACAGGCTCGTGTCACTTCAAGCTCTTCACATCTAGCAGAGCAGCCTTTACTGCTGGACTGTTTTCAGGATAGTCTACCAAGAAGATATCTATTGGCTAGAAATAGGTGCCACAAGCTGTGCACCTGCTGTAAAGCTGCTTTCACCTGTTAATTTTGGCTCTATTTTAGGAGAGCTATCAATTTTTTCTATTTCATGTCCCTGTTGTTCTAAGCACCTGTGCAGCAGAGACGATTAACCTAGCTCTGAGTGCTACAAAAGGATGTCAGACGACTCTGTTTTGTGTTTTCACCATCTTTTTGAGTAACAAGTCTCATGATTATTGCAAAGCCCTCTTCTTGTTTTATTTACAGTTAGTGAATGATGCTACATTCAGATCCACATATAAAATTTTCATGTTCAACATCTGCAAGTTAATTACGACACAAATGTCTCCACGAGCTCCAGTGCACTGCATGGGAGGCTAGCAGTGCCTCAGAGGTTATTTGCAGATGACACCAAGTTAGGAGCAGGTGTGGATCTGGCAGAGAGTAGGAGGGACCTGGACAGGTTGGATGGGTGGGCAGAGGCCAACGGGATGAGACTGAACAAGGCTAAGGGCAGAGCTCTACACTTTCGCCACAACAACCCCAAGCAGTGCTACAGGTTGGGGACAGACTGGCTGGAGAGCAGCCAGGCAGAAAGGGACCTGGGGGTGCTGGTAGAGAGTAGTTGAACATGAGCCAGTAGTGTGCCCAGGTGGGTAGGAGAGCCAATGGCATCCTGGCCTGGATCAGGAACAGTGTGGCCAGCAGGACAAGGGAGGTTATTCTGCCCCTGTGCTCAGCACTGGTCAGGACACACCTTGAGTGCTGTGTTCAGTTATAGGGCCCCTCAATTCAAGAGAGATGTTGAGGTGCCGGAAGGTGTCCAGAGAAGGGCAGCAAGGCTGGTGAGGGGTCTGGAGCACAGCTCTGTGAGGAGAAGCTGAGGGAGCTGGGCACTTCCTCAGTCTTAGGCAGAACCTTGATTCTAGAACACAGATTGAAAGTTCCTCTTCTGCTCTGCAGCTTTCCTTAGGTCAGAGAGATTTATGGGCCCCATTAAGGAGAAGCTGATGGTTTTACTTCCTAGGGCAAGCTCTTTGTAGACATGAACACAGGGAGTTAATTCCATGCTGATTTCTGTAACTGGCCCTGCCAACGTCATACTTTTACTTTCTGGTGCTTCCTCCATAGTTTTCTGAAGAAGGAAAGGGGAAATCCTTTTTTAGCATGCATATTTCAGGAGAATCTCCTCTTGCTTGAACAAACACATGGAACATCATGTTCTAACATTTTAATGAGGTGTCTAAACCATGCTCATGGAAATTAAACTTTAACAAGCTCTTGTGAAGGTTTGGGAGTTTCCCGCCCCCCCCCTCCCCCNCCAACCACCCTTCCACCTTCTCCCCACCCCTGTACCTTACCCCAAGGTTTACCTTACATGCAAGGTAAATTAGGAGGATCAGCCAGGGAGGTTAGAAGAAAAGTGGTTAGAGAGGATTAATCAGCAGAGGAGTCAGAGCCCAGAAACTGCTAGATTGCCCCAGCAGCTCCAGCTCCAGCAAGCGACAGAGAGAGACTGACTTATCTATTGTTTCGGTTAGTGTTCCCAAACAATTCTCCAGCAAGCGTGTGAGTGAAGGACACACCATGATGTTTTCCTTTCACAGCCTACAGTATGATTTTCTCTATTAAAATATTCTAATTACCCTCAAACCAGCACAGCTCTTAAAGTGAGACTTTAAGTTCTACATGCCACTTAATACCAAATAGTTGATGCAGTCTGCAAAGGCTTTTGTTCACCCAGCTGCTACAGCTGTCTAAGGCACAGCAAAGACTGACCTGTAGCTCTGCCCTAGCAGAACCCACTCCTTCACACAGCCCCAAAGAGCTGCTACTGGCCTTGCAACACAACCAGAAGGGTTGTCATTGTAAACCAAAACTGTGGTAGGACGCTGGCATATGAACTGCAGGATGACATTGAAAAGAGACATCAATTTATGTTTTGTACCATAAGGGCATTTAATTGTCTTATCAACAAAACTAGTCCAGGAACAGCAACCTAGAAGCCACACAAAATCCCGGCCATAGAATTACAGAATGGTAAGGTTGGAAGGCACCTTAAAGATCATCTAGTTCCAACCCCTTGCCATAGGCAGGAACAGCTCCCACTAGTACAGGTCACTCAAGGCCTCATCCAACCTGGCCTTGAACACTTCCAGGGAGGGAACAGCCACAACCTCCCTGGGCAACCTGTGCCTGTGTCTCACCACCCTCACTGCAAAGAAATTCCTCCTAACATCCAGTTTCAGTCTCCCCTCTGCCAGTTTAAACCCACTGCCCCTTGTCCTGTCATTGCAAGACCTTGTCAATAGTCCTTTCCCAGCCTTCCTGTAGGCCCCTTCAGATACGTGAAGGCTACTAGAAGGTCTCTTGGAAGCCTTCTCTTCTCCAGGTTGAAGAACAGAGGCTCACACAACTTTCAAAGACATTGCCCCCTGCCACATTTCTTCCACAAGAGATTGATTGTAGCAAATAATGAAAATGATGAAATCTTAAGCTTTCTGTAAAAAGCCAAAATACTTAGCATTCTCTGGGTGAGGAGACTTTCTTCCCCCACAGTGGATGCTTTGCATCAATTCTCATTAGAAGACAAGGTTTCAGTACTGGTGCTCCTCCTGAAGGACACCTCAGGAGTACTTCATAGAAAGAAGGTAAGAGAAGAGAACAGCAAGGAAGAGCAGGCAGCCTGAGCACAGGACTCTGGAGGGGAGCATCCCCAGACTCTTTCTGTTAATCTGTGTAACTCCTTCCCAGATGCTCAGAAGCCGATCTGCTGAACCCTCAGGCAACCACAACATAAACCCACAACTGAAAATGAGACCTACAAGCTCTCTTTTGCTCTTTCTAGGAGTGTACTGGGGGATCTCCCATGAAATTTCTATGGACAAGATGAGACTTGAGGTTTATGAACTGCATTCTTACTGGCAGAACCATAGTAAACTAATATGCTGATAAACTCAGTTTCACCATAGCAAGTTGCTTCCTACAGAGGGTTGAGACTGGTAAGAACTAATAGCTGTGTAACAACTGAACTGGCCAAAATGAATACACCAAACACCAAAATATCAATGGAATTATTTTAAGATAATTACATCCATGTTGATGACTCCATTATTTGTTTCAACTGGGTTTGTGCTAAATGGCAGGGCAGTTTCCATTCATGCTGTGATTGTACATGAGCCAGCAGTGTGCCCAGGTGGGCAGGAGAGCCAATGGCATCCTGGCCTGGATCAGGAACAGTGTGGTCAGCAGGAAAAGGGAGGTTACTCTGCCCCTTGACTCAGCACTGGTCAGGCCACACCTTGAGTGCTGTGTCCAGTTCTGGGTCCCTCAATTCAAGAGAGATGTTGAGGTGCTGGAAGGTGTCCAGAGAAGGGCACCAAGGCTGGTGAAGGACCTGGAGCATAGCCCTATGAGGAGGGGCTGAGGGAGCTGGGGGTGTGCAGCCTGCAGAAGAGGAGGCTCAGGGTAGACCTCATTGCTGTCTACAACTGCCTGAAAGGAGGTTGTAGCCAGGTGGGGTTGGTCTCTTCTTCCAGGCAGCCAGCAACAGACCAAGGGGACACAGTCAAGTTGTGCCAGAGGAGGTCTAAGTTGGATGTTAGGAGAGAGTTCTTGCCAGAGAGAGTGATTGGCATTGGAAGGGGCTGCCCAGGGAGGTGGTGGAGTCGCCATCCCTGGAGATGCTCAAGACAAGCCTGGATGGGGCACTTAGTGCTATGGTCTGGTTGATTGGCTAGGGCTGGGTGCTGGGTTGGGCTGGACGATCTTAGAGGCCTCTTCAAACCTGGTTGATTCTATGATAACTTCAATGTGCTTAATAATTTATTTTATTGAATTCTTATGCCTGTTTCAAGGACTGTGCCTTGCTGAGCATGAGTAACCATGCACTGAGAGGCTGCTGTACCATTTCAGGCAGGTTTGCAAGAAGGCAGAGTGCACCAACTTCCATTCAGGGGCAATGCACACACACTCCTGCTGCAGTTGGATCACTGGAGAGGCCCCAGCACCTGCCTGAGCCAAAAGAGTTTCCTAATATTGTAAAAAAGAGCAGTAAGCACATTCTTAAAAAATGCCAAACCTGCCTGCACCACTACAGTCTTCAGAAAGTCAGTCTGGTAGCCTCAAGGAAGCAAGTCCAATAGACTACGCCATTCTGTCTCATTTCCACAAATATCATTGTATCTCAACAAGTTATGACTCCCCCACACTGACTGACTAAACCACATTCCAAAATAAGCTTAGAAGTTGAAATAGAATTGTAATACAGTGAGGGGGATAAATCCCATCCATCAAACAAACCGAACATCATTATACGGGCATTACGTGAATTACTCACAGGCTGAGGATGACCATGAAGAGAACACCAAGTATATATGAAGCAGTAAAACTGTGATGGTTTATGAGTTACCCACTCCAATCAAATCACCCAGACTAGATTCAGTCAGCTGGAAGTTAAGGAACAAAGCTCTATTTACAGCTTAGCGCAATTTACAAGCAGATATATACACAATATTTACAAAAATATACAAGTTAAAACTAATACAGAAACACAAAATCCCTCCCAGAAATCAGACTGCCAGGAGGCTCCCGACCCAAACCACCTTCCCCCCTTCCCCTTGCTTCAGCAATAACCAGATCAATCCCTATATATCTCATATGATAAATCTGAAGTGGTCTGAAGTGAGATGTCTAAAAAGATGCCAAGGAGTTTAAAAGAAATAAAGGGTGAGGTCAGATTAGAGTTAAGGCAGAAGCAACCACAGACTGCCAGAGTGAAGGAGCATAACACAACTGAGCAGTGCGTAAGCAGTGAGTGTCTCCTCTATATTTTTACTTGTGTTTCTCAGCAGAAGAACGAATGATCAAAGTTAGTGTTGGGGGTTTTCTTTCTTCTCACAGCTAAATATTTAATTTCTCTCAGTAACAAATTCCAATTAGCCTCAAACCAGCACACAAACAAAAACCTCCTTTGACATCAGCAGAGGACAAAAAGCAGACCGACCATTATCCATGTCTGCCCCATCACAGCACACTGGGTTCAGCAGCAGGATGCATGTACACACAAACAAGCTCCTTACTATTTCAGTATGTAAGCCAACCTTTCAAAGAGCAAGCAGGAAGATGTGCCCCTTCAGGGAGAGTCATTTCATAACACTGTTCATGACTCATACTCCATAGCAACAGCATATACCAGCTATCAGACAAGATGCACAGCACATCTGTCCAGGACAGGAATTGTCATATATGAGTTATCAACCATCACCAGAAAGCACTCTGAATCCTTCACTCTTTGGCAAACTAGGTACAGAGCACAACAGCATTTGCAGCTCAAGCTACTTAAGACTGGCTGAAGGAGGTAACCCAGTTTTTAATTCAGCCCTCCAACTAAATTTAACTCAGCAATACAACATATGACAACAACTAAGATTAGTTGTCTTACATTAAATTGGTATGTTTCAAAATGGAAACTACTTTCCTTGAGCATGCAGCAAAGTAAGACAGAAGGCAAAGGGAGTTGTGAGACTGTTCTACTCCACATGTTAAGGATCACAGAGGAAGACAAAGGTTGCAGAGCAGAGGACACTGTGAAGGGTAAGAGCATTGTCAGAGCAAGTCCTCTGAGGCCTCTTTCACCACACACCCTCTTGCAAAAAAAAAAAACCTGCTTTGAAAAGTACTTGAAGGAAAGAATTTCGGATATCGTTGGATAGATTCTTTGAAAGCAGTCAAAATGGGTTCCCTGCTCCCACACACAAGATTTTTATTAAGATAGTTCATTTAAGTCCTTTTGTGCAGAACAGACAGGTCAGTTCCCATCAACTTGTGCATCTTCCTAAACTTAGAATGAAGAATGTGTTTACTGCTCTTTTTTACAATATTAGGAAACATTTTCAGCTCAGGCAGGTGTTGGGGCCTCTCCAGTGATCCAACTGCAGCAGGAGAGTGTGTGCATTGCCCCTGAATGCAAGTTGGTGCACTCTGCCTTCTTGCAAACCTGCCTGAAATGGTACAGCAGCCTCTCAGTGCCTGGTAACTCATGCTCAGCAAGGCACAGTCCTTGAAACAGGCATAATAATTCAAAGAAATAAATTATTAAGCACATTGAAGTTATCATAGAATCAACCAGGTTTGAAGAGACCTCCAAGCTCATCCAGCCCAACCCAGTACCCAGTCCTAGCCAATCAACCAGACCATAGCACTAAGTGCCCCATCCAGGCTTGTCTTGAGCATCTCCAGGGATGGCGACTCCACCACCTCCCTGGGCAGCCCCTTCCAATGCCAATCACTCTCTCTGGCAAGAACTTCCTCCTAACATCCAGCCTAGACCTCCCCTGGTACAACTTGAGACTGTGTCCCCTTGTTCTGTTGCTGGTTGCCTAGCAGAAGAGACCAACCCCACCTGGCTACAACCTCCTTTCAGGCAGTTGTAGACAGCAATGAGGTCTGCCCTGAGCCAACTCTTCTGCAGGCTGCACACCCCCAGCTCCCTCAGCCTCTCCTCATAGGGCTTATGCTTCATCATGAATGATTGCAACTCTCCTCTTCCTGCACTCTCTGCTTTACCAGTGCTGCAATAAGTGTCACTGCCGCACCAATGGCTAACTGCTGCCTGATAGTATTTTCCCCTTATAACCTGGAAAAAAGATCAGGCCTCTTAGTGGTTTTGTTATTTCTTTGCCACCGACTTCTCCTCTGTAAGAGCCTGCAAGTTTGTTTCTTCAAACAGAAGTCTGTATTCTACATTTAGTGTGGTTTTTTTTCATCTCAGACTTTGTATCTGGCCTGTTTCAATGCAGTACACCAAAGGAAAGACAAACGTAAAAGACACTCTTGTTACAAAGAGACTTGTGTTCATTGACCCATATTCTTAATACCCCCCTCCCTCCATTCCACAAGCACTATTCATGGCACCAAAAGTCATTTCCTCTGGGTCCAACAGAAGCACAAAACATCTTCCTTAATCCAGGGCAGGAATCTCACACACCCAGAGAGGCACACCCATGCCCACAGATGAACTGCATCACTCTTACTCGTCAGTATTTGGGACAGCACGAATAGGAAGCGCTCACTCTAGGACTGGGAATGCAAATCCAGCAGAGAGCTTGCCTCTTTTCACAAGGAAGTTACATAGCCTTCTGTCTTGCTTTGTTGGTTGAAATTTAGCTTGCTTCTCAGAGGCAACTCAAACATATTCACATATTACATGCAAATATACCTGAACAACTTCAGGTCTCTTTTTTTAGCTTAAAGACTTTGAAGAGTTGGCATTCATCCTGAATCAGAGCACCACGCATTTTATGAGGTTATATGAACAACCTTCCTGCTCAGGCTTGAGTCTGCAGCACCCTCCAATTTCCTTCTCCACCTCAATTTATCTTCCTCCAATTGAAATCACTTATTACAGTAGATAAGGTTTATCAAGTTTATCAAACAAAACCAGCAGCTCCTACATCCACGGTTCCAAATGAACTCATAAGGCACTGATTTGCACACTGCTCCTTCCCTTCCCAGGTGAAGTAACAACTGATTTGGTAGGATATTAGTTCCCTAACAATGACAGGACTAGGGGCAATGGGTTTAAACTGGCAGAGGGGAGATTGAAATTGGAAGTTAGGAGGAAGTTCTTTCCAGTGAGAGTGGTGAGACACTGGCACAGGTTGCTCAGGGAGGTTGTGGAGCACAGAAACAATCAATGTGATCTTCAATCACATTGGGTGATTCTGTGCTCCACAACCTCTCTGGAGGTGTTCAAGGCCAGGCTGGATGAGGCCTTGAGTAACCTGTACTAGTGGGAGGTGTCCCTGCCTACAGCAGGGGATTGGAACTAGATGATCTTTGAAGTGCCTTCCAACCTTACCATTCTATGATTCCATTGAAATCACTCAGTGCTGAACTGGCTCAGAACCATCCACCTGCATCTGCAAATAACTGCATCTTCCACAGCCAACCTTTTCACTGCCCTGTACCAATCACACTTTTTTTTTCCAGCTGCCTCCAGGCAGCACAGAACATAAAGTTTCTCAGGACCTACAGGCAATGCCACGTCAGATGAAAAATTTACTCTTACTCTTTGAGGGACAAATATTGCTACAGTGTAATGAGATGTGAAAACTCTCGGCTTCCTCTCACAGCTCCCAAGCTGTCTCAGTTTTCCTTCTCCATAAAGTCTTGGTCAGATTAGAAGTGTTCTCCAGAACACAGTTTGTGCAGGCACATGCACACACAGACCTCTGCAAGGAAGAAAATCCCTGTGGTGGCAACCCATGCTGCCTACACCAAGCAACTCATTTCTATGTCTTGGACATAGACCCAAATGTCCCAAAGTGACTCAGGAAAAGGAAATGACCCACCATCACCAACAGGTCAAGAAAGTATTTCAGTGCTGACTCTACTTCATACAGCATTTGCTCAGCATTTTTCATCACCTCTTGGCAGCTTTGAATGCTGCTGACTAGTAAACGGCAGTGGTTGAAACTATGCCAGAGCTTGTTTCAGCTTGGCAAATTCAATTAAGTACAGGAGAAAAGGTCTCCTCTGATAGAGATAAAGCTGAACTGACTAAATCAGTTGCTGTTTCTACGCATGTGTTTGCCACCATTTTTGTCCTTGCTTCTAAAAGTATTTTATCCTGTACCCTCCTTCTCATTCCTCTTTTTTTTTTTCCCCCCAAAGTGTAGAAAATACAAAGAGTACACACAAAAATAAAGAAGATACAGTGGAACATACAGCTGCCACTGCAGCAAGCTTGAAAGCTCCCAAGGAGTAATATATACACATGCTACCAAAAGCTTGGAGAGCACAAATGGACCATAGAGGTTGTTGGCTTCTTAAACTCAACATTCATTTAAAAACACAGTCACAGCACAACCACCGAGAAGCGCTTCATGCATCATCATGGACTACTGTACCTCATAATGAACCTTTTCCTTAAATTAAATCCTTTCAATTTTAATCTGTTCCTCTTAACAAAGACTTCTGTAATGTTTCTTGCATCACTCTGCGTTTTAGTGGGAGAGAGCAAACCGATTCTCGGCTTTGGTAATTTAACTGGATGAAAATCTTTGGCTTCCTCCAGCATGTTTCCACAGTTCCCAGATAGGTGTTAAGACTTGACACCATGGCACTGTGGCACCTAAAAGGAAACATTAAGTTTTTCTGCGGGTTGAAAGGAAGTGGAGGAAGTCAGACAGGCTGACTACTGAGGCGTGCATTTTACAGCTGAACCATTATGTCTCCAAAGAAAATCAACAGCATCAGCTGTCCTGAGATGGGTAGGTTACATGGCAGGACTTGACAAGCTCTTCCTTGGCAAAATATTTAAATTCCACAAAATTGTCACCTAGGAGCCTGTGATCAGACTACCTACCACGTATCAGCTCTGGTCCTTACATGTGAGCTGGGTATGCCATCACTTAAATTAACCCCAAGGACCAGGTATGCCACTTCAGAGAAATGCCTGAAGCCTGGAGGAGCGTTTCCCTAGCTTCTTCTCTGGCCACCCTTTGGACCACAAAGACCTCAGCTCCTCAGAAGCAAGAGACTTGTGCTGCAAGTGACCTTTTTCAGCACAAGTGCTCCACATCATCTGCAGAACCACCACAAAATTATTATTGACATGATTCAGTTTTGCATCATCCCCCAACAACCTCACCCTCCCCAAACACTATTCCTTGGAGATGCCAAAAACCAGGAGGCAGTGAACTTTCTAACTTAACCTATCTGTTAGTGGCTGACAACTGGAACAAAGAAAGAAAGAGTGCTGGTGGAAAACACTGGTTTGGAGGAGGGTGCCAAAATGCCTGGCAGGGCTATGAAAGCAGGTCCAGGGGTGAGTGGAAGGTGCCAGTTTCTCCTGGCTGCCAACACAGTCTTAACATTTCATTCAGCAGCAGCATATGGCACTTAGCTCCCCAACAAGGGGAGCATTGCATTTCAGCCCCATATTCATTGATGCACACGTGTACCTGCACAACTACAGCAGCCAAAACCCTTAACAAAAGGGAGAAATGTGTTAGGAAGCACTGGATCAACCTCCCCTCTATTGCACCAGGAGAACAGCTGACTAAATAAATGGGTAGGACATGACTGTGTGCCAGGACCTCTTTATCAGTGCTGGCAGTGTTGTTTGTCTCCAGACAGAAAGAAAACTGCCTAGACTTCACTCACTACTTCTGCTAAATCCTGCAGCAGGATGTTTTTGTGCCCTTCAGACCTGGACTGCATGGGTACCTCCAGTTATACAGAGAAACAATCCATTACCAGTGAGGCTAACACACAGCACTTGTCAGCATGCCTAAGCCCTACAGGTCATTTTATTCAAGAGACTCTGTGCTGCAATCACTGCTGTCAAGTAGGACTTTCCAGCCTCAATTAAAGGAGTAGAGTATGCTGATCAGTTTTTTCTGTTGTCTTCAAGAAAGCACAAGACTACACTGCAAGCGAAAAATCAAATAAAGGATTAATACTATTTCTTGTCCAGTCTGTACCTTCTGTATCAGAATAAAAGCAAAAACTGTGAATGCAGACAGACTTTGCATTTCAGAGAGCTTAGGTAGAGGCTGAAGAGAAGAACAGAACAGACTTGGAGGCTGAGGATGAGTATTCTACAATAGAAGTATTTTAGAAGATGTCAACCCATCACTAATGACATTTGGATGTTCAGCTTGCCTGGAGAAGGGCCAGCGTGGAGTACTGCTACTAATAAACTGTGTTTAGCTTTGAAATTAAAAGTTTAACGTTTAGTCGTTCTCGAGGAAAAAAAAAAAGTCTCAACTTTTTCAGCATGCAAGCTGCATCTCTTCTCAACAAAAACTTGCTTTTAGAAACAGATGGCAGCCTGCAAGACCCACAAATCCTTTGTCTGGAGTGGCAAACTAGGTCCTATTGCCCATCAAAGTCAACCATCACATTGTGAAGCACTGACCCTAACAAATCCATTATGTTTCTTTCCACCACAATGCTAAACCAGACAAAATGAGTCAGACTTAATAGGAAAGAGTGAGGGATTTAAAACCCTTTTCCCCCCTATCCCCACAAAAATAATGACAAAGGGGACAGTCGGTATTGACCCTTCACTTACCAGCCCTGCCAAACCCTGCCGTTAGGGCTACCCATTTGGGCCAGGGTACACAAAGGAAGATGGATTTGGGTACCAAGCATTTGTGTGGCGTTGTGCAATGGCTTTGAAGTCATCACACTGTGTCAAACTACCCACACAGGCAAGAGCAAATATCCCGAGCAGGAAAGAGAGGCCCTTATGCTAGCTGAATAATTAGGTCTGATGTGCTTTGTAGTTTCTCAGCCCTCCCTTCCCAACTCTGTCAAAGTGCTGTGCAGATACACAGTGCAGAGACAGGGAAAGCTCTTCACAGGTAGCTGCAGGGAAGAGAATATATCATGTTTTTTTCTCCTGTGTTGGGTGAAGTCAGGCCATGGAAAGAGAAATGTGAAGAAACTCTTATCGAAGAGCTGCTGCTTTCAGTCAAGGGAGGAAACAACAGAGAAGTCTGCTGATAGAGCTAGGGTGTGGAAAGGATTCAAAAGCCTTTTCACAGCTACAAGTATTTGGTGCATCCTGACACCCATCACTGGTACTGTCAGCAGGCATATCCTGGCGAGGACTACTTTTCCTCAAAAACAAAATAAATAATAAAAAAAATTCTCAATAACAGTGGGTCCAGTTTGTGAACGACCCAACTGCTTTCATCCTGCATATTTAAAAATGAGATACTAAAAAACCCCCAGAAAGTCACTGTCCTCAGAGCAACAGATTGGTTGGATTCTTCACATTCTGACAGAAATTGCCTCCCATCTCCTTTGACTGCTTTTCTTCAACGTGAAACAATCTCTCAAGGACATGGCAACAACGATGCTGAAATTCAAAGCACTGAGATGAAACACACGAAGCTGACGCTCATTATGGCTAAATTATGTCACCTATCTGAAGGCTCAAGCTTATTATTCAAGACAATACAATAGTCATTAATCACAGCCATTGTGTCCTGTTCAAAAGGCGTCTAAAAAGACTACAAGGGAGATTTATTATACTACAGTGCCAGATTTAATTACATGGTTTTCTCCTCAGCATCTCAGTGCTTGTAGTTCACCACCTGTTTGCACTAGAGGACTTGATATAAAGACACACCAGCCCTTGAGGGTAAGCATGCAAGAGATGGCTTGTGATGAGCTTCTGCTCTGACTGTTGCAGCAGAAGACCAGTGGGCAAAAAAGAATGGACCCTTTGGGGGGCAGCTGGCAGACAAATTGCTTGCACAGAGCTATTATTTTTATTCTGAAGTTTCAAACTTCCAGTTGATTTTCAGATAGATTTAGGTGCAGTGAAAGCACACTGCTGAGCCCTTGTACAAGGAGAAAAAACTTGCTGCCTTCTTCCTGAAGATCCATGCCCTCACCAACACAACAATGTATTTAAGCCGTATGTCTGTCTGCTGGCAGCCTTCTGAGTTTGCATTTTCTTCTATTAATATTTAACACAGAAGAATTGTTCATGTTACCCACTTTGCCCAAAGTGTTTTGACAGCCATGCTCACCACCTGACAATGATGCTCTATGTAACAGTGCAGCTGCAAACAGGGTTCGGTTTCAGTTTTATGCCATCTTGTAAAACTGATGACCTCCCACAAGATAAATCTGGTGATATATTTTGAAAGAGTAGAATTTAAATGTTATTAGCAAGGTGATTATCAGCAAGCCACTGCAAGGAAACAAAACAGAAATGTAAGTCCTCAGTGTAACACTTTGCCTAAATTTAGGTGCAATTCCTTTTTTATTGAACATATTCAGAAAGTAAATGACAATCAACCTTGTGAAAGCTAACCAGCCTCTTGAAATGGTTTTGTCTTCAGGATAGAATAATTTCCAGACTTTCTCAACTGCAACCCTCAGAGACCTCCACACACTTCTACCAACCAGTTAATTGAATTTGCTCAAATGAAGGCAATAGCTTGAAGGACCCAGCCCTGAGGGAGGTTTGGCCCCAACCACTCTAACATACTCTAAGAGACTCAGCATAGTTTAGCAGGGAATAATCAGGAGTCAGTCTTTCACATGAGAAGGTCACAACATTTTTCAGGTACAGAAAACTCAGGTTAACCAAAAAGGTTTAAATAACCCAGCTGGTTAAACTCACACAAACCAGCTCCGGTACTTACAGTGACACAGAGAGGTATTTTAAAACGATCACTTCAAAATGTAATCACTTCAATAGTGCTTGGAACAATTATGTAGATGTGAGATAAGACAGAGAAATCGAATCGGCAATGTTTATCCTTTCCAATTTTTCCCCCTGGCCCCCAAGTGTAGTCTGGGTTACTCAGAGGCTCATTAATGCACTCATCTACTACAGGCTTGCTGGAAGCATGGAGCGATGCCACTTCAGCATGGGCAGATTAATGAAGCATGGATTGCCAACCTCCCACTGCACTGCAATGCTGATCTTTCTAGGCCATGACAGTGGACAGATGCAGCTGAATATTGCCATTTACTTCCAAGACAACTCATAAATGCTAAGTGATTAGCAATCCCTTGCAGTGCCTTTTACTGGAGTTACTCAAAATTTAATGCACTTAGTACAGTTTTATGACTCGTTACACATCCCTATGTGTTAAAGTGCTAAGAACACATTCTTGGTTCTTAACAGTATTGTCAGGAAGGTCAGAATAGCTTTTTTAAAGAATAAAGAGTGAGGATGAGCTGGTTTATTTTTAAATGTGGGAAGGGTAAAGATTAAGAAGAAAAATGAAAGCAGAGAGCCACGTTCCCCAGCATGTTCTGCTCTTGTATCTCCCATTCAGTGCATTCTGGTGGGGGCAGGTGAAGAAAAAAAAACCTGTGCTTTTCCATAGTCACATCTCTTGGACACAATAGCACCAACACAGCCAAGTGCCTGCATCCTTTCATGGAGCTTAAGAAAGGACTTGGACCCAGCAAGCAACTATCCTTGCACTGCTATTTATTGCCAAACATACCTTTTGCTCCCTTCATCTGTTGTCACATTGTAGGAGCTGTTGCAGAATTGCTCTCTTCACGAATACTCTTCATTGGAGGGTGAGATGAAAAGACTAAGCATTAACACAGCTGTATGGTTTCACGGATAGGGGTGAAGAGCACTAGGAGTTATGTGACAGGATGCTGGGGCAGGAATCACAGTCCTCTCAACTGTAGCTCCTTTTGCTTACACAAGCCTGCTAGCTCTGATCTTCCTTCCTTCCTCCTCAGTACCACAAGTTCCCCTTGACTGCCCAAAGGGTGCACTCTGCTCAGACTCCAGCTATGTGGCTGCCAGTCTGCCAAGGTACGCAGGTGGAGTGGTCTTTGCTTACTCAAGTGCTGCTGCTTTTCCAGCAGCCTTTGTTTTATTGGAAGGTTAATTAGAGTCTCTGCTCTAGCTGCAGGGACTTTAGAAAGAATAAAAAATAAGATCTTTTTCATTTCACCTTTGACAAAATTTAATTGACCTGAGGGCTCAGAAGTTGGCAGATAAGAATAGTGATTATTTTGGAAGGTTGCATTTTGGGTTTGGTTTAACGACAAGGAAACAGGTCTAGCATGATCACATTATCAATCACACAAGCTGAGTTTCGAGTGTGGCAACACTACACTATTAACACCACAGATGGTCCCCTGCTTAGCTTCAGCTTCCTTTGAGCCCAGCAATGCTGGGGCACAGTCAGAAGCCGTTGCCACAAAATGTTGACAAAATATTAACCAGTAAGTGAAACCCGAGACAGATTTTGAATTGCAAATTGTTTTCATATCTTCATCACAATCAGACCCGATACATCTTGGACGCTCCATTACTCTGAGACAGACCTAAATCTGCCTCCTCTCTCCAGCTCTCTCTCCCAGCACTAAGGACAGACCTGCGGGCAAGGAGCGTGAATGCACCCAGCCCTCCAGACAAGATGTTTTCTCATTCTTATTCCAGCAGAAAGCACAAAAGCTGAACTAATCGGGGCCCTCAGCCCCTAGGTCATAGCCAGGGCACCCGCGCTGAGGACCTCAGCTCTTTCTCACCTGCTGACAAGGACAAAGCAGGGCTGAGGGGTCCGAGCTCATTAAGGCAGAGTTTTCATGGGAAGTTCAGCCCACATTAAGCTAGAGGGGATTTAGTCCTTGTTGAGGCTTTTTGTTTTGTTTTTTGGTTTTGTTTTTTTTTTTTTTTAAACCAGTGTGTTAGACTGCACAATTTTCAACATCACTCTTTCTTTCTCTACCAACTCAGTGCCCTCTGGGCAGCTCCAAGCAAGAAAACAAAGACAGAGGCACAGAACTGACAATACGTTATTAAGCAGAACTGCTATTGTCAAAGGTCAGCATCTCCCATCACCATTCCCTTTTTGCTACTGATGACAGCAGGCCAGAGCTACAGCTGCCTCACCCCATGAGATATTCATATTTATACAGGAAAATATGATTACTTCAGAGCATTCCTTGCATTGGGATTTTTCAGCTCTTAAGTCATTCCTTGATTGGAGATAGAAACACCAGACTACACATCCCTGTTTGCACTAACAACATCTGCTATCACACTTTGCTACAGTTAGAAAGAGTCAACATATTTGCAAATCCTAGCAAGACTTATCTTGCATAGCATCATATTAGGAAGAAGTCCAAACATCTAATTCAGCTGTGCTGAACGGCTGTTATCCCAATTTCCAGAGACAAATATTCTCCCTCAATAGGTTGATAGCTTTTGTCATTAGACACAGAGATTGACAACCTCAAAAGGGATGCATTAGAGCCATGGTAGTATCTTTCCTCCTGGCCCTGACATTCTCAAAATGTACACAAGACACAACCCAGAGCAGAATACACCCTTCATAGTTCTGCTACAGAGAGTACATCCAGCATCAGTCTCACAAAGTACCTGGCAGGTTTTAAGCATTGCTGAGTCTTGAACGACCCCTCCATCTGTTTTGTTGGTTTTTTTGTCTTTGCTTGCTGTTTGTTTGGGTTGGGTTTTGTAAGGTGAAAACTCTGCCCTAAATACTCAGTGCTGTGTTATTTTCAAACTGTTGGAATAAATGTCTCTGGGTTGATGAAAAGCTCAACATGACCCTGTAGTGCGCATGCAGCCCAGACAGTAACTGAGTCCTGGGCTGCAGCAAGTGCAGCGTGGGCAGCAGGGCAAGGGAGGGGATTCTGCCCCTTTACTCTGCTCTCCTCGGACCCCACCTGGAGTACTGTGGCAAGTTCTGGAGCCCCCAGCACAGGAAGGACACAGAAATGTCGGAGTGGGTCCAGAGGAGGCCCATGAAGATGCTCAGAGGGCTGCAGCCTGCTCATCACGAGGACAGGCTGAGAGAGTTGGGGCTCTGCAGCCTGGAAAAGAGATGCGTTGAGGAGACCTTATAGTAGCCTTCCAGTATCTGAAGGGGCCCTACAGGAAGGCTGGGGAAGGATTATTTACAAGGTCCTGCAATGACAGGACAAGGGGCAATGGGTTTAAACTGGCAGAGGGGAGATTTAGACTAGATGTTAGGAGGAAGTTCTTTCCAGCGAGGGTGGTGAGGCACTGGAACAGGTTGCCCAGGGAGGTTGTGGCTGCTCCCTCCCTGGAGGTGTTCAAGGCCAGATTGGATGAGGCCTTGAGTAACCTGTACTAGTGGGAGGTGTCCCTGCCTATGGCAGGGGGTTGGAACTAGATGATCCTTGAGGTCCCTTCCAACCTTACCATTCTATGATTCTATACAATTCTATTAAAGGGAGAAAGCCCAAGATCTAAATCACAGAGAACTCCCATTCTAGAAACTTTGCAACAGCCCTTCAATCTCCCTCACTCCAGCCAGCAATCACAGCCAAGAGCACATCTGTGTTAAGAGAGATGTTGTTTTGGTTTTAAGCATAAAACTATCCTGAATTTCAAATTAACGTCAGAGTATTGTGTAGCATAAACCAAAGAAGAATACCAAGGGGGAATACCGATGGAAAAATAGTATTGAGTAATAACCTATCGGCAAATCCTCCCCTCCCTCAACAATGAAAAGCCAAATATTTACTCAGTTGCATATTGCATTCTTTGCTGAAGTACTTCATAGTTGGTATTTAAAAAAAACCAAAAAATCTTTATTGCCTTTCCTGAGCATCTCACAGGAAGGCAGAGGGCCCAGCAGTGCATATTTACCCAACCTGACTGGATGCATCTCAGTAGCAACCTGCAGAAAAAGGGTAAGAGGGAGGCTTCTAAATCAGGGATTCAGACTCTCCAATCAGTCTCCAGGCCAGCAAGACCTTGGGCTCCAGAACCCACAAGACATCTAAAGCCAGTGTAAGCAATATTTATCTGGACCAGCACAGCTGTAACCTCTCCCAGCAGGCTCCAGCTGTACCCTAAGTTAGTCAGTCCAAAGCAGAGTGCTTGGTCCACTTGATCAATATTTCATTTAAAAATTACCAGTTAAGTGAGTACTTGGTTTCCTTACAAAGAGCTCAGCCCCACTGGCTTTCAGTCACAAGACTGGAAGGGCCTCTGCTAAGGAGATAAGGAACATCCATGGCAATACAGGTGACATGGCACTATAAGGCATGGCACTGCATGTGTTTGTTAGTGAAAATAGCTGTGCAAAGAAACAAGCACTGTTTTATAGAGATGCTGACGGGAGAATGTAAATATATACAAATAATTTCAGCCATCCATGAAAAGCAGCAGTGCACACACATGTCATTGTGCTGAAACACCTTGCACAAAAGGGTGTTTCAGATTAAGCCCCTTTACCCTTCCACATGTTAGTTTTTACCATGACAAGAGAATGCCAAGAAGGAGGATGAAGAGAAGGTTCTTCTGGCTTTCATGCAATGCAGCCTACCACTCAAACAACTTCAAAGCATAATCTGATTCAATTTGATATAAAGCCTATGTGTTTGGTTGGGGTTTTGTGGCATTTTCTTTGGTTGGGGTTAGGTTTTGTTGGTTGTTTCTTCTGTTGCTTTTTTTGTTTGATTGTGTGTGGGGGTTGATTTTTCTTTTTTTGGTTTGGTTTCTTCTTTTCTCTTTTAATTGCTTAGGTCCAATAACTACTGATGCAATTTGATGAATAATATGACTGTAAATTAAAGCCAAGTCCAAAAAGGAGGAGCTCACTCTCTAAGACTGACATATTTAAACACTGTCTCTGACCATGAAGCAAGAACTGCTGACATTTCTGTGTGAATCCATGAAGAAAAGTTTTCTGCACAGATGCACCAAAATCAGATGCATCTTCCCAATAATATATTAAACTTAGTTTCTCTACTATCACTGGAGCATGGAGAACAGCCAGGGAGAAAGGAACCTGGGGGTGTTGGTAGAGAGTAGCTGAACATGAGCCAGCAGTGTGTCAAGGTGGGCAGGAGAGCCAATGGCACCCTGGCCTGGATCAGGAACAGTGTGGTCAGCAGGACAAGGGAGGTTATTCTGCTGCTCGACTCAGCACTGATCAGGCCACACCTTGAGTGCTGTGTCCAATTCTGGACCACTCAAGTCAAGAGAGATGTTGAGGTACTGGAATGTGCCCAGAGAAGGGCACCAAGGCTGGTGAGAGGCCTGGAGCACAGCCCTTCAGGGAGAGGCTGAGTGAGCTGGGGTGTGCAGCCTGCAGAAGAGGAGGCTCAGGGCAGACCTCATTGCTGTCTACGACTACCTGAAAGGAGGTTGTAGCCAGGTGGGGTTGATCTTTTCCGCCAGGCAACAAGCAACAGAACAAGGGGACACAGTCTCAAGTTGTGCCAGGGGAGGTCTAGCTTGGATATTAGGAGGAAGTTCTTGCCAGAGAGAGTGATTGGCATTGGAATGGGCTGCCCAGGGAGGTGGTGGAGTTGCCGTCCCTGGAGGTGTTGAAGCAAAGCCTGAATGGGGCACTTAGTGCCATGGTCTGGTTGATTGGCTAGGGCTGGGTGCTGGGTTGGGCTGGACGATCTTAGAGGCCTCTTCAAACCTGGTTGATTCTATGATTCTATGTAACTGACATTTATCAACGTTCTTCAAAACAACTCTACACAGTATATATTAGTAAAGGAATATTTTTTCCATTTCACTGTTTAAGCATCTGTTTGGGTGCTTTGACAGTATTTTTCATGGACTGGGTTAGGTGCAAGAAGAAGCAAAACATCACACCTTGAAGAAGCATGGCTTCATGTTTCCTACCAGGCACCTCCATCAAGCATTGGACACCCTAAAGCGAAGGCTCTCAGCTAAGATATAATTATCAGGCAGCTGAATAAAACTACCTTTGACTCCAAGCAAGGAGCACCAGCCAAAGCCCACAGCATTAACTGGATCAAAGTGCACAGACTGGTTTGTTTTCTTTCATTCACGTTTTTCATTGACTCCAGCCACCACTGGAACAGATCAGGAAATACAGTGGGCAGCAGTGTGCCAGCCATGTATCCAACAGCAACCCACGCAGAAGCTTTGCGGGCTGTACACTTGCCAGCATGCTTCAGGGACAAGCTGGCATTAAGGACAACTTGATTAGCCTGTAACAAGCAGGTGAAAGAAGGCAGGCAAGACAGCCCTGACACCTCTGTCCTGCTGGCTTGTATGCATCTCAGCCTTTCCTGAAGCAGCTCATTTTGGAGAGATTCCTACAGCAAGTTCTACACTAGCACAGGAGATCTGTGGGCAGGATGTTGGGGTGCTGGCACAGCTCCTGCAGCACTGGGAAATGGCTCTGGCAAGAGCAGAAAGACTTCACAGGCAAAGAGCTGGGCAGAAAAATCAATACTACGGTCACACACTGCTCTGAGCAATTATGACATATGCAGAGTTTCTGCTTCCCTGTTTCCAGAAGGGCAGGCATTGCCTTTCCCCAGATGCTGCCATCCTCCAGTGGCATGAGACCACCACGTAGATGGACGTGAACGCAGGAGCATCTCCACTAGCAACAGAGACCTGCACCTTCAACATAAGTTCAGAGAAAACCATCCGCCCTCATGCTCCCTGACAATGCCTACAAATGACAAGGCCTGATCTGGTAGGCTTCAGGATGTGTGCACATTTGCCTTTCAGTGCTCTCTGTCTGAGGAAGGTGGCTGTGATCCCAGGTCTCCCCGCAGCCACTGCGCCACTAAGCTGCTAGGATGGAGCCAGTGGTGAGTTCAAGCTGACGCGCAGGAACCAGATTAGGGTTGGATTTAGGTCATTCTTATAAAGGACAGCAACTCGGCCATTCTGCCTGCCAGCTATGTGGAGGAAAAAGGCTACCTATGGGAACATTAACAGGCCAGTTACTAGGGTTTTCACTGAAAACAGGCCCTCACATACACAACCACACCTCCATCTGTGCTGCCCAACAGCTGCTGGCAGCAAAACAGCCTCCACAAGGACGCAAGAGGGTTTAGTCTTTTTAAGTGGAAATTAAACCAGCAGCTTAGCTGATAAAAAAAGCACAAGAAATCTCTCTGGTTTAGCATTAATGAAATCAGTGCTGTTGATAGGAATAACGATGCCTTCCTGACCCAATCAATACCTTATTTTCAAAGGAATACAGTATTAAAAAAAATTAGATGGAGGCAAATATGTAACTTAATAGTTACACCAGGTTTGAGGAAGTATTTAAATTCAGCATCTCTCTGAGAGAGAGAGAGAGAGAGGGAGAGAGGAAGTACTGATACTAAAACATAATACATCACAGCCATCAGCAATTCCACAAATAGTCTGTTATTCCAGACCATGAATCTTACCCCTCACTGTACCTGGAAATGATACCTGTCAATAATATTGACAGTTCTTTATAAAAAGCACCATTTCCTTTGGCTGCAGAAATCTTCCTACTGAAGCTAAGTATTTAATGTATAATTCAGAAACCTATTAAAAAAACCAAACAAACTTTAAATAATATCTGTGTGGTGTTACAGTGGAATTCTGTTTTTTCCCACAGCAGCAAAAAAACCCTCCATGTTTAGAATAAAGCACCACATCAGCTATCCATGGCACCACCTTCAAAGCTGTAGAAGACAGCAGAAACACTACTTCTATTTCATCATGGAGTGGAGGTTGCACGAAAGCAGAGATTATCTCCATACTCAACTAGAAACTCAACTCTTCTGCACACCAAGATCAAAAAGACTTATTTTCACATGAACAAAGTATTAACCCAGCTTAGATTTTTATCACTCAGGTTTCCCTAAGCGTATACCCAGTGTTTCCTTGTTTGTTATGACAACCTACAAACCCAAAGCTCCTTCAACTTCCAGCTACTCCATCCAACCCCCTCACCCACAAGACTCGCTTATTCCAGCTGTAAATGTCAGAAGATTTAGCACTGCATTTGACCACTGCTTCCTAAGGGGAACAGAAGAAATGCTTCAGTCCCACTCCTCTCTCGAGCCCTATGATAGAATCATAGAATGGTAAGGTTGGAAGGGACCTCAAGGATCATCTAGTTCCAACCCCCTGCCATAGGCAGGGACACCTCCCACTAGTACAGGTTACTCAAGGCCTCATCCAATCTGGCCTTGAACACATCCAGGGAGGGAGCAGCCACAACCTCCCTGGGCAACCTGTTCCAGTG
>VWZE01010287.1:281243-297887 GCA_013396675.1 Eubucco bourcierii
CTTTCCGCGTCGATGCCGCACAGCACGAAGTAGTGGGCGAAGCGGCAGGGCGCCGCGCCGGGCCCGGGGGCGCCGCTCCCGCTCATCCCGCCGGCAGCGGCGGCTCCCTGCAGCACCACGGCTCTGCGCAGCGGCGGCGCGCCCAAGGGCCGGTCACAGCGCGCCGCCCCCCATTCCCGGCGGTGGCGCGCAGGCCGCGGCGAGCACTGAACACCGACCGAAAGAAAGCGGGCGAGCGGCAGGGCTGGCTGGCGCGGAGAGGCTGCTCTGTCAGCTGAGCGGGGCNGTAAGGAGTGTGAGAAAGCCCTGGGCAGCCTTGCACCTCCGTACAGGGGGTAATTAAAGTCTTCGCCCCTCGCTGTCGCCCCCAAGGCGCTAGCAGGGGAGGTTGGCTTTTATTCCAGAGAAAAACGAGATGCTGCTCCCACCGCAAGCAGGGAGCTCTCGATCTGCCACAGCCAGAACCAGGACGACCATCGGCTGCGCGTAGCGTTTCCTGCAGGAATCCCGCGTCGGGAAATGACTTTTTCTTCTCCTGAGCCACCCGAAAGCCAGGGAGAGCCTGCTTGAAAAGGGCGGGGAGGAAGGGCAGGGGACGCTGACGGATGGCTTTTGTGCAGTTCCCATCCCAGTGCTATGTCGGATGTCAACCGCACCGCCTTAGCTTCATAGAATGGAGAAATACTTCTTGCTACGTATGCTTCGTTTCAGAGAGGAATCCTAAACTGTTGAAATGTTGCTTCATTCCCAGCTTCTTTACCATCTACCGACTATTCTGCCATGTCCAGACAGAAATCGGTATTATTTTATCCTCCTTGCTAAAAACGCCTCCCAATTATTACTATTTCATGCCAAACCATTTGGAAGTGGTATCTGCATTTAAAGGGACAGATAATTCTTAGAAGTTCCGAGGTTTTTTTTTCCCTCCAAACTCAGGAGATCTCTGCTTCTGTCAGATAATTCTGCCATCTGTCTATTTAAAGGAGTTTGTTTGCAGAATTCCATAAACACTCTCCATCCTTCTATCTGTTTCCTTGTTTTGGCCCATGCAGTCTATAATAACTACAGTATCATCCTTTACTTGTGGTAAACTCTTATGACCTCTTTCATGTATCTCTCAGCAGCATGGGCCACATTCTTTCTATGATTTACATTTGTGCTAATTCAATAAGTGCCTTTGATAAAGAAATGCCCGCAAGGAACCTGATATTTCATCCAGCATAGGGCATTTTATGAGGGGGCTGCATGAAATAACTGTTACTTCCTACCTGGAGGCATCCCAGATCAGCGTCTTTCTCTTCTTTTTGAATTAGCAAGTTTTATGCCCTTTTACTTCTCAGGTTCCTGCAGTGCTCTCTGAAAGCAGACAAGAGCTAATCCAATTTTCCTACTTCTCAATATCCAAGAAAAAAAAAGACAAGTCCCCTATCACGGTCACTGATTCTGGTAGTTGAAGCACTCAGTATTACAAGCTGAACCTTGCTAGCCCTGTGTAGGAATTTGCCAAGAGATCAGTTATTTTCTCAACTTTGCACTGTGAGCTAGGTTATTTTATTTAGTTTGGTTTGTTTATTAACTTGTGTGTATTTGCTTGTTTGTCTTTACATCAGACCATCTGAGTTAAATCAGTCTCTGACTCCCATTCAAAACCAATTGCTCTTACTGGGGAGAAGTACTGTCTTGTTCTCTTATTGGGAGCTTTTCTTTTGGAGGCCAGGCAGCGTGGGTATCTTGAGTCCAAAACAGAGGTTTCACCAGCCTCTCTAAAGGACATATGAGTTGGGACTGCTTTTAAGTTTAACACAATAGTCCTGACTTTTTTCCCTCAGCAGCAGGTGGTTCTAGATGATTTTAGTTTAGCTATTTTCTGTACAGGAGAGTATTGTTTTGCCTGAATTAAGTTTAGTGCACAGACACTTCAATCCCAATAAAACCAGTCACACATAGAGCATTCAACAAGGGCATAAAGCACAACACATGAGATTGCAGATATAAAATCTAATATAATCGCTCCTCTTCCTGGAACAGATGAAAGGTTGCTCTCCTGTTCTTGTACATACAGCTCTCACAGATACTCCTGTTGGGAGTTTCACAGAAGCAATGATTTCTTTTTCAAGACAACTGATCTTCTGGGTCCAAATGTCATCCCAACAAGGCTGCTCAGCTCTTTT
Source organism: Eubucco bourcierii (assembly GCA_013396675.1). Classification (NCBI taxonomy): domain Eukaryota; kingdom Metazoa; phylum Chordata; class Aves; order Piciformes; family Ramphastidae; genus Eubucco; species Eubucco bourcierii. The sequence continues at coordinate 283,415 of VWZE01010287.1, forward strand.
GTGCTCCCAGCAGACATGGGACCCATGCAGACCCAGCATGTCTAGGCTCTGGTAAGTCATGTTTTGTCCCTGAGCCTGTTTTTTCCTCATCTAAACCCCTCTAAATTGTTCCAGTGTTCCTCTCCAAGCTGCCCAATCTTCAGACACTGTGCTGCCTTCAGGTAGCAACCCTTCACTCTCATGTGTTTTTTCCTTCATCCTGGCCTGCATTCCAAGGAAGATTTTAGCAGTGAAAGTAGGCTTGAAGATAGCTCACAGGACAACATCATTGATTATAGTAAAAAAATCCAGGGCTCATCTGCAGGAGGTGGATTGGATACCCATTTATGGGTATTTTTTGTCTTTCTTCAGCTACGTTTATGTCAGCACAAAATGGATAGCAACACAACCCCAACCCAGGTTAGCTGTCAGCTGCTTCCTTCTTCCATCCACGTATAAACAGCCACTCTCAGGAAGAGGCAGCAGAGACCTTTACTTTTGGCTTGAGCAAACCTGCACATCAGAGCAGAGCTGGCTGAATTATCTTGGTCTGCAGCACCCACTTTGTGCCCATCACATGTTCTGTTGTGCCATGAAGTCTTCCCATACCATGTGTGTGACAAAGTGCAATAGCACCTCTCTATACCACGTGCCATTGCCTGAGAGATTGTATCTTAAGATACGCAGCATAAGGAAGCACCAAGGTGTTCCCTCAGTGTCAGTAATTGCCTTTTCTCCAAATCAAGATTTTTTTCCACTACATTTTTTTCTAGAATCTAGGCATTTTGGTTGTTTTTCCACCACCCAGGCCTACCCTGCACTGGTCATTGATGCCTCTCTGAAGGATATGCTTTAGAAATGGGCAAAACACTTCTGCTCCACTTGCAACATTGCTTGAGTTTTTCAGTGGTTCACAAAAGGGCTGTGGAGATCCTTGCAGGAGCAAATGGATAACAAAGATGAGGCCCCAAGGTATCATAAACTGCTCCTTATATGCACTAATCAGTTAAATGCCATGGAAAAGCATTTGGCAGCCTGGGAAGAGGCAATGAGTGATGATAGGATGTGCTGGCAGTGCAGAAGGCAAATTGCATCCTGGGCTGCATCAAAAGAAGCATGGTCAGGATATAAAGACAGTTGATTCTGCTACTTTATTCTGGTAAGACCTTACCTGAATACTGCTTTCAGGTCTGGAGCCCTCAATACAGGAAGAACTGGGACCTGCTGGAGTGGGCCCAGAAAAGGGCCATGACAATGATTGGAGGGGTTGGAATACCTCTGCCATGAAGGCAGGCTGATGGAGATAGGGTTGTTCAGCCTGTAGAAGACAAGGCCTGGAGACTTAATAACAATGTTCCAGTACCTTTAGGGGGGCCTACAAGAAGGAGGGAGAGAGATTGTTTGCAAAAGCCTGTAGTGATAAGACAAGGTGCAATGGTTTCAAATTAGAGTAGAGTAGATTTAGATTGGATGTTAGGAGCGAGTTCTTTACCATGAGAGGAGTGGAACACTGAGACATGTTGCCCAGGGAGGTGGTTGAGGCCCCATCCCTGAAGATAGTCAAAGTGAGGCTTGACAGGGCTCTGGGTAACCTGATCTAGCTGAGGATGCTCCTGCTCACTGCAGAGGCAGTTGGACTAGATCATCTTTGGAGGTCCTTTCCAATCCAGACCATTCTGTGATTCTATGATTGTGCCACGAGGCACATCTGGGACAATCAGAGGTAACTGTGTAGAATTAAGAGTGTTTCTTCCTTTTGTGAACAAAGAGTGTTAAAGCTCCATAAGGGGAATGGATGTGCTGGATGTCCCCTATTCAAGGCATATTAACAAGAACCCTGGAGAGATAAGGCTTGTCCCCAGCACAGCAGAGGACAAAGCAGTGTCAGAGGACTAGTGTTCCTCCAAGGAACAGGGAGAAGGTAGGATTGAGAATCTAGGATTGAGAATCTCAGACTAAGATGAGCACAAAAAAACTTACTGGAATACTGCCTGAGACCTTTTGTTTTGATCTGGTGTGCTGTGGCAGCAGCTTTGTCAAGTCACCAACTGGACTGCCAGTGGTGCAACACAGCAAGGGAAGGTTTTTGGCTTGTCAGATTTGTTCTTCTTCCATGAGTATCTGTGTCTTCGTCTGTAGTGAATATTTCTCTCAGTATGAAGTTGGTTCAGCTTTCTCTCTCCCTAACCTCTCTGCAAGTCTTTGTTTCTCAGAACCTGTTAGTTTAAACTGGGTCAAATGCTAACAAGCATGTCAGCCCTCCCTGCCCTTAGGATCTGACATAAAAGATCAGGCTTACAGGCCTGTCAAGCTCTTTGTCCTACTTCTGCAAGGAACAAATGCCTTATGCTTCAGAGAGGTGGAGAAAGCCTGCTATTTAAAGTTTACATCCCTTCTCCTTGCTGGGATGCTGTTGCTTCACTTCTCATTTTCTTCAGTGTTCTTCAATGAATTGTAAATCATGCTACTGCTGATAGATTGCTCCACTCCTCACACAGCTCTGCAGATCCCTGTAGAAGATCTTTTACCAGCTGCCAAGCCACACTGATTTCCTTTTGAAAGCCTCTCCTGTTTTGCTCCAATATGTATGAGTTCATGAGATCCTGTAGGGTGAAAGGCAGGGAAAACTGCTAAGATACAACCTGCATGTTTGTAATGTTCAATACTTTTGTTTGATTTTCAAGTTGAGCTGTTTGAAGTGCAGCTCTGAGCTTCTTCATAAGAATCTAAGTGTGAATAGTCAGCTGAAAGCAATGGGATAAGACTGTAAGACCAAAATTGAAGTCATTCTGGCACAAACCGGAGAAGAATGTTTAACAGAGGTGGGAAGGAAAAAACTGCAGAAAAGTTCATAACAGGGTTCATAGAGAAAGTGATTTTTATACTCTGAGCTTATGCAAGAAGACTACTTACAGCATTTGAAAGGTATTGCCTGCCTTAGGGTTTAAAAACCAAATAAACAAGATCACAAGCCATAAAGCAGAGAACATTTTCTCCAGTGCAATTCATCATTACTTAGAAAGCAGATACTGCAGGCATATATTCAAATATGAAATAAAATTATAATCCATTAAAGCAAGTAGCTCATCTTCTATAGAGGCCTCCTATCTATAAAGATTAAGCTTGAATAAAAGCACATGGCTTTCCTCTGTCACTCTGTAATTATTACTCACACAGCAATAAGTAAAAGATGACTACTTTCCTGCATGTCTATCACAGGATCTCTGAAGCTTCAGTAATTTAAAATTTAAAGGTTTAAAAACTCTAATTCCCTATTGTAGCTTGTTGGATTTTATTAATTTTATGGACATCCATGATATGTATTCCCTTGCATTGCAAACACATAGAGATACATTCCACTCTTATCTGCTCTGATTCTTGATGGAGAGGTTTCATGAGGCAACTAAAATGATTTAGTAGTTAATTGCACATCCTTCTCCACTCCCTCCCAGGAATGGTTCTGTGGTCCTGCTCCTTCTGTCACAAATAATCTGTAGCCCTGTCTGCCTCCTTGATGAGTGCATCCAGTTAATCATGAGAAAACAGATTTTAAAACACAGGCAAGCAGTGGAGCTCTGGTGCCTGTCTTCATTCACATGGGCATCGTGCTGCAAGCCAAGCTTTACAGCACGGAGCTCAGCCCTCTGCTGAGGAGGTACCTCCTCTTCAGGGCTGGCCTCAGCTACTTGTTTCAAACCTCACTCCAGCCTGAATCAGGGTTCAGATATTGGAGGAATGCAGCAGTGACACCCCAGGCAGATAGGGCACATGAACTTTGAACATTCCTTCAGAAACAACACCCATGCAAGGTTTCTGGAGGCTTGTGCCCTTTGCCACTTCGCCATTTCCTCTCCACGTGTTCATTCTGGCACAGAATGGCAAAAATCCACAGTGACTCCTGGCATTTCACATTGCTTTTGCCTGTGATTTCACACTGAGCTTGAGAAATGTGCATCCTTCTGCCAAGCCACTGGTTACGTGGCCTTTCCTTCCTCTCCCTTCCTCCACCCTGAAGTCAGAAGGACCATGTGCAGCCATTACCTTTTGTGTGATTTAGTGCCAAGACCCTGAGGTCAAAGACCATGTTTTGCTGGGTGTGAGGTACACCTTCTGCTCTTTGGGTGCAGGAGACGCACAGACTGTTCCAGTCACTACTGAGATAAAACCTAATCAGCAAAGCATACTGCTTGGATAAATCATTAGCATGTCACACACTAATGGAGGTGTTGTGCTGGGACCATCAAGCTAAAGTACCTCCGCAGAGATTTCCATCCATCTCTGACAGCATCGCTTGCTGCGTGACCTTGGCCAAATTGCTCACAGCTTGGCTTGCAGAATCACCGGGGTCTTGGAAATCAGGTCAGTGAGCTCCCTAGGCTTTAACTGCCCTCAGGAAAAGAAAGCAAATGCTGCTTCTCCTCTGCCCAAACATCTGCCAGACACCAAGCTCTATTGTTCCCAATGCGGTTCCCAACGGTGTTGCACCGGGAGGCAGATGCACCTCTGCGTGGGCAGCAGCCCTGACAGCGACTCTTTCCAGCCCATGCATCCCAACGCCATCCTCTGGTGACAGATGCCTTTTCACATCGGGCCTGAAAGAGGTGGGTATTCAATGCAGACACCAAACCTCTCTTCTCCATTTTGAAATAACTTTTGCTCTCTGCTCAGGGTTTTTGTTTCCCTGCCCCTAAATTCAAATTTCTCTCTTTTCAGTGCTCCAGGACCATAGTACCTTAACAGTCAGTCTGTTTAAGTAAGATATGAGGAGATAAAAGGGACTTGAAACTTAATGTAACTGCCCATGTGAAGCATGAGGAAAGGGCAAAAAAAACCTAAAACCTAAAACAGCCTCAAAACGCCAAAACAACCCAAAAACACCCAAACAACCCATAGAGCTTCACCGGTACTTATTGTGGCAAACAGAAAGGCAGGAGGGAGTCCTGGCAAGCTGCTTGGGCCACTCACCCACCCACAGCAATATTGTCTGCAGCAGCAGGGGTTTGGATACGGCTGTGCTCCCAGTTAACTGATCTCTGGTGCATGGGAAGCTTCCAGAGCAGCTGTGCTCAAGCTGCCACATCTGCCTGGCTAACAGCACTGTGTTGAAAGCCTAATCACAAATATTGTTTTTCTTGCTCTCAGTTTCCAAAAGTTAGACAGCCTCATGTCTGCCAGGATCGGTGGAGGCATGAACCAATCCTGAATTTTCATGTACTCTGGACACAATACAGCCATGAACAGCAGGCAAGTTCTTTGTCAAAATGCTTTTGGCCTCTGTACAAATGTAATTAGAGTCTAATTTCAATTTCCCTGATTTCAGTTTCTCAACTTCCCTTTGAAACCTTAATCAGTAAGAAGTGCCAGACACCCTGCATCTACATGACAATGCATCCTAGCACACTTGAAAGCTCAGGGGCATGGTAAAGAAATCCAAATTCACCCAATCCATATCCAATACAAAACATAAAATCAAGGACAGTTGAAGAGTATTTCCTGCAGTGAATATGCAGTGTGAAATGTTTTGTTGTTTAGCAAGGACTGCTGCTTTGCTGTGCGCTCTGTTACAGTATGTGCTCACATCATTGCAGCAATGTTGTGTTACGAATCTAAAAGCAGTTCTTGCTCATCAAGGCACTAAAGTGCCTGTTTTGGTCTCCATAATAGTGTTTTTAGCAGGAGCTTAAACATTATACCCATAAGTGAAGCCATATTTCTTTGTAACTTACTCTTCATGCCTTATACTAGCACATTGCATTGAAGTACTTACTACCAACAGTAACTGGATTGTATCTTTTCTGCGTTGGCTTACTGCACTCATGATGTACTGCAAATCAGCTCTGAGCTAGCTTTGAACAGAAGGACAAAGATCAAAGCAGTTTTCTTCTCCTTGAAGATCGCATTTCTTAGTGACTTCCTTGCAAACCAATAGCCACGGCTTATTTAAGCCAGGATCCACACTGAGCAATTCTACCCATTCCCATCAAGCAGATCCTTTGAGGGTGGGAGCATTTGACACTGTCTGGTGTAGCAACGGGCTAGCCCAGCACCTCCCTACAGGCTCAAATGCAGCTGTTATAAAGCTTGATTAAAAGCTAAATCAGAGCCATTGACATCCTTGTGGTCAGCACCACCAGAGGTTAAAGCAGCAGTCTTTGGCGCTAGACACTGTCAGTGTGTCCAGCTGCTCTGACTCTCATGTCAGCCCATAGGTGGGGGCTTGGTGGGTCTAATGGACAGGCAGGGCAGGACTGTTAAGAGCTAGAGATCAACCTTGATGTGACATCACTGGGGCAGGGACTGACAGCCCCAGGAATGCCAAAATAGGGTGCAGTGCTTTGAACAGAGTGGAGAGAGGCCCAGAGAGTGGGCAAGGTGTGTAAGACTCATTAGTACCCCCAAAGCCCTGATACCCATCACGTGCTATCAAGATGTGCTGATTTCAGTCATGGAAGTATTTACTGTCCTGTTTGCAAGGTGACAGAGCCTGTTTGCTGCACTACCCTTGGACCATTTATTCAGACTGAAGATTATCCTGCTTTGAGGATGCTTCTGACCTGGATCCTCCAGTGCCAGTTCATGGTGCTAGAGCCAAAGAATCATAGAATCATAGAATGGTAAGGTTGGAAGGGAACTCAAGGTCATCTAGTGCCAGCCCCCTGCCATAGGCAGGGACAACTCCCACTAGTACAGGCCACTCAAGGCCTCATCCAACCTGGCCTTGAACACCTCCAGGGAGGGAGCAGCCACAACCTCCCTGGGCAACCTGTGCCAGTGTCTCACTATCCTCACTGCAAAGAACTTCCTCCTAATACCCAGTTTCAATCTCCTCTCTGCCACTTTAAACCTATTGCCCCTTGTCCTGTCATTGCAAGACCTTGTCAAGATTCCCTCCCCAGCCTTCCTGTAGGCCCCCTTCAGATACTAGAAGGCTACTATCAGGTCTCCTCAAAGCTTTCTCGTCTCCAGGCTGCAGAGCCCAAGCTCTCTCAGCCTGTCCTTATAGCAGAGCTGCTGAAGCCCTCTGGTCATCTTTGTGGCCTCCTCTGGACCTGTTCCAACAGTTCAGTGTCTTTCTGCTGTGCTACAGTGTTCTAACACTGTTGCTTCCACTTGAGCTGCATGTAGCTGCTAGCATGAACAGACCCTGACACCTCAGCTCATAAAACCCAAGATGTGAGATCACACAATGAAAACTTGGGGGTGTGTCAAGCTGTCTTTACTATTAGGAGCTCTGGACTGTAACAGAGAGGCATCCAAGCAGCTCTGTGTGCAACTTGACCAGGAAGCAAGCCCACTTCCAGTGAGCCACTGAGGTGTGGCTGCATTGTGTCCTCTGCTGCAGCAACTGCAGTGCACTGCTAATACACAATGCTTGGAGAACCTTGAGAGGCACAAAAACATTGTGTACAGGCTGATGTCAGTTCAAGTTGTTTTGTAAGCAAACCCCATAGAATCATTTAAGTTGGAAAAGACCTTTAAAATAACCAAGCCAAACAAAGGATCTGGTCACACATGTATTTGAAACCTGCTGTTACCAAAGTGACAGAATTGCCTGCATCCTAAAGAAGAGCTGAATCAAACAGCCCTTTAGAGAGTATGCTGTGTAGGTATGGGTTGGAAAGCCAGTGCAACTAACACCTTGTAGGATACGACTGAAAAATCTGTAATAGACCCAAAGATTGAGTTCTTTTCCAACCCCTTCTGACTTTCCCATACTTCCATATGCATAAATAGGAGACCTTGGTCACTTTCAGCTTAAGCTCCACCCTGTTCATCACTTAGGGGAGCTGCCTGTCATTGCAGGGGAGCTGTATCTACATTCTTTTGGGCATCCTTGCGGTTGTACCACTTGTTTTCCATGTCCTACTGCAAAATAGTGAAGAGCAGAAGTCCTGACATAGCATTACCCTGACTTACAACTAAGGTGCTTGAGGACCACAAAACCCATGATGTAATTAAAAAACATCAGCCAAAGAAAGAGACCTACTGTATCATATCCTCGGCAAACAGCCTTCTCTAGGAGTTCTTCTGTATCACCTGTCTTGTCTGTTTCAGATCTTCATACTTTTCTCTGTCCCCTGGTTCCTGGAGAAGTACAAATGTTTGTCAGGCTACCATGTGGAAGATAAATGAAAAGTTTAACTTGTGCCAGGCTCTGAATTACAAAACCAACCAGCTGCTTTGAGCTGATGTAGCTCTTTGAAAACTTAATTTGCTTACCTTATCTATGGCGCCAATAGCTGTTAGGTATTAAAATCAGATAGCAAATCATCCTTAAAATCAGATAGCCAAACATAGTATGGCTTCAGAACTCATTTGCAGAGCAAGCTGGAGCAATTGCTCTGCTTAAAATGGGGAATAATTAATCATAGGTCTGAAGCACAGTAGTGAATCCAGCCTATGTAGCAACAGAAAGTGAAGCTGGGAAGCCCAACCTGTAGTCATAGCCTCATGGTCCTGACTAAATATTGGGTTAGCTCTATTGTTTGATACTGTTTCTGCCTATCTGGGCAAAGCTAAGCTCTAATAAATATAATGAAGTCATGAGTCTAGTGTATTGCCCTTAGCACATCACACATGTAGGAGGTGTGGGACAAAGCCACATGAAGAAGACAGACAGGGTGGATTTTCCTGTTTACGAAGTCAGAAGGGAGGAGGACGTGGAGAAAGACTTTGTTTCATCCAGGAAAACTTAGGCAGCTTCAGGCTCTGTAGTGCCTAAGCAGCTCCTTTCCCTGCCTGTCCTTTTCACTCAGCTTTGCCTTCCTGTCAGGGCTTGGGAAGAAAGCACATTAAAAAAAACAAAAAAACCCAACAAACAAGAAGAATATCCAAATAAATGCTGTGACAGGCACAGCCATTGCCCAGCTCTATTTACAGTCCTTCCTTCTTACCCCCGTGTCCCACCTCAGGCTGGCCCAGGACTCAGTGACACCTAAAAGCTTCCTGTGGACTGGTGCCCAGACCCCTAGCCATCTGAGATAAGACACCGGCACCCAGATAGTCACAGTAGCATCACAACAGCACAGAAAGAACAACAGGGATTAGTCAGTTTATGGAAGAGCAAAGTAAGGTATGAACAATGCCCATTGCAATCTTCCTTCTCCACTACCTCTTTTAATGTAGTTGTATCACCAAAAGGGCTGTGTGAACATGACTGCTGCTGTCCCTTAGTTGCTGCCTGTACTGCAGTGTTCTTGCTGTACAGCTAAAGCCACATCTCTGGACTTGTTCATTAGCTACAAATACGTTCATCAGGCTGGGCTGCTTTCTATGTTTTCCTCCACAGTGAGGTTTCACTCATGCTAGCTGATTGTCACAAAATATTACTGGGACCTGAAACTTCCAAGTACAAATGTCATTACTTTAAGAGACATGTGGGAATCGAAGTCCCAGCATTCCAAGGAGGATTCTGCTGCTTGAAAATATGTATCCTCTAGTTTTAAACATCAAAACAAACATCCAGACAACGCAATAAAGAGAACCATAAACATCCCACTCAGAGTGTCTTTCCAGTCTTCACCTATGCTACAAAGAGGCTCCCACATCCAACAGTGCACAAACACAAGCAAGACAGGAAAGGCCAAGCCTGCTTTAACTGCATACACGGACAAAAGACAAAATCAAGAATGAACTCAGAGATAATAATTCTCAACTTTCTTTGTCTTACCATCAAGGCCTTCTCATGAAAGGAAGACTGGATCTGCAGTGGCACAAGGGCGAGATTAATACAGCTCCTCCTTATTTGGTTAGCCACCTCAACTCAAAAAAAACCCCAAAACCTGCACCTTGTAGCTTCCCCTGTTTGCATCCACTATCAGAAGGCACTTGATGCCTCCATCTCTGCCAGCTGCTGCTCCTTCCTGTCTCTAACCTAATGTATTTGTCAAAGCAGTGGGAAAAGGTAATGTTATGAAAAACACATCAAATGCTTTCAGGATGTATCTCAGGTGATCTGAGTTCTGTTCTGTTAGGGTAGCTATTCTTCAACTCCAGAAGATGCACCATAATTCTGAAATGAGTAGGTGTGGATTGCAGCTGAAAGCACAACAAAATAATTGAAGTGCCTCTTTCTTACCTAGCTAGAGGCTCTCTGTCTTCCCCTTCTCTCTGTCCTTGTGTAGTTCCATTTCTTTGTTGTTAATTGGCTTAAACAAATTTTCCCCTGAGACTAGGGCAGTTTTGTTATCAGCCAGTAATCCACTAATTCCCTTGGACATGCAGGAGTCCTTTGTGTGCTAGTCTACAACTGCTTTTCTTAAGTCTTGTGTTCCTCCGTAATATGCCAAATCGATGTTATGTTGTGATCAAAGATGTCCTTGTCCTGAGTGTAAATTCCAGTGCAGTTATATTACTTGGCTGCACAACATACCATATATCTGAGACACTGAAACTCTCGAGATGTCAGCCTCTACAGCAAAAAGCCTTTGTAAACTAAACTTTTTTTTTTTTTTTCCCCTCCCCACAGGAAACAGGCTTTGATACTTTGCTGAAGTAATCAGCACAAAGCATGTCCTGAAAGTCTAACTGGTGCACCTAGACTTTTGCAGGAAGGATGGCAGCTATCCTTGGTATCATAGCTAGGCGTCTATAGAGTCTATACAATAAGAAAGTGGGTTTCTGGTTTTAACATCTCAACCAAATTTGGTGGGAAGCAAGAAACCCACCTCTCCTTTTTCACCAGGAAACATTTTGTAAATTATCTCAGCATGATATTGATCTGTACTAGAGAGCAGTGACTTCACTGAGTTTCACATAGCTACTAAGTAATGTCACATAACAGGAGTTCAGAAAAATTCAGTCAAAGGCACTGAAGATCCCTGTGATGCTTTCATGTCAGATTTCTCTGATGATCTTCTCAGGCACAAAATAAAATGTGCAAGGTAGAAGTGTATTATCACCTGTCAGTTTGCTTAAAGCTGCTACCATAGCTTACATGGCATCTCAAGCTGACAAGATCACAGAATCACAGAACAGCAGATGTTGGAAGGGACCTCAGAGACCATCCAGTCCAAACCCCCTGCTAATGCAGGTCCACCTAAATCAGATAGTGCAGTAATGTCTCTCAGCCTCTCCTCATAAGACAGATACTTCGGTCTTGTAAGCATCCTCACGGCCTTCCATTGGATTCTCTCCAGTAGTTCCCCATACTCTTGAACTGCAGAGCCCAGAACTGGAAACAGTACTCCAGGTGCAGACTCACCAATGTAGAGTGCATGGGGAGAAGAATCTCCCTCACCCTGCTGATCGCACTCTTTAATGCATCCCAGAATACTGTTGGCTGCCTTGGCCACAACAGCACATGGCTGGCTCATGGTGAAGTTGTCCACCAGCACCAGGTCCTTCTCCAAAGAGCAGGTAAGCCCCTGACCTGTACTGTTGTATTGGGTTATTTCTTTCCAGGCGCAGGACTTTACACTTGTCCTTGTTGAACTTCAAGAAGTTCACCTCTGCCCAACTCTTCAGTCTGTCCAGGTCTCACTGAATTGCAGCACAGCCTTCTGGTATGTCAGCCACTCCTCCCAGTTTTTTATCATTAGCAAACTTGCTGAGAGTACACTCTGTTCCTTCAGACAGGCTTTTGATGAGTATGTGGAACACGACTGGACCTAGTACTGACCTCTGGAGATCAATACTAGCCACAGGCCTCCAACTAAACTCTGCACCATTGAACATAACCTTTGATAAAGATTTTTCTGTTACATTATTGAGTTTTTTGTTTCTAGCACAATGGTGAGAATCTAGGGAGTGTCCTTAATTGTACATTTTATGCACAGTTCTGAGTATTTTAAGTGTTTTCAATATCTCCTTCCTTGGAGAAGTCTAGCAAGAACTGCTGAAGGACTCAAGAAAAAGGACTTTGGAAAATTAATAGCTCTCCTAAGATCTTCAAGAAATTCTATCCTTGAGCCTAAGCCACAAAGGTCCACACCTTTATATAAACTCAAAAGATCATTTCCAAAAACTCTGAGTGTGAGCCTTGCTTTACAAGAATGAAAGGCATGTGAGTAGCATCACAGCTTAGTAAGCCTGTGGACTTCAGGTTCCTTTATGTGGCAGGTAGAAAACAGTTTCTGCTTGGGTCCTGGCCATCTCCCAATGCATCACCTGCATCCTGGCCTCTCTGTAGCCATTATGGAGAGGATACTTTCTCTTGAGACACTGGGAATCACCCACATTAAAGAAAAAAATTCCAACTTTACAGGCAGCTTGCACACATTAGAGAGCACACTTTATTTGTACTAAGCCAGCACAGACCACTGGATGGCCTCATAGCCTCAGAGATTTGGGCATATTCAGCCAGGCTGAGCCATTACCATGTATTGTTTTAAAAAGACTGTCACCCTAAGTGTTGCAGGACTTAGGACGATCACCTCAGGCAATTGTCATTCAAGGTCCATGTCCTGGTTTGCCCAGGCATGATCCCATCATCTCCCTTCCCTCTGATGGGGGTGGAAGCAGAGTGCAGGGAGTAGACAAGACTTGATGAGACTCTGAACATGATTTTCTGGGGACGTCTACTTTTCGGCCTGCTTCATCCTTTGGCTCTGTTACTGCAAAAAGTTGCAGACTCTGTCAGGGTTTCTCTGTCTGTGGTCCATGCATCTGTCACGCCCTGTAGATATCAGATGCTGGTCCAAGAAAACAGGGAAATAAAGACAGTCAGGATCCAGAATCACTAATTCAAATATTGTCATGGAGGGTCCGTGTCCTGGCATGCCCAGGCATGATCCCATTGTCCCCCTTCCCTCTGATGGGGGTGGAAGCAGAGTGCAGGGAGCAGACAAGACTTGCCCAGACCTGTACTTCCCAAATAAGGGAGAGCAAGCTCCTGACTTCACCTAATATGGTCAGGTTTGGCAAAGTGCCATTCTGATTGGTGAATCTCTGTGCTGCAAGGGACCCTCACATTTTGGGCAATCAATAAATAGGCTTTGGCCACTGGACTTTAGGCTTTTGCTTTTGTTTTGCTTTGCCTGCTGAGCCCTGTCATGTTATGCTCTGCCATTGTATTTGTGCTTGTTATTGCTGCTTTATATCCTGGACAGCCTGGAAACTGCCTGCCTTGACTTTACACAGGTCATCCAGAAGTATCAGGACCAGGTCAGAGATTGTCTGCCTCCTTCTCTGTGCTGGTTTGAGGCTAATTGGAATAGTTTAATGAAATAAAATAGATTATAGGCTGTAAGAAGCAAACAATGGTGATGTCTGCTTCACTCATAGGCTTGCTGAGGTGTATAGAAACAAGGACAAGAATCCCTGGGAGTCAGTGTGTCTTCTGGCCTTCTGCTGTGTAACCCAACTAATCATCCTTGTTTTAACCCCCTTTGCCCATCCTCCAAACTCACCTTGCACATAAGGCAGATTCTGGGATAAGGTACAGGGGTGGAAAGAAAGTGGAAGGGTGGTTGGGAGCTCCTCCTAAGGACTCTGATTTGTGGGAGGGGCATTGTGTTTCTGTATTACCTTTAAGTTGTCTATTTCTGTAAATATTCATGTATATTTTGTAAATATCTGCTTGTATATTGTGCTAAACTGTAAACAGAGCTCCAATCCTTAACTTCCAGCCAGCTGAGCCTAGTCTGGGTGATTTAATCATGGGTGGAGGAGAGTAAGTCCCAAACCATCACATCTCCTCAGCAGTCTGTGAAGCCTGGGAAGAATCAGAAGTCTCAGTGGCTGACAAGGCAGTAAGAGAATTCCCTGAAAGCATTTGGGTACTGTCTGAAGCTGTAGCAAGCCCTGCCAGTCAGGAGATAATTTTGTGAGTAAATATTTCAAGCCTCTTGTAATTCACCATTGCCTTCTGCCATGAGCAGAAAAAAGCTCCCTGAGGCCATCTAGTGGACAAGCGGTATATTGACCGCAGCAACCTTCTCTTCCAGTTCAATGGAGTTCAATTAATGTTCTATATTATGTCTACTTATTTCTAGATCCTGTGTAATTATCTGTATAATGTTTCCATGACCGTGCAAAGAATTGATTATTATTAAAATTAGTGGTCGGGGTGGTGAGAGTTCTGAATATTGAATGTTAATAAACAATATTAATCTTTGAAAATTGTATCTTGGATCACTTAATTGCCCCTCCATGACAGCAATATACAAGAGCCTTTTTGAAAGGCAGTTGTTAAAATGGGGGCACTTTATCCCACAGGGAAGCTAGAGAAAACTGTATTTGTTACTCTTGTCAAAATCTGGTTGTGTTCCCTAAATTCTGGCAGATGGACATGGAGATGGGACAGAGGCCTGGTGGAGAGCTGCAGATGTCTGCCCAGCCTCCCTCAGCTGGGGCAGGCTAAGCTGTGCAGCAAAACCAGCTCCTGCAGAAAGGATAGTTATCGGACTGCAGCAGCAGACCAGCCAGCAAGGAACACTGGAACCGCCTCCAGCCCCAGCCTGTTCTTGTTGCACCCTCAGGGCCTGTGCCCACCTGGAAGGGAGCTGAGCCGAGGGTATCACTCTATGCAGGCCAGCAGCAAGGGAAAGGTGCA
>VWZE01010288.1:44602-58328 GCA_013396675.1 Eubucco bourcierii
AATAAAATAAAATAAAATAAAGTATAAGATAAAGTAAAATTAAATTAAATAAAATAAAGTATAATAAAATCCAATAAAGGTAAAATAAAATAAGATAAAATAAAATAAAGTATAAAATAAAGTAAAATTAAATTAAATAAAGTATAAAATAAAGTAAAANTGAGAAGCATTAGGTTTCTCTCATGGTTTATACTCTGTATTTCAAAATAAAATAAAAGAAAGTAAAACAAGATAAAAGAAAGTAAAATAAAACAAAGTAAAATAAAATAAAGTAAAATAAAACAAAATAAAGTAAAATGAAATAAAATACAATAAAATAAAGTATAATAAAATACAATAAAATAAAGTATTATGAGATAAAGTTAAATTAAATTAAATAAAATAAAGAATAATAAAATAAAATAAAGTGAAATAAAATAAAATAAAGGATAATAAAATAAAGTGAAATAAAATAAAATAAAGGATAATAAAATAAAATAAAGTAAAATATAATAAAGGATAATAAAATACAATAAAATAAAAGAAAAGAAAAGAAAGTATAATACAATACAATAAAATAAAGTAAAATAAAATAAGATAGAATCATAGAACCATAGAATGACAGAATCATAGACTCACAGAACCATAGAGCTGTAGAATCACAGAATCATAGAATCATAGATTCATAGAATTATAGAACCATGGAATCACAGAACCATAGAATCATAGAAACAGAAGCATAGAACCATAAAATCATAGAACTATACAATCATAGAACCATACAATCACAGCATGGTAGGGCTTGGAAGTGACTTCTGAAGATCATCTAATTTGACACCATATAACCTAAACTACCATCACTGTAAGTAACTTGTTTTCATGCCTGGTATGACATGTTAGACTATCTACCTCAAATTAAAAACTTCCATCTATATTAGAGAACTCCTAAAGATATGGAATGGGGCAGTATTTAGATTTTCTTCTCTCTACTGTTAGCATTTTTCACCATCCAATATGGTTGCTATTTTTCCCTATCAGTACTGACACCGTTTGAAGCTCTCCATACCTTTTGACACTGTTTGAAATTAAGGCTTTGCTCCTCCTTTCATACCAAAAACCTGCTCCTACAAAACTGAACCAAAACACCCCAAACAAACAACAAAACAGAGCAATTAGTTCACTTAATTTGATTATTGTTTAGTTCATTGGTTTGGTTTAGTTTAGTTTGTATTACTTTGATTTGGTTTGGATTGAATTGCTCTGGTTTGGTTTGGTTTGGGTTGGATTGGATCGGTTTGGATTGATTTCTTTTAGTTTGGTTTGGTTTGGATTGGATTGGATTGGATTGGATTGGATTGATTTCTTTCAGTGTGGTTTGGTTTGGTTTGGATTGGTTTGGACTGATTTCTTTTAGTTTGGTTTGGATTGGTTTGGATTGGTTTGGTTTTATTTGGTTTAGTTTGCATTACTTTGATTTGGTTTGGATTGATTTCTTTTAGTTTGGTTTGGTTTGGTTTGGTTTGGATTGGATTGGATTGGATTGATTTCTTTCAGTTTGGTTTGGTTTGGTTTGGATTGGTTTGGTTTTATTTGGTTTAGTTTGGTTTGGTTTGGCTTGGATTGGTTTGTTTTGGTTTGGTTTATTTTAGTTTGGTTTGGTTTGGATTGGATTGATTTGGTTTGGATTTTTCTTTTAGTTTGCTCGGGTTTGGTTTTGTTTGGTTTGGTTTAGTTTGTTTCAGTGTGGTTTGGTTTTATTTGATTTGGTTTGGTTTGGTTTGTTGCAGTGTGGTTTGGTTCGGTTTGATTTGTTTTGGTTTAGTTTCAGTGTGGTTTGGTTTAGTTTCAGTGTGGTTTGGTTTGGTTTGATTTCATTTCATTTGGTTTCATTTTGTTTGGTATGATTTTATTTGTTTTGCTTTGCTTTGCTTTGGTTTGGTTTGGTTTGATTTCATTTGCTTTGCTTTGGTTTGCTCTGGTTTCTTTAAGGTTTATTTTACTTCATGTTGTTGTTTGTTTTTGTTGGGTTTTTCCCCCTCTTTTTATCACAATGCCTTCTGTGAAACCTTTTTATGTTTATACCAATAAATGAAACCTGTAATACTTTCTTGCTTTAAAACATCATTTAGTCAATTTTGGGGCCAAAAGCTTGAGCAGTTTTGCAACTTCAAAAGACGTTGCTAACTTACCAGGTAATTATTTCAGCAGCACCTAAATCCTCGAAAGCAGTTCCCTGAGCATTTCATCTTCTCTACTTGTAAATCACAAGCTATGAATAACTCCCATCAGGTTCTCAGTTGCTCTGAGGCTCCCCATTAGCAACAGGGTCAGATAGAAGGTCATAAAAGAAATAAAACTCTCCAGTTATTTTTATTTAACTAGCAGCGGTGTTCAGAGAAGCAATCCTGTAAGGTATGTGAAATCCAGGTCTCTAGGACTGATTTCAGCAGTTTCTTTCACTGGTACTAATTTTGCCTGCCTTTGATACTGTGGAACCACTGAAGTTGACATCAAAGCCATCTTTTTTTGTGCCCAGGGGAGAATACACCAAACCCAGGCTATACTACTAGAAGGCAATAAGCATAGGAGCAGTGATCTACTCCCTGAGACGCTGCAAACAGCCTAAATAAATATATGTCTAAAGGGAAATAGAAGCAATTAAATGAGTGAATTATGCATTTGAACACAGCTTTTTCCTGACTGAAATAAAACATGCTGTGGAGAGCTTTCAGGTGACATTTTGTATCCAGGGTGTTTTAGACCATCTATCCACAGATATCATTGGTGGAAGTATTATCCCTAAGAGATGAACAGAAGTTTACTGGAGTTTAGGTTCTCTGCTGGACACTCTGCAGCAGTTCCCTCTCTCCTGATCTTGGAAGTCATGGAAGGTCAAAACAGGCCTAATATATGTCCTGGCTTGCCCAGGTATGATCCCCTTCCCTCTGCTGGGGGGGCAGGAGAGCATAGGGAGAAGACAAAAGACTTGGAGATACCCAATTTGAGGGTCCGAGGCTTGCCCAAATTGTTCTTCCCAAATAAAAGAAAGCAAGATCCTGACTTCAGCTAATATGGTCAGGTTTGGCAAAGTGCCATTCTGATGGGTGAATCTCTGTGCCAAAGGAGCCATTGCATTTGGACAAACAATAAACAGGCTTTTGTCATATGCCTGATTTGGCCTTTGGCTTCACTTGTGCCTGCTCTGCCCTGCCACATTGTGCTCTGCTTTGCCTGCTATGACTTGCAAGTCACTGCCAGGACTCCCTTCAAGTGTTTTGGGTACTGTCTGATCCTATTTAGTGAGTAAATATTCAAAGCCTGTCTGCAAGAAATTCTCTAACTAGATTCTACTGCCCCTTCTACCTTAGCAGCAGAAAGGAGCCTCTCGAGTCCCCCTGGTGGGCAAGAGGTATAATTGACCATGAGAACCTCTTTTCAGTTCTAACTTTAATGTTTGTATTTGCTGGTTATTTCTTAAGTGTTCTAGGTTGCCTGTTCCCTGCGTGTATAAATATCCAAACTGTGCATTTTGAACACTAAATAACTTTTTTTCATGAGATTTAATAAATAAGTTTCAAAGTTGTCAACAATCTTCACCTGGATATCAAAATTAATAGTGATTATTAATTTTACATCATTCATAACACCCAGAACTGAATGCAGGAGACAAGATGTGGCCTCACTAGGGTAGAGTACAAGGAGAGAATAATCTCTTTCAACCTGTTGGCCAAATTCTTTAATACACTCCAGGAGAGGTGGTGAGGCACTGGCCCAGGCTGCCCAGGGAGGTTGTGGCTGCTCCCTTCCTGGAGGTGCTCAAGGCCAGGTTGGACAAGGCCTTGAGTGCCCTGTGCTAGTGGGAGGTGTCCCTGCCTATGGCAGGGGGTTGGAACTGGATGATCCTTGAGGTCCCTTCCAACCTTACCATTCTATGATTCTATGATTCTATACTACTGAACTTCTTGGCCACAAAATCTCATGGTTAACTTACTGTCCTCCAACACTCCCAGGTCCTTCTCTGTGGAGTTGCTTTCCAGCAGATCAACCTCTAACCTGTACTGTTGCAGGGGGTTGTTCTTCACCAAGTGCAGGACCTTATCAATCTCTACAACTACCTGAAAGGAGGTTGTGGCCAGGGGGGGCTGGCCTCTTGTCCCAAGCAGACAGTGACAGAACAAGGGGACAGTTTCAGGCTGTGCCAGGACAGGTTCAGGATGGATGTTAGGAAGAAATTCTTCACAGAGAGATTGATTGGCATTGGAATGGGCTGCCAGGGGAGGTGGTGAAGTCACTATCCCTAGGAATGTTTAAAAAGAGACTGGATGTGGCACTTGGTTGATTAGTAATAGGTTGGACTTGATGATCTTAAAAGTCTTTTCCAACCTGATTGATTGTGTGATATTTGCTCCTGCTGAACTCCACAAGGTTAACCTCTGCCCAGCTCTCCAGTCTGTGCAGGTCTCACTGGAAGGCACCACAGCTCTCTGGTGTGTCAGCCTACACTCCCAGCTTTGTATCACCAGCTGAGGGTGCACTCAGGCCCTTCATCTTGGTTGTTGAGCAAGACACTGAACAAGACTGGACCCAGTACTGACCCCTGGGCAACACCAGTAGTTACAGGGCTACAAATAGAGTCTGCATTACTGATCAAAATCCTCTGAGCTCTGTCACTCAGCCAGTTCTCAATCCACCTCACTGTCCACTCACCTAACCCACTCGTGCTAAGCTTATCTAGGAGGAGGTTACAGGAGACAGCATCCAAAACCTCACTGAAGTCAAGGTAGACAACACCACTGCTCTCTTCTCATCTACCCAGACAGGCATAGCAGCATCACAGAAGGCAATCAGAACTGATTATTCTTCCTGCTCTGTATTCAGTCTTTAATTATGTAATTCTAGACTATCTTTAAAAAAATTCACAGGATCTCAGGATGTTAGGGGTCAGAAGGGACCTCTGGAGGTTGCAAGGGAATGCATCTAGATGGGTCTTGAAAGGCTGCAGATGAGACTCCACAAGCTCTCTGGGCAGTCTGTGCCAGGGCTCTGGCACCCACACACTCAACAAGTTGTTGCTCATCTGCAACTGCAGTTTCCTGGGCTGCACTTTGCATCCCTTGCCCCTTGGCCTGTGCCAGGGCACAAGTGAGCAGAGGCTGTCCCTGGGCCTTCCTTCCTGGCCCCCAGCCCTCAGCTCCTGACAGACATTGCTCAGATCCCCTCTCAGCCTTCTCCTCTGCACACTAAGCAGCCCCAGGGCTCTCAGCCTCTCCTCCCAGGGCAGTGCTGCAGTGCCTGCAGCATCCTTGCAGCCCTCCCTTGGCCTCTCTGCAGCAGGTCCCTGTCCCTCTGCAACTGGGTAGCCCAGACCTGGATGCACTATTCCAAGCGAGGCCTCACCAGGGCAGAGTAGAGGGGGAGAAATTACTTTTATATGTTGGAGGTAAAAAAGCAAAAGGAAAAAAATCTTTCAACCTTTTCCCAGCATTGCTGGACTTTGAAACACATTTCTGAAGAGCAAATTTTTTATTGATGGTAGTTGATCATTCCTCAGTGCCCTTGACATAGCTACACAGTGTCAGAATAGCCGAAACCTCTGCCTGCAGTTCAAAGAAATGATCACATTCCTGCAAGAGCTCTCTAGAGGATATGGAGGCTTCTATTTCTCTCTAGCATATTTAAGGTTCATCAGTGCCATATTATGCCTTTAGGAATGCAGCAACATTGCCCTTAGCTTGCTTTTTGTTGTTTGTTTTCTTTCTGCACCAGCCCAACTTTTCTCTTTCTCCCATCTTTTTATATTTCCAAGCATTAGGGCTATGCTAAATTATTTAGATGCAGTACTCATCAAAGAGGTAGCTGAAGAGTTGTACATGGTTATTCAGACAACTACCTGACAAAGCAATTTGTTGACAGCATTCAGTTTTCATTCAGTGGCAGCTGAGTGTTGCTTTTTAAAGTCAAATGTTAGGATAAGGAGTCAGGGAAAAAAAACAAAAAACAAAAACCAACAAACCAACCAAAGCAAAACAAATATTGCACTAAATGAATGGAATATTGAAATAAAGGGAAGGGAAACACTGGACACAATGACATCAATTTTCATTCTTCATTGATATATAATTCGATTATCTATCTAATTAGTTCCTGGGAATCATAGAATCATAGAATCATAGAATGGGAAGGTTGGAAGGGACCTCAAAGCTCATCCAGTTCCAACCCCCTGCCATAGGCAGGGACACCTCCCACTAGCACAGCTCACTCAAGGCCTCCTCCAACCTGGCCTTGAACACCTCCAGGGAGGGAGCATCCACAACCTCCCTGGGCAACCTGTGCCAGTGTCCCAACCAGGTGTATCAAAATCACCACCTCCCTACCTCTTCTTATGTTTTCTACTAATAGTTATGACTCACTGAGTATGGAAACACATCTGATAATAAAATGTCTTGCAACTATTAATAATAAATACTGGCAAACTTTGAGGAGAAAAAAAAAAAAAGAGGTCTTTTTGCCTACATTTATGTGCATAACTTTTCTTGTGGACAGAATCACAAAATCACAGAAGGTCAGGGGCTGGAAGGAACCTCAAAAGCTCATCCAGTCCAACCCACCCCTGCCAGAGCAGGAGCACCTGGAGCAGATCACACAGGAACATATCCAGGCAGGTCTTGAATATCTCCAGAGGGGGAGACTCCACAGCCCACCCAGGGCAACCTGTGCCAGGGTTCTGTCACCCTCACAAGTTAAAAATTCCTACTCATGCTTGAATGAAACTTCCTATGCCTCAGCTTCCATCATTGCCCCTTGTCTGGCATCACCCAGCAGAGCCTGGCTCAAACCTCCTGGCACTCACCCTGCACATCTTTATAACCATGACTGAAATCACCTCTCAGTCTCCTCCTCTCCCAGCAGCACAGCCCAAGCAGCAACAGCCCTTCTATGATCCATAGAATCATAGAAACATAGAATCATAGCTCCATAGAATCACAGAACCATAGAACCATAGAATCATAGATCTGTAGAATCATAGATGCATAGAATCACAGAACCATAGAGTCATAGAATCATAGAAACATAGAATCATAGCTCCATAGAATCACAGAACCATAGAACCACAGAGTCATGGAATCATAGAAACATAGAATCATAGATGCATAGAATCACAGAACCATAGAACCATAGAGTCATAGAATCATAGAAACATAGAATCATAGATGCATAGAATCACAGAACCATAGAACCATAGAGTCATAGAATCATAGAAACATAGAATCACAGATGCATAGAATCACAGAACCATAGAATCATAGATCCATAGAATCATAGAATCAGTCAGGGTTGGAAAGGACCATAAGGATCATCCAATTCCAACAGGTAGGTTGGTTTATTCCAGAAACCATCCCAAAATGTTTTCTCAGAATAGCTTATTATTGGTTTCTGTTGCTCTTTAGGTGTCGAAAGTGAATCTGACAAAATCATTCAGTTTTGGGCTCCCCAGTTGAAGAGGGAGAGGGATCTGCTGGAGAAGGTACAGCAGAGGGCTACAGGGATGCTGAGGGACTGTAGCACTGTCTGGGGAGGAGAGGTTGAGGGACCTGGGGCTGCTTAGTCTGCAGAAGAGAAGACTGAGAGGGGATTTAATCAATGGCTATANAATATCTAAGGGCTGGGGGTCAGGATGGGAGATTCAGGCTCTGCTCTCTGCTGCCTGGGATAGGACAAGGAGTAATGGATGGAAGCTGCAGCACAGGAGGTTCCAGCTCAACATCAGAGCACCTTCTTGACTGGAAGGGTCATAGAATCATAGAATCATAGAATGGTAAGGTTGGAAGGGACCTCAAGGATCATCTAGTTCCAACCCCCTGCCATAGGCAGGGACACCTCCCACTAGTACAGGTTACTCAAGAGCACTGGCACAGGTTACCCAGAGAGGTCATAGAATCTCCTTCTCTGAAGCCTTTCCAGGCCTGTCTGGGTGTGTTTCAGTGTACCCTGAGCTGGATTGTCTGGTCCTGCTCTGGCAGAGGGGTTGGACTCATAGAACCATAGAATCATAGAATGGTAAGGTTGGAAGGGACCTCAAAGCTCATCCAGTTCCAACCCCGTGCCATAGGCAGGGACACCTCCCACTAGCACAGCTCACTCAAGGCCTCATCCAACCTGGTCTTGAACATCTCCAGGCAGGGAGTAGCCACAACCTCCCTGGGTAACCAGGAGACTCAATGATCTCTTTGGGTCTCTTCCAACCCCTGAGATCCTGGGAGCCCCTGATCCTGTGATCCTTTTACCTGGTTGGAATCTGAAGCGATAAAGGCTTTGCAGGGTGTGTTATCACTCACCTCAAGGAGACAGATTTCAGCCAGAGCAAGGAAATAATGCTTGGCCTACACTTCTGTTCTTCAGGAAGGAGGAGCTTCTGTACACTACTCTTTTCTATTCCAGCACCCACATTTTATCTAAAGTAAGGTAATGTAATCAGTCTAAATCTATCAATCACTGCAAAAGAGCAGTTGAATTTTTTATTATCACTTCCTCCTTTGATGTGGCAGTGGAAGGGATTTTTATTTTTTTTTTTTTGATGCATCAAGAGATGTTTTTTGACCTTTTCAAGCATGAACGTGTCCTCAGCTGGGTTTTGATGTTGATTGTGTTTCTGCAAACAGCAAAACTAGGAGCTTGTAATTCATGATGCCACAGCTGAGGCACAGCCTCCTCCTCCAAGTGTCTTTTGTTGTGTCTTTGTCTTCATCCTTGTTAGTGTCAGTTGTGTTTTCATTGCTCCCTATCTCATTCTCTTTTTGCTTTTTCTTTCTTTTTTTGATAGTCTTGTACTGACTCCTGATCCCTTCATTCAGATCCCCCATTTATTAAACCTCATCCAGCTGAGTCCAACATACTTGCACCTTTTTTTTCCTACAGGGATTCAAATCTTGTTGAATCTCATGAGATTGGCGTGGGCACAGCTCTGCAGCCTGTCCAGGTCCCTCTGGATGGATCCCTGCCCTCAAGCAAGTCGACTGTGCCACACAGTTTGGTGTCATCTGCACACTTGCAGATGGATGAAATTTGCCCAAGTCTTAAAAGCAGAGGCCATGATTCAAATGGTTCCTAAGCAACTCAGGCACATTTCAAAATGATACTCACAGTAATTAAGTTAGAAGGGATGTGGCACACACTGAGCATGTTTGTCTGACACTGTTTTAATTGCCTAAGATTTATGGACACAATTTTGTATCAAAAAACAAATAAAAAAGGAAATTTGAGTAATGGGATAAAGGGCAATATAGAAGGAATGTTGCTGCCTGGTGATGAATGGTTCAATTAC
The DNA here is from genome assembly GCA_013396675.1 of Eubucco bourcierii. Lineage (NCBI taxonomy): Eukaryota > Metazoa > Chordata > Aves > Piciformes > Ramphastidae > Eubucco > Eubucco bourcierii. The sequence continues at coordinate 53,904 of VWZE01010288.1, forward strand.
TTCTTATTTGTTTCATCTTTACTAAGAAAGATTTTGCTTATGTGGATTTCTTTCCCTCTTCTTTTGATTGAATAAACTCAAAATATAACTAAAGGTCCAGCCCTTAATATTTTTTATGACCTCTCTGGCTGTTAGGTGATGAAGGAATATATTTATTGGAGCCAAGAAAATAGTTGCACTGCAGTTGTTCGTTAATGTACCAAATATCTTTGGAGTTGGGTGATGCCAGATCTGTAAAGTTAGCTCTGGGGTGCATTAGCTAGCAAAGGTGCATCTAGCAGGGCTAGGGAGGTTCTCCTCCCACTCTGCTCTGTCCTGGTGAGGCCACACTTCGAATATTGTGTCCAGTTTTGGGCTCCCCAGTTCAAGAAGAGAGGGATGTGCTGGAGAGAGTCCAGCAGAGAGCAGGGAGGATGATTAAGGGACTTGAACATCTCTGTTATGAAGAGAGTCTGAGAGCCCTGGGGCTGTTTAGTGTGGAGTAGAGAAGGCTGAGAGGGGATCTGAGCAATGTCTGTCACTAGCTGAGGGCTGGGGGGCAAGTGGAGGGGGCCAAGCTCTGCTGGGTGCTGCACAGCAATGAGCCAAGGAGCAATGGATGCAAAGTGGAGCAGAGAAGGTTTCAGCTCAACAGGAGGAGAAAGTTCTTTGGTGTGAGGGTGCTGGAGCCCTGGAGCAGGCTGCCCAGAGAGGTTGTGGAGTCTCCTTCTCTGGAGGTTTTCCAAATCCACCTGGATGCATTCCTGTGCAGACTACCCTGGGTGACCCTAGTAGGGGGGGTTGGACTCGATGATCTCTGGAGGTCTCTTCCAACCTCTAGGGTTCTGTGATTCTCTACAGTGGCCCAAAAGGAGTGGATCTGTAGAGTGCAAGTGTTGGTGCTAAGGAAGTGATGCTTGCCTTGTGTCTGCCATGGGGGAGGGAGTTGCTATAGAACAGAACTGCAGAACCATGGAACCATAGCTCTGGTGTGGTGGGATGAGACCTCTATCATTTCATGATTTTATAATTCTATGATTCTGTAACTCCATGATTCCATAATTCTATAATTTAATGGTTCTATGAGTCTATCATTCTATGATCTGTAATTCTATCCTTCCATGACTCTATCACTCTATGATTCTATCGTTCCACCAATCCATGCTTCTATAATTTAATGGCTCTATGATTCTATAATTCTATCATTCTATGATTTTATCATTTTCTGATTCTATAATTTGATGGCTCTATGATTCTATAATTCTATCATTCTATGATTTTATCATTTTCTGATTCTATAGTTTGATGGTTCTGTAATTCTATCATTCCCTGATTCTGTAATTTGATGGTTCTATGATTCCACCATTCCCTGATTCTATAATTTGATGGTTCTATGATTCCACCATTCTCTGATTCTGTAATTTGATGGTTTTATGATTCCACCATTCCCTGATTCTATAATTTGATGGTTCTATGATTCCACCATTCCCTGATTCTATAATTTGATGGTTCTATGATTCCACCATTCTCTGATTCTAGAATTTGATGGTTCTATGATTCCACCATTCCATGATTCTATAATTTGATGGCTCTATGATTCCACCATTCCCTGATTCTATAATTTGATGGTTCTATGATTCCACCATTCTCTGATTCTATAATTTGATGGTTCTATGATTCCACCATTCTCTGATTCTATAATTTGATGGTTCTATGATTCCACCATTCTCTGATTCTGTAATTTGATGGTTCTATGATTCCACCATTCCCTGATTCTATAATTTGATGGTTCTATGATTCTACCATTCCCTGATTCTATAATTTGGTGGTTCTGTCATTCTATCATTCCACAATTCTATGACTTTATGACTCAAACCCAGAAAAGGCCTATTGCAGCAGACACCACTCTCCTGCCTTGGCATGCTGCAGCAAAAGCTGCCTGATTTGCTAGCTGTGGTTGGGAGATTGAGGAGTGATGGCCCTGAAAAGGCTGCCAGGTTTTTAATTGTGTTTGCTCTAATGTGTTCACTCTTTGGCGGTGTAAAACTCCCAGGAGCCAGCCATGTTTCAGCAAAGGTTCCCTGGCATATGCTTGCTGTCAAGTACAAGTGGTTGCCAGTAGGATCACCTGTATATCTGTTAGAATTACTTATGTATCTGTTGGACATGTGTTTAAGGATGTTTCCAATTTGTCAGGGGCTGGAAGGGGTCTCGAAAGCTCAGCCAGTCCAACCCCCCTGCCAGAGCAGGAGTACCCAGAGCAGGGCACACAGGAACACATCATAGAATCATAGAATGTTGAGGCTATAAGGAACCTCAAAGATCATCTAGTTCCAACCCCCTGCCATAGGCAGAGACACCTCCCACAAGTACAGGTCACTCAAGGCCTCTTCCATCCTGGCCTTGCACACCTCAAGGGAGGGAGCAGCCACAACCTCCCTGGGCAACCTGTGCCAGTGTCTCACCACCCTCACTGCAAACAACTTCTTCCTAACATCCAGTTTCAATCTCCCCTCTGCCAGTTCAAACCCATTCCTCCACGAGCACATTGCTGCCTCACACTCGATCTCCCATCCCCCAGACCTTTTTCCCCTTTTTCCCCTTCCACTGCCTTCCAACCTGTGCTGCTCCCTGGGGTTGTTCTTTCCCAGGTGCCAGCCTCTCCCCTCGTCCTGGTTGAATTCCATTCCATTTCTCCCTGCCTAACCCTCCAGCCTAAGTCTTGCTGAATGGCAGCACAGCCTTCTGGTGTGTGGCAGCCACTCCACCCAGCTTGGTGGAGTGCAGGGAGAGGAGAGGGAGGGTTGAAAATCATTTTTCAAGGAGCTGAAATAGTGTGACACTGATTTTATGGCTATTTACAGCAGTTACTCCAAAGGAATGCTTTCAAATATGCCTCAACTGTGCTCATGGAAAAGCTAAACCTTCCATATGATTAATATGACATTTTTTAGCAATCAAAGAACCCCCTTGCTTGTGATTAGGCTTTAATTTAGCTATTTACATATGTCCTTCCTTGCCTGGGAATTTATGTTGGGTTAGCTCAGATTAATAAGTACTATTGCAAAATGAGAGAGACTGACTGCACCATTTCATAAGCTGCTGTTGTTATTTCCATTTATTTATTTTTTTTTCCTTCACCAAACCCATAAATGAATGATTTATTTTATTTATTATTATTTTTTTTTTTTAATCCTGTGGCTGGAGACCTGAAAGTCACTTTGCATCCAGATGTGTTTTTAATACAGTTTAAGGCAAATCAATGGAAAGCAGCACTGAATAGGAGTCTAATAAAATTAGGTATGTGTGTAAGTAAGTAAACTTTTCCACCCTGGAAACAACAATAAATGCTCCAAATGCAGCTTATTGCCAGCAGTTATTATTCACAGCAGCCTGAAGCACTAAGTCCTCAAAAAAATTATGCATGTGCTCAACTCTTCATTATTTTCCTTAAAGCAGCTCATGACAGAATTTTAAATAACTAAAGGCAATTTTCTGCAGGCACTGTCTAGGAGGTGAGGTGAGAGTCAGGGCAGTGCACACACACACACACACACACACTAAGTGAGCAGATCTTTTCCAGGTCTCCTTTCACAACCTAATCACAGTAATTTATACCAGGCAGAATGAGTTTTAATTGAACATCTTTCAAGCTGTACTGCCTGGAGTAGTTGGGATTGATGTTGACAAATGTGGAGAGCTTTAATGCTGGGTTTCAGAGTGTGCAATAAGTTGCTGTTTTATCAACATGCCAGGCTGGGGCTTAAAACATCCTTGGCATATTTACATATTCATCCTATGCTGTTACTGTGCAGGCTCTGCAGTGTCACTTTGGGACTACACAAAAAACCCAACAAATTAGCATTGAGGCTGTTCAGAACCTCCAGTAGTTGTCTTCCAATTGTCTTTGTTTGCAGATGGCTTCTTAGGTTGATATATAATAATATATCTATTTTATGTATCTATAATCTATCTGTTCTAGTGGGAGCTGTCCCTGCCTACGGCAGGGGGTAGGAATTAGATGATCTTTGAGGTCCCTTGCAACCTTACCATGCTATGGTTCTATGATAATAATATAATTATCTAGATATCTCTCTATATCTATCTATCTATCTATCTATCTATCTATCTATCTATCTCTCTCTCTATCTAATCTATCGATCTATCTCTATATCTATCTATCCATCCACCCATCTAATCTACCTAATCTATCTATCCATTCATTCATTCATCTATGCATCTATCTACCTGTCTATCTATCTATCTATCTATCCATCTATGTATCTAATCTATCCCTCTATATATCTATATCTATCTACCTATCCATCTATCTATCTATCTATCTATCTACCTACCTACCTACCTATCCACCTATATATCTATCTATCCATCTACCTACCTTCCTTCCTATCTATCTATCTCCCTATTTACCTATCCATCTATCTA
>VWZE01010289.1:12621-22687 GCA_013396675.1 Eubucco bourcierii
CACTCCCACCTGTGCCCACTCCCACCCGCGCACACACACACACACACACACACACGTTCCCATTCCCAGCTGTGCACACATTCCCACTGCCAGCTGTGCCCAGCCCAGCCTCACCGGCCGAGGCGAGGCTCAGCACCTCCCTGGGGATGAAGAGTTTGTCCTCGGAGCTCCTGGCCCAGTCCTTCATGCCCCTCCTGCCCTTCATGGGGAAGTTGATGTCGCTGGAGACGGCCGAGACAGGCTCCCTCTGGATGCTGATCACTGCCAGGGCAGAGCGGGCATCACCGGCCGGTCCCCGAGCCTGCCGCAGCCCCGTGCCCACCCCGCCGCTCACCCAGGTTGTCGGTGACAATGAGGGAGCTCTGGATGGCCTTCAGCGCATCCCCTACCAGATGGATGAAGTCCTCCACCACCTTCATCAGGTGCACGGAGCCCGGCGAGACCTGCGGGCGAGGGAGCAGCTCTGCAGCTTGTCGGGATGTGTCCCTCCTGCCCCCAGCCACCCGGGGCTCATGCCCTGTGCCACCTACCTGTTGGGCATCCTCCCACTTGTCCCGGTTCTCGGCGTCCACCATGTAGCTCACCACCTGGAAGAAGCGCTGCGGGGGCAGGGCTCAGCGGGGCTGGGCTCCGGGGACCGAGCGCCGCCGCCTGCCGCGGAAGCCTCCTTCGCCGCCCCCCACCCAGCCGCCCGCTACCTGCACGTCCTCGTTGGACGGGGTGTAGGTGGCTCTCTTGAAGGTGTCGGTGACGTTGCGCAGGATCTCCACCGAGAAGAGCAGGTCCCCGCTGTAGTAGGTCTTACGGGCCATGAGCTCCAGGAGGCTTCTCACCACCTGTGACATGCCCTCGCCTGCCAGCAGCCGCTGCCCCTTGGCCAGGTGCTCCCGCAGCTGGGACAGGGTGGGGACAAGAGTGTCACTCAGCCACCAGCACCCCCTCCCTGGCAGTGCTCTGTGTCCCCAGCTCCTTCACCTCACACAGGGTGGGGACAAGAGTGTCACTCAGCCACCAGCACCCCCTCCCCAGCAGTGCTCTGTGTCCCCAGCTCCTTCACCTCGCACAGGGTGGGGACAAGAGTGTCACTCAGCCACCAGCACCCCCTCCCCAGCAGTGCTCTGTGTCCCCAGCTCCTTCACCTCGCACAGGGTGGGGACAAGAGTGTCACTCAGCCACCAGCACCCCCTCCCCAGCAGTGCTCTGTGTCCCCAGCTCCTTCACCTCGCACAGGGTGGGGACAAGAGTGTCACTCAGCCACCAGCATCCCCTCCCCGGCAGTGCTCTGTGTCCCCAGCTCCATCACCATGCCCAGAACTTGGGCATTGCAGACAGTGTGAAGCTAATTGTATTAATTAGGGACATGTGGGTCTGGGAAGTGGGACAAAGGGTGCCAGGGGAGTCCTGCCCATCCCAGCCACTTCCCGAGGACACAGCAGCACAGCTCAGACCAAGGCTCCGGGATGGGGTCTCCTTTCCCATCCCTGCCCAGGGAGCTCTTCCCCAGTTTCCCAGCTGGTGAAGCGGGGCAGCTGCCAGTTTTCCCTGCCCAGGGATGGGGCAGAACCCCAGGAATGGGGAGGGGAGTCCCAGCCAGAGCGGGCACCTACTGAGAGATGCAAGTATCGGTACTCGTGGGAGATGCAGCGGGCAAAACTGGGCACACCCCAGTAGGCAACTCCATGGGGGCTCAGCAGGCACCGGCGGCTGGCAGACCCTGTGCCAGAGAATCCAGTTCAGCATTGGCATGAGAACCACCTCCCTGTACCCCAATGCCACTCACCACCCCCTGCTCTGTGCTAGAGGATCCAATTCAACACTGGCATGAGAACCACCTGTCAGCACCCCAGTGCCACCCACCACCCCAGTGCCACCCACCACCCCTTCCCCTGATCCGAGGCATGTTGGGGCTTGGGGGTGCTCACTCCATGCCCCTCACCTGTGGCATTGGGTGGGCATTTGTTGTAGATGATCTCCCCAGCAGCTGTCTTCTTCCAGGTCATCAGCATGACGTACTCATCCTTGCACATCTCATGGTAGGCTGGGGGGGGGTGGGGTGAGAAGAGTGGGTCAGACACAGCCTGGATGCAGGGTGATGGGCATCAGAGGGTGTGGGGGTGCCCATACCTGGGCACTTCTTCTCGTTGCAGGTCTTCACTTCCTCACCGGTGCCCTCGCAGGGGTAGCCCTGCATGCCAGTGCCCTCGCACATGCGGAAGCGCCGCTGCCAGCCCGTGTCACAGGTCTTGGAGCAGAGGCTCCAGTGGTTCCAGGGACCCCACTTGCTGTCAGCTGTGGGGATGGGGACACCGTGGGATGCCCATCTTGGCATGGTGAGCTGCACCCGGTGGGACAGGGATGGGTTGCTGCCCGTGTCACGAATCGACAGCCCCGCGGGGTACGGAATCCACAGAGCAACGACTGAGGTCTCTCACAGATGAGACCTGTGTCCTGATCCAGCCACCTGGCCACTGCCCAGCAGCAGCCCACGGGCACCCCTGGGTGCACAGCTGCTGTGGCAGCCATGGCACAGCCATCAGCTCCCTTTGTGCCCGCAACCATTGCCATGGGGCAGAAGGAGAAGACGAGGATGGGGTTTTAGGACGGGATGAGGATGCTGTTGAAGGACAAGATGAGGACGGGGTCCATCCTTTGGCCTGACTACTCCCGTGCCCGCTGTGCCCCCATCCCAGAGTCAGCCCCACAAGCTGCCCCATGGGCACACACCAGAGATCACAGGCCCGCAGCACGCCGGGACCTGCAGCCACCGAGTCCCTGTAGTGTAACACAGGGACGAGGGCACAGGCATGAGGGCACGGGACAAGCCCCTGACTCCTCCAGCGTCCCTGGCAGGAGCAACCAACACAAGCCCGGTGGCTGCCGATCCCTGGCATCGCCCTGGGTGTCCTCCTGCTCCCCCGGCAAGCCGCAGCGCACGGGGCTGCCGGCACCCTGGCGTCACCGGCGGTGACACCGCAGCGGCTGTCCGGCTGGGCCGCGTGCCAACGTGCCACACACCGACGTGTCCGTGCCAGCAGGCATCTGTTGGCCTCCCCACGTTCCCTTCGCCCCCCCAAAACCTCCCCCAAAACCAGCGCGCGGGGCCTTACTGGGACAGGTGGGGTTGGAGCACTCCCGGGCGTCGGCGTGGGCCCCGCGGCACTCAGCCCAGCCGTGGGCCGAGACGCTGCACTTGCGCGTCCGCTGCTGGGTGCCGTTGGCGCAGGTGACGGAGCAGCGGCTCCAGGGGCCCCACTCCAGCCACTGCCCTTCCACTGCGGGGACAAGCGAGAGGTTGTCAGCCCCGCACCGACCGGCGGCCCCTCGGCCGCTCGGCTACAGCTCCCCCGCCGCCCGCGGCGGCTGCTGCTGCTGCTCCGTGCAACGGGTCCAGCCCTACGGATCTGCCGGCTTCTGCCGTGCCAGCCTCAACGGATGGCATGGAACCCTGCCCTGGGCAAGGGGATTGTCGCCACCACTGTCGCCTGAGTGCACCGTCCTACAGCCTGGCTGCCTTGCGGCGTCCAGCCCTGTGGCATGGCACAGCCCTGGCATGCCAATGGATTTGGTATCAATCCCTGCCAAATCCAGCAGCTCTGGCACTGCCCTCGCCAAGCCTAGCAGACCTGGTATCACTTCATGCCAAACACTGCAGCCCTGGCATCACTCCCCACCAAAGCCAGCAGACCTGGCAACAATCTCTGCCAAACCCAGCAGCCCTGGCAGCAGTCTCCACCAAACCCAGCAGCACTGCCTGGCATCACTTCCCATCAAACCTGACAGCACTGGCATTGATTTCCACCGAAACCAGCAGCCCTGGCATTGCTTTCCACTGCATCCAGCAGCCCTGGCACTGCTCTCCACCAAAACCAGCAGCCCTGGCGCTGCTCTCCACTGAACCCAGCAGCCCTGGCACTGTTCTCCACCGAAACCAGCAGCCCTGGCATTGTTCTTCACCACCAGCACTGGTATCACTCCATGCCAAACCCAGCAGCCCTGGCATCACTCTGCACCAAACCCTGCAGATCCAGCATTGCTCCCAGCAAACCTGAGCCAGAGCAGGAGGGGAAGGAGCTGGTGTGAGCTCCAGTAGCATCTCGGTGGGGCTGCTGTGGGTGGCATGTCCCTGCTGGAGTTGCTGCACAGGAGGATTCTGTGCCCCTGCTCCTCCCAGACCGCTGCCAGCCTCTCTCCACGGGTATGCCAGCCCCAGTACAGCCACAGCCACAGCGACCCCATAGCGACCACCACAGTCACCCCCCGGCACACAGGAGGAAGGGACGGCGATGTGCTGCCACCCATGCACACACAGACCCTGCAGTGAACCCCTTTGCCAACTGCCCAGCGTCCCGTGATGTCCCTGTGCCACCCTGGTGCCAGCGCTATGCTCGCTGGGGACAATCAGCCCCAGAAGGTGGGGAGGGAAGGAGCTGGCTCCTCTGTGGTCCCCAGGCTGGTCACCCTTGCCCATGGCAACGGCTCAGGTCCCCCAAGAAGGCCAACAGAGCTGATTGGTTTTCAGCAGGGCCAGGAGGGTGCACCCCATGTCACAGCACCCATGGGCTGTCCCAGGTCCCCATGGCGGTGCCACCCCATCCCTCACAGCGCCACAGCCCCGTGCCAGGAGCGTGGTTCTGGCTCTTGGCCAGCGCCACCTCCTGGCATTGCCAAGGGGAAGGAGGAGCAGGGGAGAGGGATGTACTGACCCGGGCAGCTCGCGATATTGCAGGGCTTGACCTGCAGCTCGGGGCCCTCGCAGCCTTTCCCTCCGCGCCGCGGGGCCACGCACCGCCGCGTCCTGGTCCTGGCCCCTCGCCCGCAGGTCACCGAGCACAGGCTCCACGGGGACCACTCCTCCCACGCGCCGTGAACTGCAACACAGCACAGCACCCATCGCTGCACCTCGCGGCCCCGCGGGGCTTCAGCCTCATCCTCCTCCTGCTGGCACCGAGAGGTCCTGGTCATCGCAGACCTCTCATGTCCCATGCCACGGCCGGGCATGGTCCCTGGTTCCTTTTCATGTCTCACCAGCACTGCCTGTCCCAGCAGCACCCCTGGGCATGAACTGCAAGGGTTTGGTGCTGCTGCTGCTGCTTCCTGTCCTGCTCCAGCCTCCCCGTTGGGGTCCTGGTACCAGCGGCGCATGCCCACGCACAGCCCAGCTCACCCCAACACACCGGGCACGGCCACCCCTCACCCACACCACACCCACAGCAGCTCAGCTCACACAAGGCACCTGCAGGGCACACAAGCATCCTAAAGGATGCTCCTCTGTGACCTGCCATGTCCCTGAAGTCCCTGGTCCAGTGGGCACACGCAAGGTTTGGGGGTGCAAATCCACCCCAGAACATCTCAGGCTTAGACACAGCACCCAACTGCCTCTGCAGCACTCCAAAGCCCTTCCACTGATCCACAACGTCCCATGGGAGATGAACAGATACCACCAAGGACAAACAGCTCAGTGCATGACCCAGAGACCACCCCCAGCATCCTGCCTGCCCACTTCTGCCTGTGAGCAGCCTCGAAGCACAGAGCAGCTTGGCCCCCTCCTGCCCTACATGAATGGAGACTCCCCCAGCACACCAGACCAGGCAGCTGCTGAGCCCCAAGTCCCCAGTACAGGCTCCAGCCCTCACTCTTCCCCCAGTACAAAACCTTGGAGACACAGTGGAGACAGCCTAAGTTTGGTGGGAGGGAGGATGGAGATCCCCCAGGCAAGGCAAATCCCCCAGGAGCAGCAGTGATGGGGCATGGGCCACTGGGGCACCCGTTCCAGATGCCTCCCCTAGTGCCACAGAGTCCCAGCATGGTTTGGGGTGGAAGGAACCTCTCAAACTCACCCAGTCCAATCCCCCTGCAGCCAGTATGGACATCTGCAGCTAGAGCAGGTTGCTCAGAGCCCAAACCAACCTGACCTGCAGTGGTTCCAGGGATGGGGCAGCTCCCACCTCTCTCTCACCATCCTCAGTGTCAAACATTTCTTCCTTCTCTCCAATCTGAATCTCCCTCTTTCAGTTCCAGCCACCACCCCTTGTCCTGTCCCAACAGGCCCTGCTCAGAAGTCTGTCCCCAGCTTTCTTTTTGGCCTCTTTAAGTCCTGAAAGGCCACCAGAAGGTCTCCCTGGAGCCTTCTCTTCTCCAGGCAGAACAACCCAAAGCTTGAAGCTCCCCATGGAGCTGGTACAGCTGGAAAAGTGAGATGAGGGTAGGGAGGCACTAGAACAGGTTGCCCATGGAAGTTGTGGATGCTCCCTCCCTGGAGGGGTTCACTGCCAGGTTGGATGAGTCCTTGAGCAACCTGGGCTGGTGGGAGGTGTTCCTGCCCATGCCAGGGGGCTTGGTGACCTTTAAAGTGCCTTCCAACCCAAACCATCCTATTGCTCTCTGATGCAGAGATGCCAACAAGGCTCAGAGCAGCCCAGCCCAACACTTTTTTTCCCACAACAGAGCCACCACAGAATCCCAGAACCTTAGAGATTGGAAAGGACCTCCAGAGATCATCAAGTCCAACCCCCTTGGCAAGCAGGGTAGATCACAGCAGAGCCACCTCCAGCGAACCCCCCCGGTCACACGCAGGTGCCCACTGTCCCCAGCCGCCCAGCAAGCCTCACTGCCGTGCCCATGTGCCCCCGTACCTGGGCAGGTGGCAGTGTTGTTGCAGGTGCGAGTCTCTCGGAGCAAGCCGCTGCACAGCGTCCCGTAGGGCGAGGAGACACAGGAGCGCGTCCGCACCTGCGAGCCCTGCCCGCACGTCAGGGAGCAGACGCTCCACTGCGACCACTCCTCCGCCGCGGGGTCCCCTGCGAGAGACACCGACCCTGAGAGGGGGGGACGAGACCCTGCCCAGGAGCAGTGGTGCAGGGAAGGTCCCGGGAGTGGAGACCCCTCCCCGGGAGCGGCCAGGAAGCATCTGTGAGTGCAGAGGTGAGGACGAATTGCTGGGATGACATTGAGGATGGATGCTGGGGGGAGAGAAGGACTCCATGCTGCCCTCCAGCACCAGTACATGGGGAAGGGGTTGGGGGGCTGGATCACAGCGGGCACAGGGATAGCATCCAGAGCAGGGTGGGATGGAGAAGCTTCTGTGAGTGCAGACCCTGCAAAGGGATGGGAAAGCAGCCAGGAGTGCAGAGCTGAGGACAAGGTGCTGTGGTGACACTGAGGACACACACAGGGTGGAGCACCCCACACTGCCCTCCAGCCCCAGGACAAGGAGAAGGGATCAGGGTGCAGGATCACAGCGGGCACAGGGATGGGATCCAGTGCAGGGTGGGATGGAGAAGCTTCTGTGAGTGGAGACCCTGCAGAGGGATGGGAAAGCAGCCAGGAGTGCAGAGCTGAGGACAAGGTGCTGTGGTGACACTGAGGACACACACAGGGTGGAGCACCCCACACTGCCCTCCAGCCCCAGGACAAGGAGAAGGGATCAGGGTGCAGGATCACAGCGGGCACAGGGATGGGATCCAGCGTGGGCGGTGTGGGCAGCCCAGCACAGCTCCCTCAGCCCACCCAGGCCCAGCACTGACATTTACAACAACCCAGCTCTTATTAAGCTTGATGGTGCCTCTGAAGCTATTGGACAGGCCAGGAGAAGAGGCCATCACTTCACATTTAACAGGAACACATGACGGAGGTGTTCCAAAGAGGACGATTTGTCCTGGAACCAGGCAGGACACAGACTCCGGAGCAAGCTTCTCCACAGCACCCCACAGCCACTCCTCAGCACACAGAGACCCCAGGGCTGGGATCAGATACTCTTGGGGGTCACCTCATGCTCTGTCCCAGCAGCTCCCAGTGGGGCAGGCCCCTCCCTTCCTCCGGAGGAGATTTGAACAGCAGGCACAAGGAGCAGAGCTCCTCTCCCACCGCTGGGGCTCATCCATCTCCCTCTCGCCTCTGAGCCCTCCGACCATAAATCAGGTGGTGGGGAGGGGGTGGGGGAGCAGCAGCAGCAGCAGCAGCAGCAGCAGCAGCAGCAGCTCAAATTACCCAGATGGATTTGCCAAATAAATACATTTGAACGAAACAATTAATGGATTTTTTTTTTTTCTCCCTTTCCTCTCCCCATTCCTTTTGCTTTACAACTCTCAGAGGAAGGTGTAAAGGAAAATATATATAAATGGAGCAAATTAAGTGGGTCCACGGGCAGGAAGAAAAAAGGGAATCACTCTGTCTCCATCAGCCCAGTTTGCTGTGCCTGTGCCCGTGCCAAGGCAGTGCTGGTACCTGTCTGAGCCATGTAGACCCCAGGCTCATCTGCGGATCGTGGCCATTGGGTTTTCACCTTCTGGTTCTCCTCCACCCCATTGCCTAGAAGAGAGAAAGGCTCTGGTTAGGCTGGGAGTGGGGACAGGGCTGGAGCTGGACCACTGAGCCTCGAGGGGCATTGCAGGAGGAAGAACAGGAATGCCCACGTTGGCATCCCCAAGAGCTAGAGGTGGTTGAGTAAGGCTGAAAACACTCCCAGAGCCCCCAAAACGTGTCACAGCCTCCCCAATGCCCACCTCAGGGGCTGCAGCTGGAGCACAGCCCAGGATGTCACAGCCCTGGTGAAGCCAGGTGCCCATGCCCACGCTGTGCTGGGCAGAGGTGTTTGCCTGTCCCCATTTAACAGCTTGCTGCAGTGAGGTGGCACAAATTTATGGCTCTGCTCACCAAAAATAACAAGAGATCCATCAAGAGCACTTGGCGTGAAATTAACTGGCATGTGGAGGGCTTGCCAGGAGGTGTGGCTGTGGGCACCTTCCCTGGCCTCCCATGTTCCTCCCTGGGCACCACCAGGGCCACTCTGGGCACATGGTTCCCCAGAATACCATTGGCCCTTCACTGCTGTGCCAGCCAGGAGAGTAATGAGAGACAGTTCCTTGCTGAGCTGCCCTGGCACTGCCAGCCAAGCACAGTAATGTCCTCAAGGAACAGAGGAGAGGTGACAGAGGGACACCTGGCACTGGCAGGGGAGTGCCCAGCCATGCTTTTGGCATGCTGCAGCTCCCATTGAACCCACAGAGGTGGTACACAACCCTGGGCAGGGACTGCTGCCTGCACTGGCACTTGGTGCCATAAACCAGACCCCAATATGCCAGTTTGGGCCTTCAGCCCAGCGTAACCCCTGCCCAGACACATCCCCTGCCTGGGCTCCTCACTATCGCCACCAGCCACCCTCAGCAGCTATCTGGGCAGTGGAGGGGTACAGGGGCACCTGGGGATGCCAAGGGGCTGCCCTGGGGGGGTGTTTGTCCAGCCATGGGCCCAAGATCCCCCTCCCTGCCAGGAGCAGCATGGCAGAATCAGGCACGGCACAGCAGGCGCCCGGGGGAAGCCATAAATCCTGAGGATCTATGAGGCTGCTCTCCAGGGCTGTGTAAGACAGAGACACCAAATTCAATTTCCCTCACAGAGCACTAAATCCCCACCTGTCACCGTGGGGCATCCATGCCCAGCTCCAGCACCCACGCCTGGTCCTGCCCCAGGGCACCCCCAGCACCTCCACATCCCAGCTGAGCTGCTGGGCTGCAAGGGTGGGGGAGGTCTGGGAAGCACAGAAGGCACTGGGATGGCAGAGACCCCCAGAGTGGGAAGCTCAGGATGTTCCCCAAGGCCAGTTGTGTGCTCACAAGCTGGCAGCCTTGGTCCTCTCCCAGCATCACCTCCCTGGGGGTTGGAGGGTGATGGGTTTGGGGCTAGGGGAGAGGTAGCTCATGCCAGTGCCATGGGACTGCCTGGGGAGGGATCTGCTAGCCACGGGGTTGCCTGGGGAGGGATCTGCTAGCCCTGGGATTGCCTGGGGAGGGATCTGCTAGCCATGGGATTGCCTGGGGAGGGATCTGCTAGCCATGGGATTGCCTGGGGAGGGATCTGCTAGCCACGGGGTTGCCTGGGGAGGGATCTGCTAGCCACGGGGTTGCCTGGGGAGGGATCTGCTAGCCACGGGGTTGCCTGGGGAGGGATCTGCTAGCCACGGGGTTGCCTGAGGAGGGATCTTCTAGCCATGGGGTTGCCTGGGGAGGCATTTCCTAGCCCTGGGATTGCCTGGGGAGGGATCTGCTAGCCCTGGGGTTGCCTGGGGAGG
>VWZE01010289.1:36503-49750 GCA_013396675.1 Eubucco bourcierii
TTCACACCTGTGCACGAGTGCTGATGTGTGGTGCTGGTGTGGGCACCGTGGGTGTGCACGCTGGTGGGGGCTGCGGGGTGCCCACGCACGTGTGTGGCACACCCCAGTGCATGCCACACACTACTAGTTCGTGGCACGTCCCCATGCGTGGCACTCTCCAGTGCAAGGCACAAGGCAGTGTGTGGCACAGCCCAGTGCAAGGCACAAGGCAGCACATGGCACACTCCAGCACAAGGCACAGCCCAGCACATGCCACACTCCAGTGCAAGGCACAACCCAGCACCTGGCACACACCAGTGCATGGCACAGCCCAGTGCAAGGCACAACACAGCACGTGGCACACTCCAGTGCAAGACACAACCCAGCACCTGGCACAACCCAGCACACAGCACACCCCAGTGCATGGCACAACCCAGCACCTGGCTCACACCAGTGCATGGCACAGTCCAGTGCAAGGCACAACCCAGCACCTGGCACAGTCCAGTGCAAGGCACAACCCAGGACATGGCACACTCCAGTGCTAGGCACGACTCAGCACATGGCACACCCCAGTGCATGGCACAGCCCACCACATGGCACACTCCAGTGCTAGGCACAACCCAGCACATGGCACACTCCAGCACATGGCACACCCCAGTGCATGGCACACCCCAGTGCTAGGCAGAACCCAGTGCAAGGCACACCCCAGCACATGGCACACCCCAGTGCATGGCACAGCCCACCACATGGCACACTCCAGTGCTAGGCACACTCCAGCACATGGCACACTCCAGCACATGGCACACCCCAGTGCATGGCACACCCCAGTGCTAGGCAGAACCCAGTGCAAGGCACACCCCAGCACATGGCACACCCCAGTGCATGGCACAGCCCCCACATGGCACACTCCGGGGCTAGGCACACCCCAGCACATGGCACACTCCGGGGCTAGGCACACCCCAGCACATGGCACACTCCAGCACATGGCACACCCCAGTGCATGGCACAGCCCACCACATGGCACACTCCAGTGCTAGGCACACTCCAGCACATGGCACACTCCAGCACATGGCACACCCCAGTGCATGGCACACCCCAGTGCTAGGCAGAACCCAGTGCAAGGCACACCCCAGCACATGGCACACCCCAGTGCATGGCACACCCCAGTGCTAGGCAGAACCCAGTGCAAGGCACACTCCAGCACATGGCACACACCAGTGCATGGCACACCCCAGTGCATGGCAGAACCCAGCACATGGCACACCCCAGTGCAGGATCCACAAGCTCCTCACCCTGTGGCACCCAACTGCAGGCCATGGCACAATGTGCTGTCCAGGCGTGCAGTGGGGAGGTGTGGGGTGCAGGGTGAGGAACGGGTCTGGCACACCCCATGGCACAAGTGGGAAGGTGGCAGAGTCCCAGAGTCACGGTGGGGTTCTGGAAGGGCGCTGCAGGTCTGTGGTGTGCCACCTGAAGGCCATGCACGGGCAGGATAAACTGGAGCATCTTGGTGGCCCACGGGTGAGCAAGAGCAGCTGGCACACAGGCCTAGATGGTGCCCGCAGCACAGAGGGAGCTCTGGCATGGAGAGGACAGTGTCACCACCACCAGGCGCAGCAGGACGGGAGGAGCAGAGCTGGCAGTGCCACATGTTCCTACTGCCCTGCCTGGCCCTCTCCACTGGCTGCATCCTGCTGGGTGCTGCACGCCCTCTGCCCACATCCAGGAGGGCACAGATCTCCAGATGCCATCTTGCAGCTTTCATCCAAGGCTGTGTGTGACAGAGACAGAATTCTGGTGGCAGGAGGCACCGCTGGGATCACTGCTCAGCACCCTGGGGATCTGCAGCTCAGTGCCAGCCCTAAGCCAGCCTGGCACTGCTGGAAGCTCAGGGTCATATCCACCTGGGTGCAACCAGCTCCTTCCCTCCCTGGTGCTCCCTGTTCCTGGCATTCCCAGACAGCCACGCTCACCCCCTGGGTCACTCCAGCTTTCCAGGCTCTTCCCCACTCCAGGGAGAAAAGCAGCAGCAGCTGAGCCAGCAGCAGCAGAGATTCCAGAGCGGGGATCAGGCAGCAGCAGAGATTCCAGAGCGGGGATCAGGCAGCAGCAGAGATTCCAGAGCGGGGATCAGGCAGCAGCTGAGATTCCAGAGCGGGGATCAGGCAGCAGCAGAGATTCCAGAGCAGGGATCAGGCAGCAGAAGGGAGATCCCAGGTCCATGGCGCTCCGGGTCACATCCCTGCTGCCCTCTGTGCTCCTGCAGCCCTTGCTCTGCACGCTCCACAGGCTGCCAACGCATCGCTTGGCATCAGCACCACTGCCCTGCAAGCCAGCCAGGAGGCCAGGGGGATGCAAGATGGGATGCCAGGCGGGATGCGAGCCAGGATGCCAGGTGGGATGCGAGCCGGGATGCCAGGGGGATGCAAGATGGGATGCCAGGTGGGATGCAAGATGGGATGCCAAGCGGGATGCGAGCTGGGATGCCAGGCGGGATGAGAGCTGGGATGCCAGGCGGGATGCGGTGGAGGACTGAGAGCAGGATGTGGGATGGGATGTGGGATGCAAGATGGGATACAAGGTGGGATGCGATGTGGGGTCCGATCTGGAATGGGGTTTGAGATGGGATTCAGGATGCAGTGGATGATCCAGTGTGGGACATGATGCTGGGTGAGATGTGGGATGCAAGGTGGGATGCAACATGGGATGGGATGCAGGATGCATTGGAGGATTCAGTGCAGGATGGGTTGCAGGATGCAAGGTGGGGTACAAGGTGGGATGTGATGAGGCATCCAGTGCAGGATGAGATGGAGGATGCAGTGCAGGTTGCAGTGCAGGATCCAAGGTGGGACACGGGATGGGATGCAGTGAGGGACACCATGTGGCACACGAGGCAGGACATGAGGCAGGGTGCAATGAGGGATGGGATGAGTGATCTGATGTGGGATGCAGTGAAGGATTCACTGCAGGATGTGATGAGGGATGCAACGTGGGATGAGTTGCAGGATGCCATGCAGGGTGCCATGAGGAATGCAATGCAGGATGTGATACAGGCTATGATGCAGCATATGAAGTGGGATGGGATGCAGGATGAGATCTGGGATGTGGAGCAGGATTCACTGCCTGTGTGTTGCCCACAGGCTCTGCCCTGACCCTGATGCCAGCTGTGGCACAGCCTGGCTTGCATTGCCCTGTCCTGCCACCCCCTCCCTGCTACGAGGCCTGCCCACACTCCATGGTCACACACATAACATTCCTCTGTGCCTGCTGCTCCTCTTCCAGCCAGGGAGTCGTTTCCATGTCTCACCCTCTAATCCCCCTGCCCCAGACTCCCCACTGCTGCAGGCAGCATTCCCAAAGCTCTGCCCTGCCCCAGGTAGGACCCTGCTGGTGGCAAGGAGGAGCCGGAGGGCTCCAGTGCTTCGGGAGCTGGAGGCACCCACTGTTTCCAGGACAACTGGGTGCTCTCTATAGCTGCTTGTTGCTGCTGCATCCCTGCAAGCCTCCCCCCCAGCCACAGCAAGAGCTCCATCATCAGTCCTGTTCCCAGCTCAAAGCACGACAAGGGGGTGGGGAGTGCCGAGCCCCCCACCCAGCTTCCCGAGGCCGAGCAGTGCTGGGGAAGGTGCTGGGAACCCCTCCAGCCAAAACAAAGCATCTCCTCAGTGATCCATGAGAGCACCCAGAGCCCCCCAGCATCCTCCTCACCCCTGTGAACTGGTGGGGAAATGCTGCTCAGGGCTCGCAGTATGCACAGACTGGGGAGGGGCTGGGGAGCGGCGGAGGCTCAGCAGCTGTCAGGGCATCATTAGAGCAGCGCCCATGCGAGGGGAGGTTGTGACACCAGGGCTTTGCTGGCTGGTTGGGAATTAGCCCTGCCCATTAAGGCAATAATTACCCACCAGGTTGTCACAAGGTCCCCGGTGCCACCACGATCATTATGCTGGCGCTGCCGCCGCAGATAACAGCATCCACCACCATAAGTGTGGGCATCACTGGGACAGAAGCACCAGGTAGGGGCTGGCTGAGCCCTCCCCACCAACTAGGCACTCGGCACGGTTCCGTTTCCAACCTGGGGCTCTCGTTTCCCCTTCGTTTGGCACAGAAATCAGGGATGGGGAGAGTCACCGAGGTGGCAGCTACTCCGTGCCCAGCTCCGGATGAGGATTCAGGCAAGAGAGTGAATCCAGCTCCCTGCCGGGGGTGGGGGATTGTCACAGAATCACAGAATCACCTGCTTGGAAAAGACCTTAAAATCATGGAGTGCAGCCACAACCTAACATCTCTGCACACAACTCTCAGCCCTCGTCCCTCGGCTCATCATCTAAACGCATTTCAAACACCTCCAGGGACAGCGACTCCACCACCACCCTGGGCGGCTCAGGTGGTGGAAAGCTGGAACCAGCTCCTGCGGCCCCTTGGTAGAGCTGATCCCCAGGGCTGAGCTCCTCCGAGCAGCAGCTTTGCAGGAAGGTTTAGGAGGAAGAAGCATCTCGGCTGGAAGCGTGGGGACGGGGAGGGGGGAGCAAGAAGCAGCCCCGGCAGCCGCAGCCGCCTGTCTGAACGGCTTCCCGTTAAACTTCACCATCGATTGCTCCGGCGGAGAAACAAAAGCAGGCAGCAAGAGGGAAGTTTGGGTTGGAAGATAATCTGCTCTAACGGGAAGAGGCAGTAAGAGCCCGGGCAGAGGAGCCTGAGCCTGGTGCCCGTCACCAGGCTGAGCCAACCAAGCTCAGCGCCTGAGGCTGCTTCTTGCCTCTGAGCAACCTTCACCTGAAGTTTGCTGCTGGTGGTGGCAGGGAGAAGAGTTGAAGGAGAAGGAGTGAGGGTTTAGGTTGGAAAAGACCTCAAAGCTCAGCCAGTTCTAACTCCTTGCTATAGGCAGGGACACCTCCCACTGGAAGAGGGCACTCAAGGCTTCATCTAACCTGGTCCTGAACACCTCCAGGGAGGTTGTGGAGCTCAGAAGAAGACCTCCAGGGAGGTTGTGGAGCTCAGAAGAAGACCTCCAGGGAGGTTGTGGAGCTCAGAAGAAGACCTCCAGGGAGGTTGTGGAGCTCAGAAGAAGACCTCCAGGGAGGTTGTGGAGCTCAGAAGAAGACCTCCAGGGAGGTTGTGGAGCTCAGAAGAAGACCTCCAGGGAGGTTGTGGAGCTCAGAAGNTACAGGGAGGTTGTGGAGCACAGAATCACCCAACGTGATCTTTGATCACGTTGGGTGATTCTGTGCTCCACAACCTCCCTGGGAAACCTGTGCCAGTGTCTCCCCACCCTCAACCTGTGCCAGTGTCTCACCACCCTCACTCTAAAGAATTTCTTCCTAACCTCCAGCCTCCATCTCCCCTCTGCCAGCTTCACTCTATTCCCTCTCCTCCTATCACTACAAGCCCTTGTGATAAGCAGAAGATGAAGGATCTGAGCAAGCTCTGAAATCAATTTCGCTCTGTTCTGGAAGGAGGAGCTCTGCCATGGTGGCACTGCCAACAGCTGATCCCAAGTGACTCCTGGACTTAGGGACATTGTGCCCAGGAAGATGGCATTCAGCTCAGTCACTTCATTTGGATTTTTTTTTTTTCCCCAGGCACTGAGGGATGGATCAGGCCTGATCCTGTGTCCATCTGCACCAAGGCAGAGATGATGACTTGGCACAGGGCAGCACAGCGTGAAGGACTCAGGGCACTGGGCCAGGCACACTGGAGAGGGGAGCTTCTGGGAGCAGCTAAGAGGAATTGAGAGAGTTATAGAATCATAGAATGGGAAGGTTGGAAGGGACCTCAAGGATCATCTGGTTCCAAACCCCTGCCATAGGCAGGGACACCTCCCACTAGTACAGGTTACTCAAGGCCTCATCCAATCTGGCCTTGAACACCTCCAGGGAGGGAGCATCCACGACCTCCCTGGGCAACCTGTTCCAGTGTCTCACCCAGTTCCTGCTGGGGTAAGGTGCCGAGGATGCCTGCTGGACCTGTGGGACTCAGGGATGAGTGGAGACACCTCTGGGGTGTCCACCTCTGTGTCTCCATGCAGCAGAAAGCAGCTCTGCCACACTCCAGGGCTTGCAAGGATAAATCATGGAATTATGGAATGGGTTTGGTTGGAAAAGCCTTCCAAGATCAGCCTAACACCAGCCTGGCCACTAACTCATCTCCCAAAGTGCCATGGCCGCAGGTTTCTTGAACACCTCCAGGGATGGGGACTCCACCTCCACCCTGGGCAGCCTGTGCCAATCCCTGACCACTCCTGCAGAGAAGAAAATGTTCCTCAAGTCCAACCTAAATCTCCCCTGGTGCAAACTTCAGGCCATTTCCTCTCATTCTATCCTCTCAGCTGCTCCTGGCCAACCTATCCCAATGCCTGCACCAAATCCCTCCGGATCCCAACCTGCCGAGAGCCAGCCCTGCCTTGCCTCCTTCCCACCGCAGGGCTGCCTGCAGCCTGTGGCCGCCGGAGCCGTCTCGGAGCGGCAGCAGGAGGCGGATGGTGCCTGCACACGAGCAACCACCCAAGAGCAAAGAACTCTGCATAAATATTCATCTCGATTAATAAACATGAGGGCTGCAGAGAGCCTGGCTGGAGCCGGCGGCAGGGACCTTATCTCTGCCGCTCCGCCTTGCCGGAGCGCGGCCGCTCAGCGCCGGCCCCTGATGGCTTTTCACAGCAGGAAATCCCAGAGGTTGGATGTTGGGAAGCTGCTCAGCCACGTCGCCGCTGTTCCCTTCTAAGCAGGGAGGTGTTATCTAGATAGCAGAGAGAAGCTCTTTACACAGTAGAAAGAAATTCTTGACAGTGAGAGGTGGGGGAGAGATGCTGGAACAGATTGCCCAGGGGGATCCTGGATACCCCCTCCCTGGGCATCCAGGAGCACAATGGCCAGGGCGGGTTGGAAGCTGTGCACAGAAGGAGACTCCACAACCTCTCTGGGCAGCCTGCTCCAGGTGTTCGAGGCCAGGCTGGATGAGTCCTTGAGCAATGTGGGCTGGTGGGAGCTGTCCCTGCCCACGGCAGGGGGGTGGAACTGGCTGAGCTTTGAGGTCCCTTCCAATCTTACCATTCTATGATAAAAGGACAGGCCCAGGGCTGCTGGAGGAGGCAGTGGCAGAGGCAGCAGCTCAGTGGTGGTCCTGTGGGAGCAGTGACACAGGGATGCTGGAGCTGGCAGGGCCAGGTTATGCCTGGCTCCTGCGGGGCTCTGCCTTTGTCACTCTGCCAGCAACCTGGGGCATAAACAAGTGCCTGACATTTCCACACCGCTGCCAGGCTCCTCGGATAAAAGCAGAACATAATTAGCAAATTAATCAGGAGACAATAGCTGGGATCTGAGCCCGTCATCAGCTCCATGTGGAGATGACCCTGGGCATGTTCGGGGCCAGGTAACCCGGGGGTGGCCACGCTCAGGGAGGGGAAGGTCTTGGTCTCTGTGTGCCCTCCAGGCTGCTGGCCTCTGCCTTGTCTCCTCCACTTTTGCAGCCTTGGCAGCTGGTGAGGCAGCTCCAGGGCAGGAGCTTGGGAATGAAACCTGCAAAGGGCAGCAGCTTCCCTTGCTCATCATAGAATCATAGAGTCATGGGATGGAAGGGTTGGGAGGGAGCTCTGGAGATCAACCAGTCCAAGCCCCCTGCTCCAGCAGGGCACCCACAGCAGCCTGCCCAGGAGCACAATGCCCAGGAGGGGTTGGAAGCTCTGCACAGAAGGAGACTCCACAACCTCTCTGGGCAGCCTGCTCCAGGCCTCCAGCACCCTCACACCAAACAACTTTCTCCTCCTGCTTAGGTGAAACCTCCTGCACTCCACTTTGTGCCCATTGCTCCTTGGCCTGTCCCTGGGCACCACTGACAAGAGCCCAGTCCCAGCCTCTTGCCCCCCACCCTTTAGCTCTTACTGAGCATTGCTCAGATCCCCTCTGGGGCTGCTCTTCTGCAGGCTCTCAGCCCCAGGGCTCAGCCTTTGCTCCTCACAGAGCTGCTCCAGGCCCCTCAGCATCTCTGCAGCCCCTCCTGGACTCTCTCCAGTAGTTTCCTGTCTCTTTAGGACTGGGGAGCCCAGAACTGGACCCAGAGAACTTCTGAGTTGAGGGGCAGGAGAATCTCAGGGTCACAATGACCAGGAGGGGTTGGAAGCTCTGCACAGAAGGAGACTCCACAGCCTCTCTGGGCAGCCTGCTCCAGGCCTCCAGCACCCTCACACCAAAGTTTCTCCTATTGTTTAGGTGGCACCTCCTGGCTTCCAATTTGTGCCCACTGCCCCTTGTCCTGTCCCTGGGCACCACTGACAAGAGCCCAGCCCCAGCCTCCTGCCCCCCACCCTTTAGCTCTTGCTGAGCATTGCTCAGATGCCCTCTGGGGCTGCTCTTCTGCAGGCTCAGCACCCGCAGGGCACTCACAGAGGTGCTCCAGGTCCTTTAGCATCTTCTGATGGACTCCCTGCAGTAGTTCCCTGACGCTTTCCAAACTAGAGAGGCCTGCACCGACGAGGGGAGGCTGGAACCGATGAGGGGAGGCTGGAACCGATGAGGAGAGGCCGGAACCGACGAGGAGAGGCCCGCGCCGACGAGGGGAGGCCTGCACCGACGAGGGGAGGCCTGCACCGCCGAGGGGAGGCCCGCACCGATGAGGGGAGGCCGGAACCGACGAGGGGAGGCCTGCACCGCCGAGGGGAGGCCCGCACCGATGAGGGGAGGCCGGAACCGATGAGGGGAGGCCTGCACCGCCGAGGGGAGGCCCGCGCCGCCGAGGGGAGGCCGGAACCGACGAGGGGAGGCCCGCGCCGACGANAAGGGGAGGCCCGCACCGACAAGGGGAGGCCCGCACCGATGAGGGGAGGCCCGCACCGATGAGGGGAGGCCCGCACCGACGAGGGGAGGCCCGCACCGACGAGGGGAGGCCCGCACCGATGAGGGGAGGCCAGAGCCGCCGAGGGGAGGCCGGCACAGAGCTCTGAGTGGCAGTAGATTTGCATGCAGCCTGTCAGGCGCCCTGCAAACACAGAGAACCTCGTTCAAACACATTTCGGTGATAAAATGCTATTGACTCTGAGTAATTAAAAGCCATTTCCATATTCAAATAGAGCTGATTGAGGAGAAATGGCTTCCTTTTAACTGCCTGGAGGGGAATTAGCAACTTTGGGAGCGTGCAGCCCGGTGAATGAGTCTTCACTTGGCAGCCTGCAAGAAGCCCGTGGAGGTGGAGGGGGAGGAAGAGGAGGTGTAGAAAGAAGAGGAGGAGGAGGAGGTGTAGAAAGAAGAGGAGGAGGAGGAGGAGAAGGAGGTGTGGGAAGGCTGGCACACAGGCAGGGTGAAGGAGTGAGGAGCTCCTCCTTGGCATGCCTGCCTGGGCCCCAAGCAGCCAGAGCCGATGTCCTGGTTTAACCCTGAAATGATGCCCTCCTTTTCCCCCTCCCCCCATCCATGGGGTCTCCCTGGGGACAGGTGGCCACCAGCCCCTGTGACAGCAGAATTATGGGTTGCATCAGGGTGGGGGTTCTGGAGAGCCCCCAACTCCCTGTTTCTCAGGAGGGGATGCTCCAGGTGAGCTTTGAGCAGGTCCTGGCACAATGCCACAGCTGAAAGAAGGGTAGGGACATATCCCAGTGCCAGTGCTTGCCCTACAGAGCTGGCACCAACCCCTCACTGTCCCATCATGGTCATTTAGGAGTGCCAGGGGAGTGCTTAGTAGTTGTTTGATCACCAAACTTCCTTCTCCAAATGCTCAGCCCTACCACAGCTGAGCTGGCACCAGCACGACCCCTCTAGCACCTCCAGCCACCCAAGCACCATGGCACCACCACTGCCATCAGTGTGCCCAAAGCACCAAGGGGGACAGCAAGGCCCTCTGGGCACAGAGGTCTTAGGGGTCACATCTCAGAGGCCCTCCAGCACCTCCCTGCAGGATTTTGGTTCCTGCTTGGTTTCCTAGGGAAACCAGGATGTGCTCAGCTCAGCCTCCACACATGTGGGTGTGCACAGGGATGTGGGGGTGCATGGGGATGTGGGGGTGCCCCACACGCTCCATCTCCCCTTCTAGTGACCCTCAGTGCAGGACATGAGCCCCCCCACACTCTCCATCTCCCCTCCTGGTGACCCCCAGTGCAGGACATGAGACCCCCACACTCTCCATCTCCCCTTCTGGTGACCCCCAGTGCAGGGCATGGGCCCCCCACACTCTCCATCTCCCCTCCTGGTGACCCCCAGTGCAGGACATGAGACCCCCACACTCTCCATCTCCTCTCCTGGTGACCCCCATGCAGGGCTTGGGTGCCCCTTAGCAAGGGTCCCTGGGGACAATGCAGACCCCACACCACAAGGATGCTCTCAGGAGCCCAACTGAGGGTGCTCAGCACCCAGCAGAATTGGCTCCTGCCTCTTGAGGGATCTGCATGGGGCAGGAGGAAGGCTCAGCCCTGCTAGTGCCCATGTCCTGGTGGCATGTGCCAGGCTGCCCAGCAGCACAGCCTTTTTCCATGCTCCATCACCCTTCCAACAGATTCCAGAGGGCTCTCACTTTGCTCCCATCCATCCTGCCTGGCCCAGAGCTGTCACTTGCTCCAGTGGGGACAGATCACACTGGTGCAAAGCTCTGTGCCCTCTGTCCTCAGCTACAGGGGCAGGCAAGAGCCCTCCACATGCACTGACTCCTCTCCAGGCACCGATCTGCAGCACCTCAGGATGCATCCAGAGCCTGCTGCTGGGGCAGAGAGGCTGCAGGGAGCAGGAGAGAGAGGGAAATGGGATGGGGAGAAGGGTGCCAGCCCTGCAGCCCCCACCCCCAGGACAGCCCTGATCACTGGAGGGGGTTGGACAAAATTACCTTGGAGGGTCCCTTCCAGTGCTGCTGTTCCTCAGCCTCTTTACAACCACCCATGGGCCTCCTGCTCCTCCAGGTGAACCTCCAGCCCCGGGTTTGAGGAAAGCAGAGGAGCCACCATCAGCAGCATCAAACTGAGCCTTTGCACCAGGGTCCTCCTGCAGCCTCTGCAAAACAAAATGCACCTAAAGGCACCACCACCTGTAGGCAAATGCTGGCATCAGCAGGCAAGGTGTTCCTGCTGCCATCAGAGGGGGAAGCAAGAGGCAGGAGAAGTCTTCTCCAAGGGCAGAGGTTGTGCACTGCCAGCCTGTGCCAGGTAAAGGCACAGTGATTCATAGGCAAATGCTGGCATCAGCAGGCAAGGTGCTCCTGCTGCCATCAGAGGGGGAAGCAAGAGGCAGGAGAAGTCTTCTCCAAGGGCAGAGGTTGTGCATTGCCAGCCTGTGCCAGGTAAAGGCACAGTGATTCATAGGCAAATGCTGGCATCAGCAGGCAAGGTGCTCCTGCTGCCATCAGAGGGGGAAGCAAGAGGCAGGAGAAGTCTTCTCCAAGGGCAGGGGTTGTGCATTGCCAGCCTGTGCCAGGCTGGCTGGGGGCCTGGGTGGGCAGGAGGAGTGAGGTGAGTTGGCAAAGGGCCAGGCTCGTGGGATTTGCACCAGGATGGGCACAGGGCCACTGGAGCTGGGGCTCAGAGGTGACAGGTGTGCCAGCTCTGGCTTCCAGGCTCATTAAGCTCACACTGAGAGATTTCCCAGCCAGGGTTCCTGTGGTGAGCCCAGGGAAGGTCCTTCCCTCCTCACAGCATCACAGAATGAAGCAGGTTGGAAAAGCCCTTTTAGGTCATCAAGTCCAACCTAACACCTTCTAATTAACTAAGCCCTGGCACTCAGTGCCTCCTCAGCCAGCCTGCTTTCAAACACCTCCAGGGATGGGCACTCCACCCCCTCCCTGGGCAGCCTATCCCAATGCCAATCAATCTTGCTGGGAAGAACTTCCAGCCTGAACGTGCCCTGGCACAGCCTGAGGCACGGAAGTTGTTGGAGGTGTTTCTACTTTTACACTGCACAGCCAAAGCTTCAAACGTGCTTGAGAAGCACCTGGGAGAGAGCTCAGAGCAGTTCCCACAGCTCCAGGAGCTGGGATGGGCAGGGACACTGAGCACAGGGATAAATCCAGGCTCGGGGTACCAGGGATTGCTCTCAGGAGCTACCACTTCCTTCACACCCCTGCAGCCCATGGGGTTAGCCACTCTGGGGAGGGGGTTTTGACTTTTGTAGCCCACAGCCAGAGCCTCGAGGTGCTCGAAAAGCATCAGGGAGAGCCCAGAGTGCTCCTGCAGCTCCAGGAGCTGGGATTTAAGGGGACGCTGCTCCTGAAAACAGGAATAGATCCAGGCTCTGTGTACCTCAGGGCACTCACAGCAGCTGCTGATCCCGTCCAGCCCCTTTCACCTCCCCAGGGTTGCAATCCTGGATCCCCATGGTGGGAGCAGAGTGAGACCCTCTGGGTGTCAGTGGGGTGAGACCCCTCTGGGTGCCAGCAGGGAGAGACCCCTCTGGGTGGGAGCAGGGTAATAGATACCCTGTTGGTGGTAGTGGGGTGAGACCCCTCTGGGTGCCAGCGGGGAGAGGCCCCTCTGGGTGCCAGCGGGGTGAGACCCCTCTGGGTGCCAGCGGGGAGAGGCCCCTCTGGGTGCCAGCGGGGTGAGACCCCTCTGGGTGCCAGCGGGGAGAGGCCCCTCTGGGTGCCAGCGGGGTGAGACCCCTCTGGGTGCCAGCGGGGAGAGGCCCCTCTGGGTGCCAGCGGGGTGAGACCCCTCTGGGTGCCAGCGGGGAGAGGCCCCTCTGGGTGCCAGCGGGGTGAGACCCCTCTGGGTGCCAGCGGGGAGAGGCCCCTCTGGGTGCCAGCGGGGTGAGACCCCTCTGGGTGCCAGCGGGGAGAGGCCCCTCTGGGTGCCAGCGGGGTGAGACCCCTCTGGGTGCCAGCGGGGAGAGGCCCAGAGGGCATCCCCAGGGTGATACTCAGAGTGTCCTCTCCCAATACCAGGACCTTAGCATGCCAGGGTGGGGGTGAACTGAAACCTGCCAAAGCTAAAAGCCAGAGCCAGAGGAATTAAAGCAGCATAATTAAAGAGAGATTCTCGCAGCATGTTGAAGGCAGAACAGGATCATTGTGTTTGCCTCCCACATCCCAGATGGATGCAGGAGGGCTGCAGACAAGGGTGGAGAGCGTGGAGAAAGAGGAGAAGAAGGAGAAGAAGAAGAAAGGAGTGAGTTAGAGCAGGCCTTGTGTGAGCAGAAATTGAATTTTTATCAGTCCCTATGTAGATTGTGTTGATTCATCTCCCTCCTATCCATCTCCCCTATTTCTTTACCTAAATTACTTTCCTCCTTTGGTCTAATTTTGTTTGTACAGAGAGTGGCTGCTTGCTTCCATTTCAGCAGAAAGGAAAGGGGGGGGGGGGGGGG
>VWZE01010289.1:50926-62028 GCA_013396675.1 Eubucco bourcierii
AGGGCAGGGAAGGGCAAGGCAAGGCAGGGCAGGGAAGGGCAAGGCAAGGCAGGGCAGGGAAGGGCAAGGCAAGGCAGGGCAGGGCAGGGCAAGGGGGCAGAATCCTCTCCCTTCCACCTGCTGCTGACAGCTGCTGGGGACCAGCAGGTTGTTGGCTCCCATCCAGCGAGCGCAGCACAATCCCAGCTGAGAAACAGAATTTGGCCGTCACAATCTGGGTGGGGGGGAAGCTCCCTGCCCCCCTCCCTCATGCTGCCAAGCGGGAATCAGCTCGTCCTTGTCTGAGGGAATTGCTTTGTGCTGTGCCCGGCGTTAGGGGAAACTCAAACTGCTCAGCGCTGATTGATTCTCCCCCAGGGCCCGACCATTAAAAATGTATGGAATTACTCATGCAAAGTGTCCCCCCCCCGCCTTACACATGAGCCCTTTGTGAGGACATTAAACTCCCAGCGTTTGTCACTCACTTACCCACTGCTTGGGATTTGCTCCCATTTATTATCCTGAACAATCCTGCATTGATTCTATTTTCGACTCCTGCCACGTCACACTGAGCTCCCAGGCTCCCTGCTGGGACTCTGCCTGCTTGCCTCACTGCGGCTCCAACCACCCTCACACACACACACACACACACACCCCCTTCCCGAGTTTTGGTACCCACTCAAGGTAGGGACAGCCCCCCCCAGACCTCCCTCTGGCACGGAGAGAGCTCCCCTGGGGAGAGGCTTGGGATGCTCTGGATGTTCCTTGAGCTTAGGATGCTTCAGGTCAGCCTCACTGTACCCTCCCAGCCCCTTTCCTGCCTCTCAGTCCACTTTGAGAGGTCAGGAGAGCATCAGGATGCTCAGGATCAAGCTTCCCCAGCTCCTTTCAGCTTCTTTCCCACCTTTCATAGGGGCAAATCTCACCTGGGGGGAAACCAGAAGGACATCAGGATGCTCAGGATCAGACCTCCCCACCCTCTCTCAGCTGCTTTCCCACCTCTCAGAGGCAAATCCCACCTGAGGAGACCAGAAGGGCATCAGGATGCTCAGGATCAGACTTCCCCAGCCCCTTCCTCTCACAGGGGCAAATCCCACCTGAGGAGGAGACCAGAAGGGCATCAGGATGCTCAGGATCAGACTTCCCCAGCTCCTCCCAGCTCCTTTCCCACCTCTGACAGGGGCAAAGCCCAGCTGGGTGCTGGCCAGGAGCACACTGGCACGGCCAAGATGAGAAGAGGCTTTACCCCTGAGCGGGACCTGTGCTGCCCAGCACCCCCTGCACCCTTCAGTGCCAGGCTGGCTGTGCTGGGTGCCCAGCATGCTGGGCTGCAAGTGCTGCAGCAGGCAGCTGCCGTTTGCACGGCAGGCTGCAGGGGCCGGGTGGGAAGCAGCACATTGGCACCCACGGCACAGGGAGCTGAGGGAGTGTGAAGAATGCAATAGTTTGTGTTCAGTGAGCTCCTCTCGCTGGGGGGGACTGGGCTGGAATCACACAACTGTTCCCCTCTGCTCTCAGAGCATTTCAACTTGTAATGCATTTCCCTCCCTGCCTGAGCACCTTGCAGAGTCACAAAGACAAATTTCCCAAGGCTTCAAAAGCTGCTGAGAGCCACAGCTTGCTGCCTGCAAACCATCACTCACCCACCCAAACAGCCTCGGTGGCTCCTGGCCCTCTCTCCCCATCCTCTCCCCTCCCCTCCCAAACGACAAACCAGAGTGTGCCCAGGCTCGGGGTGAGGGTGCCAGGAACAGCCTCCCCACAGCTCCCAGAACCTGGGGGGTGCACCCAGGGTGGTGCCTCCTCACTGCCCACCTGGCTGCCAATGGCATTAGGGAACCCAGAAAGCAAAGGAGGGGTTAAGGCAAGGGGGGGTTGGGGGCTCTGGCTGCAGGGAGGATGAGGGAAGCTGGATCCAACCCCAGCCCCTTGGTGGTGAAGCAGAGAAGAGCAGAGGACAGTGCCATGGTCACCATGAGCAGCACTCAGTGGCAGCAATGCCCATGGCATCCAGAGAGATGGCACCACCAGCCCCCAACCCTCAGCCAGGGATCCTGGCAGGAGATGATGCCAGTCCATGGGCAGGACACATTCCACAAACCACCCAGTGGCTGCAGCACCCCTAAAGCAGTTAGAACATCCCCAACCCTCTGGTTTCAGAGCCAAAACATTGTTTATTTACCCAGAAAGGAGCTGGCAGCCCTGGATGGTGCCCTGGCACCAGGACATGGCACAAGGTGCCAATACAGCCAAGCCATGACATGTAGAGGTGGTGACAACAAGCCAGGACCAAGTGACACCTCCTAAAAATAGGCTGAGGGAGACATCAGAATGTGTCACTTCTCCAGCTGGAAAGCCCAAAGAGACATCACATGAGGTCCACTCATCCTTAATGCCAACCCATGGCACCATGTGGGGTGGAGATCAGCCCTGAGGAACAGGCCCTGGGGGTCTGGGGTGAGGAAAAGCTCAACCTGAGGCTGCAGTGTGAGTGCAGCCCAGACAGCAACTGTGTGCTGGGCTGCAGCAAGAGCAGTGTGGGCAGCAGGGCAAGGGAGGGGATTGTGCCCCTTGGCTCTGCTCTCCTCAGACCCCACCTGCAGTCCTGGGTGCAGTTCTGGAGCCCCCAGCACAGGAAGGACATGGAAGTGTTGGAGGCAGTGCAGAGGAGGCCACCAAGATGGTGAGAGGGCTGCAGCAGCTCTGCTGTGAGGACAGACTGAGAGAGTTGGGGCTCTGCAGCCTGGAGAGGAGAAGGCTTCCAGGAGAGCTTGGAGTGGCCTTGCAGGGTCTGAAGGGGGCTGCAGGAAGGCTGGGGAGGGACTATTGACAAGGGCTGGGAATGAGAGGAGGAGGAGAAACAGGTCTGAAGTGTCAGAGGGGAGATTGAAAGTGGATGTTAGGAGGAAGTTGTTTGCAGTGAGGGTGGTGAGACACTGGCACAGGTTGAGGGTGGTGAGAGACTGGCACAGGTTGAGGGTGGTGAGACACTGGCACAGGTCTCCCAGGGAGGTTGTGGAGCACAGAATCACCCAACGTGATCAAAGATCACGTTGGGTGATTCTGTGCTCCACAACCTCCCTGCAGGTCTTCTTCTGTGCTCCACAACCTCCCTAGATGTGTTCAGGACCAGGCTGGATGAGGCCTTGAGTGCCCTGTACTAGTGGGAGTTATCCCTGCCTATGGCAGGGGGCTTGGAATTGGTTGAGCTTTGAGGTCCCTTCCAACCTTCCCATTCTATGATACCAGGGCAAAGCTCCATGTGCCAGGGAGCATGGCAGGACCTCACCTCCCAACACCACCCCAAACAAAGGAGCTTAACCCTAAGTACTTATCCCTATATGAGGGCACAGCTGAGCCCCTGCCCTAGCAATTCCCATGGGAGTTTTCCTGGAGATAAAAACTCATCACCTGGGGTTTGAGACATGAAAGGAGGAAAGAGAAGGGGAGGAGGGAGGGAGGGGGGAGAGAAAGCAACACAACAAAAAGTCAACAAAACGAAGCAAAACTCAACACTTCCATCCAAGAATGAAACAAGAGGCAGCGGCGGCGCCGGCAGAGCTGCCGCTCGGGTACGGCTCCGACAGGCTTTGTTCTGCTGCCTCCCGAAATCAGAGGCAATCAAAACACTTCACAGCCACTGAAATCCCTGCTCAGCCTCTATCCAGCTCTCCCCAAGCCTCAGCTCATGGCAGAATCTCAGCAGGGTGGTGGGGGTTGGAAGGGAGCTCTGCAGATCATCCAGTCCAAGCTCTCTGCTCCGGCAGGGGCACCTGCAGCAGCTTGCCCAGGAGCACAATGGCCAGGAGGGGTTGGAAGCTCTGCACAGAAGGAGACTCCACAGCCTCAGCCTCTCTGGGCAAGCCTGCTCCAGGCCTCCAGCACCCTCACCCCAAGGATGTTTCTCCTTAAGTTCAGATGGAATCTCCTGGGTTCCAGTTTGTGCCTTTTGCCAGCGCTGGGCACCACTGTGACCACTGGAGCTGGGTGGGGTTGGCAGCTCTGCTGAGGAGGAGACTCCACAGCCTCTCTGGGCAGCCTGCTCCAGGCCTCCAGCACCCTCACACCAAACAAGGTTTCTCCTCCTGGAGCCTCCTGCGCTCCACTTTGTGCCCACTGCTCCTTGTCCTGTCCCTGGGCACCACTGACAAGAGCCCAGCCCCAGCCTCCTGCCCCCCCAGAAGCAGCAGAGGCAATTAGCAGATGAATGCTGGAGGGGGGAGGGAGCTCTGCGGGCTGGGAGCTGTCACCCCCCCCCGGTGCTGTGTCACCCAGCATGACGACTGACAGAGTTATTGCTGCGGGGCTGGGGAGAGAGAGAGGCTTGAAGGGAGAGGGGAGGATAAAAATACAAAGGGAAGAGAGAGGAAGGGAGAAGAGGAGTGGGGATTGGTGCTGATGGGAGCTGGCACGGGGACAGCAGCACAGCCAGCCCAAGACAACACAGACTACACTACGAGAGCCTCTGAATGAGCCTCCTAATTAGCAATCAGCACAAAAGCAGCTTCTGCCCACCCCCGAAAAGCAGAGGCATGCAGAGTGGTAGAGGTTGGAAGGGACTGGTGGAGGTTACCCAATCCAACCCTGCTGCCAGGGCAGGGGCACCTGAAGGAGGTGATGCAGGAACACATCCAGGTGGGTTTGGAGTGACTTTGGAGATGGAGATCACAGCACAGCCAGGTTGGCACAGCCCCTCAGGAGCACCAACCTAGAACTCTGCTCTGCAAGGTTCACCTTGAACCACAGCCCCAAGCACACATCCAAACCACCCTCACACACCCCCAGGCTGGGGGACTCCAGCACCTCCCTGGGCAGCTCATGCCAGTCCCTGACCACTCTCTCCAGGAAAAGCTTTTCCCTAATGTCCAACCTAAACCTCCCCAGCCTCAGCTTGAGGCCATTCCCTGTTCTGTCTGCAGTTCCCTGTGAGCAGAGCCCAGCAGCAGCCTCTCCACAGTGTCCCTGCAGGCAGCTGCAGACAGCAATGAGCTCTGTCCTCAGCCTCCTCTTCCTCACACTCACCCTCCCCAGCTCCCTCAGTCTCTCCTCATCAGATTAATTATCCAGGTCCTTCAGAACTTCTCTGGAACTGATTGGGTTGGAAAAGACCTCTAAGGTCATTGAGTCCAACCATTAACCTAACACCACCATAGCCATTAACCCCTGTCCCAAAGTGCCATGGCCACAGGTTTCTTGAACACCTCCAGGCATGAGGACTCCACCACCTCCCTGGGCAGCCTGTGCCAGTCTCTGACCACTCTTGAAGCAAAGAAAATTTTCCTAACCTCCAACCTAACCTTCTCCTGGCACAATTTCAGGCCACTTCCTCTCCTCTGTCACCTGATACAAGGGAAAAGAGACCAACATCCACCTCACTGCAGCCTCTCTGGGCAGCCTGATCCAGTGCTCCACCACCCTCAAATTAAGGAAGTTCCTCCTCATGTTTAGGTGAAGTTTCTTACGTCCCAGTCTGTGCTCACTGCCCCTTGCCTTGCCACTGGGCACCACTGCTGAAGGACAAGGCACAGCTCCATGGGAAACACCTCACACTTCCAGGCCAATCCAGTGATGTCCCAAAATGTGTGGCCATGAGCTGGTGGAGTGCTTGGAACGGAGGAGATGCTGGGAGCAGAGAGGACGCTTGGAGCCAAAGGGATGCTTGAAGGAGATGCTGGGAGCAGAGAGGATGCTGGGAGCCAAAGGGGTGCTTGAAGGAGATGCTGGGAGCCAAAGGGATGCTTGAAGGAGGTGCTGGGAGCCAAAGGGGTGCTTGAAGGAGGTGCTGGGAGCCAAAGGGGTGCTTGAAGGAGGTGCTGGGAGCCAAAGGGGTGCTTGAAGGAGGTGCTGGGAGCCAAAGGGGTGCTTGAAGGAGGTGCTAGGAGCCAAAGGGGTGCTTGAAGGAGGTGCTGGGAGCCAAAGGGGTGCTTGAAGGAGGTGCTGGGAGCCAAAGGGGTGCTTGAAGGAGGTGCTGGGAGCCAAAGGGATGCTCAGAACCAAGAAGATGCTTGGAGCCAAGAGGATGCTCAGAACCAAAGAGGGAGCTTGGAGTGGAAGAGATGCTTGAAGCAGAGGCGATGCTCAGAGCCAAGGGCATAGCCTGGAGCTAGAGGAATGCTCAGAGTTGAGGGCATGCTTGGAGCAGAAGGGAAGCTCAGAACCAAGAGGCTGTCCAGAGCCAAGAACATGCTCAGTGCAGAAGGAGTGCTTGGAGCCAAAGGTGATGCTCAGAGCTGAGGGGATGCTGGGAACCAGGCAGCTACCCAGAGAGTGCTCAGAGCAGAGAGCAGCGAACCCTTCAGACCCCTGTGTGGAGCAGCCTCGGGCACTGATGCCAGCTGACAGCTTTGCCTTCCCTTTCTTCAAGCACTTCTACTCTGCACATCAAGCCGCAGGGACGTACCCAGCAGGGTCACCACCAAGAGCATGCACAAGTCCCTGTACCCTCCTCCTGCCACCCCAGCGTGGCATGGACAGGAGAGGGAGACTGCATGGCACAGCCTGGAGCTGCGCCCCGGAGCCGGTAGCTGCAGAGCGAAGAACTCCCGGAGGCGATTTCCCTTCCCCACCCTGCGCCGTTTCCTCTTCGTTTTCCAGGGCCAGATTTAAGCTGCATATCCAATACTATATAAAAATAACAGCCCGCCCTCCCACTTGGGAAATTGATTCCTTCGCTTCCCACCCGCCCCGGGTTTTAAATATCCCCATTGAAATGCAGATCGTTGCCGCCTCCCTGCCACCGCCTGGTGCCCAGCTGGGGGGCTGCATGGGCAGCCTGGGACCCACCGCTCTGTTCGAGTACGAGGTGGGCACAGAGGGTCTAGAACCTTCAGCCAGGTCCCCACCATGTCCTGATGCTCCTTCCCAAACCAGGACAGGCATGAGGTGGGCAGAGGTGGTCTAGAGCCTCCAACACGGTCCCTGTGATGTCCTGATGCTCCTTCCCAAACCAGGACAGGCATGAGGTGGGCAGAGAGGGTCTAAAGCCTCCAACAAGGTCCCTGTGACGTCCTGATGCTCCTTCCCAAACCAGGACAGGTCTGAGGTGGGCAGAGGTGGTCTAGAACCTTCAACACGGTCCCTGTGATGTCCTGATGCTCCTTCCCAAACCAGAACAGGTCTGAGGTGGAGAGAGAGGATTTGGAGCTTCCAACAAGGTCCCTGAGATATCCTGATGCTCCTTCCCAAACTGGGCACCACCCACCCCAGGGTGGCACCATGATCCAGTGCCACCTTCCCACCTCTCCCCACAGGAAGCCAGGCAGAGAGCAAATGGAGCAGCAGGTCTCATCCTGCACCCAGCCTCCTCTAATCCAGCACTGCACCCTGTGGGTGCTGCACCCCAGGAGGGTCACATCTGCTCCTCCCCCCCCATTCCTGGGAGCAGCAGATGCCGGTGGAGAGGAGGAGGGATTAGGAGCCGTGGGCAGCAGTGCTGCGCCCTAGTTTTAACGGGTAAAGCGTGGAGGGGGAAGCAGAGCTGTTGTGTGAGCAAATACAGCAGCTGTGCCGACTGGCAGAGCTCACACCCACGGCCCCCAGCCCTCCCCAGAGCAGAGAGAGCAGACAGGGCGGAGGAGGAGCACCAAGCAGGGGGGAAGGGGCTGGGATGAGAGCCTGAGGCCACGGGCAGGGAGTTAAAGGTCCCCCGGGTCTCACGCAAGGAGCTTGGGCAATGGATTTTGACTATCACAGAGTGGAAGGGGTGGGAAGGGACCTCTGAAGATCACTGAGTCCAACCCCACCCCCACCTAAAGACATAGAATGGGACCAGATGTGAGGAAGACATTTTTGGCAGTGCAATTGGAGCAAATTGCCCAGGAAGGTCCTGGCTGCCTCCTCCCTGGAGGTGTTCAAGGCCAGGCTGGATGAGACCCTGAGCAACCTGTTCCAGGGCGAGGGCCGGTCCAAGGGCCAGGGCCGGTCCGAGGGCCAGGGCGAGGGCTGGTCCGAGGGCCAGGGCTGGTCTGAGGGCCACAACTGATCTTTAAGGTCCCTTCCAACCCAACCCATGCTAGGGTGCAAAGGAGCTTCTGGGAAGAGGGTTGCCAGTGCTGAGGGGAGCTTGCAAATGCAGGCAGCACAGCTCCTCACCCCTCTGCAGCCCAGAGTTCCCTGGTCCCTGGCAGAAAAGCCTCCTCCTTGCTGAGCTGAAGGAGGCACCAGGGTGAGCACAAGGAGCATTTACATATTCAAGAGCCTTAATTCTATTTTAGCACCTCTTTGGCTATTTCTGTCCCAGCAGAGACACAACAGGAGGACAAGGCCAGAGAAAGGGCAAGAAAAATGGGCTCAAAATGTGGGCCAGAAAAAAAAAAATTAATTAATTAGATCCCAACCTGGGCACAGGAACTGCTGAGACCTCTCCCACTCATCACACCCAGCACCTTGAGCCTCTGGCTGTGCCCTTGTGGCCTTCTGCCCACCTCAGCTGGGAGCAGCTGCTGCTGCTGGCTTAAATTGGGTGTGGAAGGCTCCAGCCACAGGAATTTCTGCAGGAGGGGTTAAAATGGGAGAAATTCACCCCAAATGGGGACAGTCTGAACTCCTCCCCCAGGGTCTACACTGCTGCTTCCCAGGCCTGTAAGCCTGCAGTGAAGTTGCACATCTGCTGAGACTGGGAGGAGAAGATGGGTGGCTTGGGGGGGCTAAGGGGGGGTTTGGGGAGTTACAGCTAGCCCCCAGCCCTGGACAGGACCTCCACAGGGGTCTGCCAACCCCCACCCTGGACCTGGGGGCTCAGACATGGCAGAAGAGTCCTGCAGCAAACGGTGTGATGCTGGCAGCCAGGCAGGGAGCCCTTCCCTCCTTAACTAATTGCTGCCCTGCTCTGCCACCAGCCTCACTTTGCCCCTGGGGGCAAAAGGACACAGATACCCCCAGGAAGCCCTGTCCTGGGTGTGCCCAGGGGGAGCAGAGCATGCCAGGGCCATGAGGACAGGGTTGTGCCTGTGTCCCTGGGGCAGAAGCTCACTGCTGGCTGGGATATGTAGTAGGACCCTCAGATCCAGGCTCAGGGGGGCACATCTCAGGGTGAGGGCAGCCCCCCCATAGCCTGGGGCTGCCTCAGCAGCATCCTTGGCTGTTGCCAGGACAACAGGGATGTGACACAGCCATTTCCATCAGGGCACTGGGAGATGGGGGGTGGGAGGGGGTGGGGAGAAGCAAGCAGCCAGCAGGTTTGGGATGCTGAGGAAGCCTCTCCAGGCTGGGGTCCATACAAACCTCTTGGTACTCCTCCTCTCCCCACACCCCCGAGGGAGGCACCATGCCAAGTGCAGCTCAGTAGGCCCCACATGGACAGGGCCATGGCTCCATGGCATGGGGGGCACTGTGGGGCCATGGGGAAAGCAGGATGGAGTAGAGAGTCCAGAAGGATCCACCCTGGATCCCTGGGGAAGGGCCAAGACACAACCCACGGCCCAGCCACCCCCTCCCTACACCTCAGACATGAGGCAGAGACTGGTGGGGGGCACCATAAGGTCCTTTGTGCCCCACAGCACCAGGGCAGAGGGGCTGGGAGTGCTGAAGGCTCTGGAGCAGCTATAAAGGTGCAGCTTCATTCCTTGGCTCTTGGTGCCATGGCAACCTTTCCCACTTGGCTTAATTACAGAGCCCTGCTGCCTCAGCAGGGGGCTCGGGGGGGGGGGGGATGCTGCTTGTTTGTTGCTCCTCAGAGACAGGACTGCAGGCCAGGAAGCCACAGCTGGAACCTTGTCCAGTCCCAAGGGAGCATCCCCACGGAGCAAACCTGGTGTGTGGGCAAGTTGATGCCCAACTGGCATCCCTCCTGTGACTGCCCATGCTGAGGAGAAGGAGCCACCTAGGTGCAAGGCAAGCAGAGCCAATTCCTGGGCAGGACAAAGACCCTCTTCTTCCTCCTCCTCCTCCTCATGGCATGGCCACCAGTGCCCACTGCAGCTCTTGTCCCAGCTCAGCCCTACCCTCACTGCTCCTCCAACACTACCACATGCATTGAGTGACCCAGCCCCAAATCATCCACCCCCAAGTGGGTTGCAAAGCAAGAGCAGGCCAAAGGGATGAGGTAACCTCAGGTGCAGGGCACACAGAGCACAATGGGCATCAGAAAAACTTCTTCACTGAAAGGATTCTCAAAGCCTGGCACAGGCTGCCCAGGGAGGTGGTTGAATGTCCAGCCCTGGAGGTGTGGGAAAGAGGCAGAGATAGAATCATAGGATGGTTAAGGTTGGAAGGGAACTCAAAGCTCAGCCAGTTCCAACCCTCTGCCATAAGCAGGGACACCTCCAACTGGAACAGGTCACTCAAGGCCTCATCCAGCCTGGCCTTGACCACCTTCAGGGAGGTTGTGGAGCTCAGAAGAAGACCTCCAGGGAGGTTGTGGAGCACAGAATCACCCAACGTGATCTTTGATCACGTTGGGTGATTCTGTGCTCCACAACCTCCCTGGGCAACCTGTGCCAGTGTCTCACCACCCTCAACCTGTGCCAGTGTCTCACCACCCTCAACCTGTGCCAGTGTCTCCCCACCCTCAACCTGTGCCTCAGCAGCCCCAGGTCTCTCAGCCTTTCCTCCTGGCAGAGATGCTCCACGGGTGGACATGGGAAGGATCCCACACACCACAAAGATAATCCACGAGTGGACGTGGGAAGGATCCACCACAGCAAGCAGCAAGTCAGGAGGAGCATCCCTGGGGCAAACCCCACAGCGTTTACCAGAAGCCAGCACCGAGAAGGTGGAATCCAGAGCGCTCCAGGATGGGATTCAGAGGAGCAGTCGGGAGACATCCCCAGCCCCGCCGGGACCGGGCCGGGAAGTTCCCTCGGCAGGGCAGGCGAAGGCCCTTGGGGAGCTCCGGCGGCGGAGCTGCTGCTCGCTGCTCGCAGCTCTTGATTAGCAATTACAAACAATTATCTTCCCGCGGTGCCTGACCCCGGCCCCGTGTCCGGCTGCCAGCTGGAGCCTGGCCACGCTCGGCTGCTTGGGATTTAATCACCTTCCCGATGTGCCAGGCAGCCCGACACGCTCTGCCCACCGCGCCCCTGGGGAGCATCCAACCGAGCCCATTGCCTTGGCTGGGAGGAGATGTGGGAAGCCGCTGGGACAAGGCAGGGCAGGGGAGGAGGCAGAGCACCTCTGGAGGATTG
>VWZE01010290.1:8617-40139 GCA_013396675.1 Eubucco bourcierii
ACAAGATCTTCTTAAGGTACCAAAAGGGAAAAAAAAAAAAAAAAAAAAAAAAAAAAAAAAGAAAATACATAGAAGAGAATCACAGAATGGACCTGGTTGGAAGAGACCTCAAAGATCATCCAGTCCAACCCTCAACCCAGCACTGAAGAGTCAACACTAAACCATCTCCCTAAGCACCAGGTCCACAGGCTGCTCAAACACACCCAGGGATGGTGACTCCAGCACTGCCCTGGGCAGACTATTCCAGTGTCTGAGAATCCTTTCAGTGAAGAAATATTTCCTAATATCCAGCCTGAACCTCCTCTGGTGCAGCTTGGGACCATTTCCTCTGGTCCTGTCACCACCAGGGAGAAGAAGCTGCCCCTTCCATGCTCCAATCTCCCTTCTGTAGCTGTAGAGAGTGCTGAGGTCTCCTTCATGAATAAGAGCATCTCACTGGAGAGCCCTGGGTTTGTCCACAAAGCAAATCTGCTGGATCCAGTTTGTTTTCCAACGAGACCCAGAGATGTAAAATCCCAAAGTGAATGAACTGCTCATTTCTTTCACTCATTCATCTGCTCAAGCCAGCTCAGATTTGCTTCCCACCCTTCACCTGGGAATCCCAGCCTTAGATGTAGCTGCAGCCCCACGGCCCCAGGTGTGTTGATCCCAGAGCACAGCAGCCTGGACTAGGTTGTGTACTTTCCAGCATGCAACAACAGCAATTAGTTGCCTTAAAGTGAGCAAAAGTCTTTCTCAAGGCATATTGTTTGTCTGCCCAAAGACTCAACAAAAACAGACTCAGAAACAGGCTGCAGGAAAAACAAAACTGCAATGATGGGATGTTCCTAATGTACCTTCCCAAAGAAGGAGGAGCTGGAAGAGAGAAGATAAATCAATACTTAACTGTACGTGTCACAGCTTGGACACACTCAGTGGGTGAGCTGTAGGAGTTTTCACATTGTGGCTCCAGGTGGTTTTGTTCCAATTGATCTTAACTTCCTTGGTGCTCTGTATCAAAATAAAAGGTCAAACCAGCACTCAGACTTCAATGCTCAGAGGTTAAAGCTCCTCTCCACCACCTCCTGAAACCTCAGCAGTGAAGCAAAGCTGCTTCTTGGTAAATCTACACTAGAGTGGCTGCAGCAGGACTAGTGGCAGAGCTCCCTGACTTAATGGCAAGAGCACAGACTGCTGGATAGAGAAAGATTTTGCCTTCACCAGAAAGAGAAGAATCACTTGTCAGGTTAAGCACTGTGGAAAAACCAGGGTGGGATGAACTGGATCACAGCACAGCTGAAGTGCAGGATGACATTTCCCCTACCTCTTCCCTGCAGGACCACACTAACAAGCTGGCCCAAATCCTTACAAAAGAGAAAGAGGGGATGGGAATTTTGGGTGAGTCAGCCTGGAAGGAGTTACAAGAAGCAATGGGAACCTCACTCTTTGGAAAGCTGGCTTGCTGCCTTTCACAGGAATCACTCAGCAGCTGAAAGTTCCCATCAGCTCAGCAAAGAGAACAGCAGGCCAGGACTAAACCAACCACCCCAACCTGCTGGCTAAATGTACAGGGAAAGCTCTGTACAGGCTCCAAGGTGCTCCCCTGAGGAACACCTTGGAGGACTTACAGGAGGAGGTAAGTGCTCAAATACGAATCACAGGATCACAGAAGGGCAGGGGTTGGAAAGGACCTCCAGAGATCATCCATGCCAACCCCCCTGGCAAAGCAGGATCACCCAGGGCAGGCTGCAAGACAACACATCCAGGCTGTCTTTGAAGGTCTCTGGAGTGTCCCTGGAGGTGTTCAAGGTGGGTTTGGATGTGGCACTTGGTGCCATGGTCTAGTCTTGAGGTCTGTGGTAACGGATTGGACTTGATGATCTTTGAGGTCTCTTCCAACCCTGGTGATACTGTGAAGACAACTCCACAACCTCTCTGGGCAGCCTGCTCCAGGGCTCTGTCACCCTCCCCATAAAGAAGTGTCTCTTTATGTTGAGGTGGAACCTCCTTTTGTTCCAGCTTGTGCCTGTTGTTCCTTGTTCTATCACTGGGCATCACCAAAAAGAGCCTGGCACCTTCATCTTAACACCCACCCCTCAGATATTCATAGGCATTCATAAGGTCCCCTCTCAGCCTTCTCTTCTGCAGACTAAACAGCCTCAGGTCTCTCAGGCTTTCTTAGGAGAGCTGTTCAAGCCCCCCCAGTCATCCTTGCAGCCTCTCTTGGATTCTCTTCAGTGGGTCCCTGTCTCTCTTGAACTGAGGGCCCCAAAACTGGGCACAGTATTCCAGGTGTGGTCTCACCAGGACAGAGTAGACATAGAGGAGAACCTCCCTAGACCTGCTGGACACATTTTTCTTAATGCACCCCAGGGTGCTGTTGGCTCTCTTGCTGTCCCTCTTGGGCACAGGGGCTCACTGCTGGCCCTCTTGGGCACAGGGGCTAACTGCTGGCCCTCTAGGGCACAGGGGCACATTGGTGTCCCTCTTGGGCACAGGGGCTCACTGCTGGCCCTCTTGGGCACAGGGGCACATTGGTGGCCCATGGACAGCTCGCTGGCATTGTTACAAAGCCCTGATCCCTTCTGGCTCCTTGACACTTGTTCAGTGACTGCTACTTGTCTTGAACCACTGGCCTCAACTGCTGTCATTCTTGAGCCAAGACCTGCCTTCTCAGCAAACCAGGGCTCACCCCATGTGCTGATGGACACTGGTGCTGTTTATGCATCACAAGGTGGCATCTGCCTCTCATGACACAAAACCTGCTGACTCCTGCTGCTGGTGTTGCCACCCACAGGCTGTATCAGCATCCACTTGTGCCTGCTCTGCCAGTGTCAGCCACCCTCCTGTCCCCTCTTCCCACCCACATTTGTTCTTCCTCTCTCTGACTGCTGCACAGGGAGCAGCTGTGGTATGGATCTGAAGCAGCACTTGCAGAGTGGTGCTCAGAACTCTGTTCCTGGCTGCAGCTGCTGAAAATGCACCAACTGCCAGACCTCTGCAGGACCTCAGCAGATACCTCATCTTGCTAATTGCTGATAATTAGCCTTTCCCCCCAGTTTCCTATCTACCTAGGCATGATTTAATCAGAGCTTCATCTAGTCCACATTTCCTTAGCTTGCCCCCAACAAGAATGCCTGCTGAAACACCATTGGAAGGC
Source organism: Eubucco bourcierii (assembly GCA_013396675.1). Classification (NCBI taxonomy): domain Eukaryota; kingdom Metazoa; phylum Chordata; class Aves; order Piciformes; family Ramphastidae; genus Eubucco; species Eubucco bourcierii. The sequence continues at coordinate 11,757 of VWZE01010290.1, forward strand.
TGGCTAAAACTCAAGGTATGTGACACTTGCTGGTGTTTCCTCACCCAGGAGATCAATTACCCTGCTGCAGAGGGAAGCTGGGCTCACAAACTGCTTTATCTGTGAGAAATCCACATTGTTCTTCCTTATCTGTCTCCTCTCTAACAGCTAGACAACAAATTGCTTGATTATTTTAGCAGTTTTCTGGAAACTGAAGCTCCCATTGCCCTACTCCTCCCTTTCAGAGCCATCTTGGCTGTTGCAAGTTTTCTGGCCCTTCTACCATTTGTCTTTTAAGGCTTCTCCATGATAAGCCTCAATATCTCTGCAATTGCTTCAGCCAGCTCCTAAGTGCTCTTGGATAAACTTCTTGAGGCTCAGGGATTTGGAATCACAGAGTTTGTCTAAGCAACATTCATCTCATTCTTCCTTTACCATACTCAGGAAGCTTCCTGGAGGTTTTCTGTTGCCAGGTCTTGCTGTGGTTCATGTCCAGCTCTAATTGTGCCTTTCAGAGAAATAAAAATGGTTGTCTGCTAGTTTTGGCACCAGCTGTTGCTTGGTAATTCAGGGAGCAGTCTCATTCCTCTGTCTTGCTTTGTCTGAAGCCTTTCCTCCTTACCTCTGCATCACTTCTTCACTGCACTTCACCTTGTCACAGAATCCCAGAATTCCAGCATGATGGGGGTTGGAAGGGACCTCTGGGGATTATCCAGTCCAACCCTCCTGCTAAAGCAGGCACCCACAGCAGGCTGCCCAGGAGCACAATGTCCAAGTGGGTTTGGAATCTCTCCAGAGAAGGAGACTCCACAGCCTCTCTGGGCAGCCTGCTCCAGGGCTCTGGCACCTTCACAGGAAAGAAGTTTTACCTCATGTTCAGATGCAAGCTCCTGGGTTCCAGTTTGTGCTCACTGCCCCTTGTCCTGTCTCTGGGTATCACTGGGCCTTGTTTTTTTCCAGTTATGCTAACCTTCATCATGTATTCCTCTCTCCAGCTTTAAAACATGTGTCTCTTGAGATCATAGCAAGCTAAGGATTTAAGCAAGATAACCTCTTTCTGGTCACAGAATCATAAAATCATTTAGGTTGGAAAAGACCTCCAAGATCATGGACAGCAACCATTAACCCAGCTCTGCCAAACCCACCACTAAACCATGTCCCTGTTCACTACATCTACTCTATTTTTGAGCACTTGCAGCCTGTTCCAGGGCTTAACCACTCCTTCAGGGTAGAACTTGTTCCTAAGGTCCAGCTCATACCTCCCAACTTGAGGCTGTCTGCTCAAAAGTGGTTTACACTTTTGTCCTTTTGAAGCAGTGTCCTGTAAATAGAATCATAGAATGGTAAGGTTGGAAGGGACCTCAAGGATCAGCCAGTTCCAACCCCCTGCCATTGGCAGGGACACCTCCCACTAGCACAGGGCACTCAAGGATTCATCCAAACTGGCCTTGAACACCTCCAGGGAGGGAGCAGCCACAACCTCCCTGGGCAACCTGTGCCAGTGTCTCACCACCCTCACTGCAAACAACTTCCTCCTAACATCCACTTTCAATCTCCCCTCTGCCACTTCAAACCCATTGCCCCTTGTCCTGGCATTCCAAGCCCTTGTCAATAGTCCCTCCCCAGCCTTCCTGTAGCCCACTTCAGATCCTGGAAGGCTGCTCCAAGGTTTCCTGGAAGCCTTCTCTTCTCCAGGCTGCAGAGCCCCAACTCTCTCAGCCTGTCCTCAGAGCAGAGCTGCTGCAGCCCTCTCAGCATCTTCATGGCCTCCTCTGGACCTTCTCCAACAGTTCCATGTCCTTCCTGTGCTGAGGGCTCCAGAACTGCAATAACCTAAAAAAAACCATCTGGGAACTTCCCAAACTTCATTCCTGCCTAAGATATAAGTGTGTAAATACATCAGGAGCTCCTGAGCTGTTAGTCATCTCCAAACAGTTCTTTGAGTCATGCAAAGCTGCAGTTGGAGGTGATAGCTACTTTGGATGTAGAGGAAATGAGTATAGCCTTGGGATGCAGCCCTGACTTATTTTAGGTGCCTTCAACATGTGGAGATGAAACAGCAGTGAAAAGTTGCAAATTTGACCTCACTGATGCAAAATCCTTCACTTGAAGTTGCCCACAGAGATGTAAAGGATCCCCAGGAAGAAGTTCATCACCCAGGCACCTCTTTGCACTGGATTTAAGCCAAAGGGAGTGTTGGCAGCTCTGACAGGAGATGCCAGGCAGACAGAGGAGGACTCCCACTGCAGCCTGTGGGGACTGGCTGCAGACACTGCCTGAATTCAGAAATCTGCCCTTTTTGGTGGCTTGTTGTGTTGGGCAGTGTTAGCTAACAGCTGGAGATGAGGCTTTCTTTCTTGCTTGCTCACCTTGATGAACTGAGGACAGGCTGAGAGAGTTGGGGTTCTGCAGCCTGGAGAAGAGAAAGCTTCCAGGAGACCTGAGAGTAGCCTTCCAGGATCTGAAGGGGGCTACAGGAAGGCTGGGGAGGGACTATTGACAAGGTCTTGCAATGCCAGGACAAGGGGCAATGGGTTTGAACTCTAGAGGGGAGATTGAAAGTGGATGTTAGGAGGAAGTTGCTTGCAGTGAGGCTGGTGAGACACTGGCACAGGTTGCCCAGGGAGGTTGTGGCTGCTCTCTCCCTGGAGGTGTCCAAGGCCAGGTTGGAGGAGGCCTTGAGTGCCCTGTGCTAGTGGGAGGTGTCCCTGCCTATGGTAGGAGGTTGGAACTGGATGATCCTTGAGGTCCCTTCCAACCTTACCATTCTATGATTCTATGATCAGGCCTTACCAGTGGCTGTTAAGCTTGGAAGGACTCAAGGTAGCCAAAAGCAGCAGCAGCAATGGATGTGCTCTTCCTGCAACTGCCTTCATCCCAAGGCTCATCTGTGTAACTTCCCATGGGTGTATAAACTTTCCATTAAGTTCTGGATCAGATCTCAGATGAAAATCCAACTGGATGCATTAGGAGATCCAACTAATAAACAACCTGGAAGCAGCATGGCTGCCTCAGGGGAAAATTAGAGGTGCATTTAATTATAGCTCTGCTAAGCCCAAGGAGAAAAATGCTGGTGGCTGCCAGCAGGCAACCCATGAGTGGGACAGCAAGTTGGGCTTAGGCTTTGTTAGTGGTGCTTGGGGAGAAGAAAGTTTAAACCACCACATTTTGGCAATAAGGTTTAAAAATGGCTCTTGGCTTCTGGTTAGCTGCCAAAGAGATGTAGCCATAAAGCCAGAACGTCAGAGAAATGCCTTAAACGGTGCCTTGGCTGGGTCTGGGCACCAGCTGGATCAGCTTCTCACTACACAGCACCTGGGGTGACCCTGGGAAGCCCCACTCCAGGGCTCAGAGCTGAAAGCTCAGCAGGGAGCAGGAGTTCCAGTGCATGTGAGGGTGCTGTCAGCAGCCACAGGTGGAAGCAGAGATCATGTCCATTCTCAGCAATGCACAAAACACCTCCTTGGCCTTCTGCAGCCAGCACCTGTGAGCTTGTGGCAGGAAAATGGGCAACAGGCACAAACCAGAACTCAGGAGGTTTTATCTGAACACGAGGAAAAACTTCTTTCCTGTAAGGGTACTGGAGCTCTGGTTTCCCAGAGGGGTTGTGGAGTCTCCTTCTCTGGAGAGAGTCCAGAGATTGTGATCCTGGGCAGCCTGCTGTGGGTGAGCCTGCTTTAGCAGAAGGGTTGGACTGGATAATCTCCAGAAGTCCCTTCCAACCCTCACCATAGAATGGGAAGGTTGAAAGGGTCCCAAGGATCAGCCAGTTCCAACCCCCTGCCATAGGCAGGGACATCTCCCACTAGCACAGCTCACTCAAGGCCTCCTCCAACCTGGCCTTGAACACCTCCAGGGAGGTTATGGAGCACAGAAGACCTCCAGGGAGGTTGTGAAGCACAGAATCACCCAATGTGATCAAAGATCACATTGGGTGATTCTGTGCTCCACAACCTCCCTGGGCAACCTGTGCCAGTGTCTCACCACCCTCACTGCAAACAACTTCCTCCTAACATCCACTTTCAATCTCCCCTCTGCCACTTCAAACCCATTGCTCCTTGTCCTGGCATTGCCAGACCTTGTCAATAGTCCCTCCCCAGCCTTCCTGTAGGCCCCCTTCAGATCCTGGAAGGCTACTCTAAGGTCTCCTGGAAGCCTTCTCTTCTCCAGGCTGCAGAGCCCCAACTCTCTCAGCCTGTCCTCACAGCAGAGCTGCTGCAGCCCTCTGAGCGTCTTGGTGGCCTCCTCTGGACCTGCTCCAACACCTCCATGTCCTTCACCATGCTGGGATCCTGTGAGTCTGTGATGCTGTATCAGAGGGTCTGCTGAGCCCAGCTCTACCCTGGTAGCCCAGCCTAGGTGCCATATGGACATGGTGACCCAGGAGCAGGAAATCAGATGGGTGTTTGCATGCTGAATTCTCAACTGCTGATTCAACTGGGACATGTCTTGGATAGCATTGCCCTTAGTTTACTACTTCATTTCCCAGAATGAGTAATGAACACCTCATTTACTCTTCTGCACAGCAGAGTGGTAGAGAACAGATTCTTCATAACAAAAGTAGCCCTATTCTGACCTCAGCTTTTCCAATATTGGCTCAGAATCACTTCAGGACCCTGCAGTGGCTCCTGGGTTAATGACAACAGAGTGCTGGCACCTGGTTTTATATGCAATGGATTGTCATGACCTGAGGATTTCACACTCTGAAGCTGGGTAACCAACCAACACCATGGTGATGCTGGAGTGTGGAGGACGCCAACATGGGTCTGTGCAAATCATGGAATGGCTTAGCTTGGAAGGGACCTTAGAAATCAGAGAATCACAGAATCAGTCAGGGTTGGAAGGAACCACAAGGATCAGTCAGTTCCAACCCCCCTGCCATGGGCAGGGACACCTCACACTAGATCAGGCTGGCCACAGCCTCATCTAGCCTGGCCTTAAACACCTCCAGGGATCAGGCTTCCACCACCTCCCTGGGCAATCTGTTTCAGTGTTCTACTGCCCTCATGCTAAAGAGCTTGTTCCTAGCATCCAACCTCCCTGCTGTGGGCAGTGCCACCTCTCAGCTAGCCTTGGTTGCTGATTTGTCTGGAAGCTACACCACTGATTTCCCATTTCATCTCTGCTTTCTGTACGTGTTCCAGGTATCGTTCCCTAACGGGCATTTCGATGGAGAGAGACCACATGAAAGACCTCAGAAGATACCTGGTACTTAAACATATCCAATACCTTGTCCTGTCTTCTTCCAATGCTCTCAGCACTCTGCTGGGCCTGCTGGGCAGCCTGTATGCAATCATCACCCTGCAGTCTGCAAAGGTTTCAGCCAAGTCCACTGCCGTTCTCATTTCAAGCCTGGCAAAGGCAGACATCCTGGTTTCCATCAGCGTTGCTGCTGAGGTGGCCACAGGGACGTTTGGTGCTGCTGTCTCACCTACAGCCTTCAGAGCAGCCCTGCTGCAGAACCTCCTGACTGCAAACACACACATCAGCTGCTTGCTGCTCAGCTGTGTTGCCTTCGAGGCTTACCTGATCACCTTCTGCCCCACCGAGTCTCGCCAGCTGCGGACGGTCAGGAATGCCAGGCTGGCTGCCAGGGTCATCTGGACCCTTGTGGCTGTGGAGTGTATCCTCTTCCAGATGGATGACTTCCTGAAGGCCAGCAGCACCTCTGCTCCCACCCACAGCCCTTGGTTTTGGTGGTTTCACTTCTGCAGCACGGCTGCAGCTCTTCTCAGGTCCCTCAGCTACTTCCTGGGGGTCGCTTTGAGGATCGTCAATGTGTACTTCTACTACAAAATCTTTTTCAGCATGTCTAACAGATCTGTGCTGAAAACAAAGTAGGCTCTGTTCCCAGGGACACCAAACAGAAGACACTTCAGTGTCACTTCAAGCTAGTGGTCTGAAAACTGTTCAAGTAAGCAGGCCCAAGGCTGGTGTGCTGCAACACCGCCGAGTTTTAACTGCCCTGTTTGCTGATGCACTTCAGCCTCGGCCATTGTGAGCAGTTTGGGGCTGAGCTGCCCCTCAGCACTGAATGACAACAAAGCTCATCTGTGGAGAGTTAAGCTGACAGCCTTTGAGCTCCACGGGCTTGCCCTGGTCACTTGCAACATCGAGTTTCTTCAGCGTGCAGGAGACACAAATGACATTTCAAGAGCAGATGTAAAAGCTAAAGCAATTCAAAGATTTTTTTATTTTTTACTATAAAAAGGGTGCTCAGAGGCTTACTCAGGGATCTGTTCAGCCAAGAGCTGTAAAGCTGCAGGCTAAAGACATAGAACCATGGAATTGTTTGGGTTGGAAAAGACTTTTAAGATCATCAAGCCCAACCATTAGGTCAGCACTGCCAGGTCACCACTAAACCACATCCCTCGGCACCACATCTACACAGCCTTTCAAGCCCTCTGGGGATGGTGACTGCACCACTACCCTGGGCAACCTGTTCCAGGGCTGGATAACCCCTCTGGGGAAAAAATTGTTCCTCACATTCAACCTAAACCTCTCCTGCTGTTACTTGAAGCCATTTTCTGTTGTCCTCTCACCTGTCCCTCGGGAGAGGAGACCTCACCTCACTGCAGCCTCCTTTCAGGTAGCTGTAGAAGGCAAAGTGCTCTCCTCTTTTTCTCCAGGCTAAACAACCTCAGACATGATCTATGACCTAAAATAGCTCTAAACCAAGTGAGCCACCACTCTTAGCAGCTAAGCTCCAAAGGCAAGGCGTGCAGAAGACTAACCTAGCCCAGCTGGGTTTGTCCTGCAGATGGCATCAGCCTCACCGTGAGAACTCTCAGGACGTGCCTAGATCTGCTCTGCTGGTGGCAGTCGTCTGGCGCTTAGAGTACTAGAGCTGAGAACTGGATCTGTGGCCACTGCAGTCCAGAGGAGCTGAAGAACAGACTCCACAAACCCAAGGGAAACAGCAATCGTGGAGGAGTGCCCTGCTCACCATCCAGTCCCTCAGTTTCACAGTTATGTTTATTGCCAGTTGGTCTCAGAAGTCTGTTTTTTCCTCCTCCACTAAGATCAACTTGACTGAAAGGCAACACTTCGAAAAGGAGCAGTGAAACCAGGCACACCCAGGGCAACTTGGGCCAAGAGGCCAGCAGCAGGAGGTCCTTTTCCGGACTCTCCCTGTCACAGCCAGATGGAAGGAAACAAAAGAAGTTTATTTACCTCATTAGAAGACAAATATCCCTCTGCAGGGAGCCTGAGCAAGTGCAGTGCCTGACACTGTTCCTCAGAAGCCTGGAAGGGGTCACTGCTGCGGGCTGGCTGTCCAGGCACAGCAGTCACCAAGTCACCTACCAGAACTTTGGTGCATGTTGCCTAGAGAATGGGGCTCTGAGCACCCTGATCCAGTGTGAGGTGTCCCTGTCCAAGCTGGCTGTGCAGGCAGAGTCATCTACCAGAACTTTGGTGCATGTTGCATAGAGAATGGGGCTCTGACCACCCTGATCCAGCGTGAGGTGTCCCTGTCCAAGCTGGCTGTGCAGGCAGAGTCATCTACCAGAACTTTGGTGCATGTTGCATAGAGAATGGGGCTCTGACCACCCTGATCCAGCGTGAGGTGTCCCTGTCCAAGCTGGCTGTGCAGGCAAAGACATCTACCAGAACTTTGGTGCATGTTGCATAGTGAATAGGGCTCTGAGCAACCTGATCTAGTGTGAAGTGTCCTACTCAGGGCAGGGGGATTGGAGCTAGATGATGCCTGAGGTCCCATCCAACCCTGACCATCCTCTGGTTCTATAACAAAGCTGACTCCTTCTGCAAGAAGAGGACCTTAGGAGTTGGCTGCACTGTGATGCACTGCTCTCATTCTGGGAGCCTGAAGTGCCACTTCCAGGGGAGATGAAATGCTGCTTGATGTTCTGTCATTAGTAAAACCTTCCTTTTGCTGAAGTGTCTGCATTATTCATGACAAATGTGTGTTTTTCTCAAGGACCTGCACCACTCTCCGCCCCTGCAGAAGCCCATGCAGACGGCTGAGTGTTCCTGAGCATTCCCTAAGCCACCTTTGGCACACAGACAGGATTTTTAATCTTTGAGTTCACCACTTCACTCATGATTCTTTTAATTTTTTTTTTCCCTAGCTGATTCTCTACAGCAATCTGCTCTAGGTGATGCTATCTTATTAGGGAGTTGGGCTTAGACGATCTCCAGAGCTCCCTTCCAGCCCCCAACTCTGCTGGCATTCTGGGATTATCCTGGCAAGTGCCTTTGCCCTCAGGACCATCTATTTCTTAATGCATTCATTTTGTGGCTTGGCTTAAGCAGCACACAGAGTACAAAATGCCAACCTACAGCAAATCACTGCAGGTATTTACCTGTGCCTGGAGCTCAGGAGCCCAGGTACGATGCTGGAGCAGGGCCAAGCCACGCGCGTGCGAGCGGATGCCGTGGGTGTCACCACCTTCTGCTCTCTTGCCCAGGGCCACTTGAGGACACTGAGCTCTTAGGAGGGTCACAGGAAGTGAGGAAAAGTGGATTCAGCAGGATGTTATTTTTCATGGATTCGATGTAGCTGTTAAATCAGTCCCTGTGCGTGACTGCTGGGCTTGCTGCCCACCAGCACGCTGCAAGCTGGCCTGGCTGCTGAGAGGGTCAGATAGGAGACAATCTAAACAGGATGAGAAAATGGATAAATGAGACAGTGTATCCTCTCACAGTCACAGAAACATCCAGGTTGGCAAAGCCACTCAGCATCGCCAAGTCCAACCTAGAACCCTACTCTGCAAGATTCACCTTAAGCCCCAAGCACCACATCCAAATGACTCTTAAACACAGCCAGGCTGGGTGACTCTACCACCTCCCTGGGCAGCTCATTGCAGTCCCTGACCACTCTCTCCAGGAAAAACTTTTTCCTGATGTCCAGTCTAAACCTCCTCAGCCTCAGCTTGAGGCCTTCCCCCTTGTTCTGTCTCCAGTTCCTTGTGAGCAGAGCCCAGCAGCAGCCTCTGCACAATGTCCCTTCAGGTAGCTGCAGACAGCAATGAGGTCTGCCCTGTCAGCAGAAAGCCACCAGGGAGCTCGAAGATCCAGGGACTACTTGGTGGTTTCAGCACTTGAGTGCTGTGGAGGGGAGACCTTCCTCCTGTCACACAGGGCTGAAGTAAGCCCCCAAGAGGCTGAGCAGCCCCAAATCATTCTATGAATCTAAACTTTGCCTCTTGGGAGCAAATCAGTTTACACAGAATCATAGAATGTCACAGAATGTCAGAGGCTGGAAGGGACCTCGAAAGCTCATCTGGTCCAGCCCCCCTGCCAGAGCAGCATCACCTAGAGCAGATCACACAGGAATACATCCAGATGGTTCTTGAGTATCTCCAGAGAGGGAGACTCCACAACCCCCCTGGGCAGCCTGTTCCAGAGCTCTGTCACCCTCACAGGGAAAACATTCTTCCTCAGGTTCACATGGAACCTCCTACGCCTCAGCTTCCACCCACTGCCCCTTGTCCTGCCACTGGGCATCACTGAGAAGATGCTGGCTCCAGCCTCCTGGCACTCACCCTGCACATAGTAAGGGGTTCAAAGCTTTAAGTGTGTACCAGTCATGAACCACAGCACTGCAGCAGTACTCTATGAGCAGAAAGGGGAAACAAAGCACATTTTGGAACAGCTACTTGGTGGTGCACAACGAGGGAGATTTGCAGATCAGGGGAATGAGCAGAGCAGTTAAAATACACAGCTGAGGCTGAGCAGCATTTCTGCCTCCATTATTCAGACAAAGCAAGAAACCTTTCGCACATCTTTTCTGGGAACCCTCTTTCAGCACAAGCTCGATAACAACCCAGGGAGCCATTTCTGAGAAGGAAAGAGTCAGACAGGAAAGCACTTTTCTACAACTAGGTCACCTTTCAGAGGCCTGTTTTATTAAGAACCGATAATCCAAAGCAAGGACTTGAATGTAGACCTCACACAACCCACAAGAACAGACTGAAGGGGTGGGTTAGCTCCCTGCAGTAAATCAGGTTGCTAAAAGACAGCTTTGAAATAAAGCAAACTCGCTCCAGGGAGACCTTTCAGTACTTAAAGGGGAGCTGTAAGAAAGATGGGGACAGAGTTTTAAGCAGGGCCTGTTGTGACAGGACAAGGGGTGACAGTTTGAATTAAAAGAAGGGAGAAATAGGCTGGATAGAAAGAAGAAATGTTTTACACTGAGAGTTAAGGCACTGTCCCAGGCTGACCTGACAGCTGATGGATGGCCCATCCCTGGCAGGAGAGGGTGAGCAGGGTACTGAGCAACCTGCTGCAGTTGTAGGTGGCCCTGCTGACTGCAGTGGGGTTGGACTAGATGACTTTTAAAGGTTCTTTCTAGCCTAAAGCATTCCATTCTGGGCTGCATCAAGAGCAGTGTGGGCAGCAGGGCAAAGGAGGGAATTCTGCCCCTTTACTCTGCTGTCCTCAGACCCCACCTGCAGTCCTGAGTGCAGTTCTGGAGCCCTCAGCACAGGAAGGACATGGAAGTGTTGGAGTGGGTCCAGAGGAGGTCAAGAAGATGCTCAGAGGGCTGCAGCAGCTCTGCTATGAGGACAGGCTGAGAGAGTTGGGGTTCTGCAGCCTGGAGAAGAGAAGGCCTCCAGGAGACCTTAGAGTAGCCTTCCAGGATCTGAAGGGGGCTACAGGAAGGCTGGGGAGAGATTATTGACAAGGTCTGGCAATGCCAGGACAAGGGGAATGGGTTTGAAGTGGCAGAGGGGAGATTTAGACTGGATGTTAGGAGGAAGTTGTTTGCAGTGAGGGTGGTGAGACACTGGNAAAGGTTGCTAATTTGACACCAGTGCCTCAAAATCCTGCAAAACAAGGAGCAATTGCTTCCCTCTAACAGGGACTGGCTCCATTTTCTTTAATTCAAAGAAAATTTAGCTTGGAGCAGAGGAACCTGAGGGGCTGATAAAGCTGTGCAGGGCAGTGTCAGGAGGACAGGGCCAGGCCCTGCTCAGGGATGTCCAGTGACAGGACAAGAGGCAGTTGGTGCAAGCTGGAGCAGAGAAGGATCCACGGGAACAGAAGGGAAAACTTTTCACTGTGAGGGTGGCAGAGCCCTGGAGCAGGCTGCCCAGAGAGCTTGTGGAGTCTCTTTCTCTGGAGACATTCCAAACCCACCTGGATGTGCTCCTGGGTGACCTGGTCTAGGTGATCCTTCCCTGGCAGGGGGATGGCTTGGGCTGGATGAGCTTTCAAGATCCCTTCCAACCCCTAACATTCTGTGATGCTGTGAAAACTCTCCAAAATAAATTCAGGAGAAGCTTCTGGGGGTGTTTTACAGTGAAACCAAGCGCTCCTGAAAGAGCAGAAGATATTTGACCACTGTGGCTGTAGGTTGGGAGGAGTCAGCAGCGTGGGGGTTCTCTGGAGGACCAGCCAGACCCTTTGCAAGGCACTGAAGGGCGCACTGAGCTCCATCACAGCCTGCTGGCTGACCGCAGCCTTGTTTCTGCGTGCGGCATCCCCTGGGGCAGCAGCAACCGTGGCTCTGCCTTGCGCATCGTGCCCTCTGCTGGGAAAGCTGCGGCGCTTCAAATGAGTTTCCCACGGGGAATGAAAATCTCTTTGCTCCCGCAAAGGTGACCTCCAGGACGGTGATCAATTCCCTTGCTGCTCGCAGCCTTCTGCCAAAGACATCGACACAACCAAACCCACAGCAGCTAAGCCCAGAGCACCAGTGCTGAGGGGAATGCTCACGGGCAGGCGCTGGCAGGCGAAAGCACAGCCCAGGGGTTAGAGTGCTGATGAGTAAGGAAGGCTGCACGCCACGGGGAAGGCAGGAGCATCCTGCCCACCTTTGCTCAACCAAGCAGGCTGCTCTGGAGCAGCAGCAGGTAGCTCATCTCAAAGTGTATGTGGGCACACGCAGGGATTACACTCAGAGCAAACAACAGCAACAGCAGCAGCGGCAACGACAGCAGCAGTAGTAGTAACAATAATCATAGAATCATAGGGACCATCTATTTCCAACCCCCTGCCATAGGCAGGGACACCTCCCACTAGTACAGGGCACTCAAGGACTTGTCCAACCTGGCCTTGGACACCTCCAGGGAGGTTGTGGAGCACAGAATCTTGGATCACATTCTGTGCTTCTGTGCTCCACAACCTCCCTGGGCAACCTGTGCCAGTGTCTCACCACCCTCACTGCAAACAACTTCCTCCTAACATCCACTTTCAATCTCCCCTCTGCCACCTCAAACCCATTCCCCTTGTCCTGGCATTCCAAGCCCTTGTCAATAGTCCCTCCCCAGCCTTCCTGTAGTCCCCTTCAGATCCTGGAAGGCTACTCTAAGGTCTCCTGGAAGCCTTCTCTTCTCCAGGCTGCAGAACCCCAACTCTCTCAGCCTGTCCTCAGAGCAGCATTGCTGCAGCCCTCTGAGCATCCTTGAGGCCTCCTCTGGACCCACTCCAACACTTCCATGTCCAACAAAAATAATAATTAAAATAACAAAAGTAATAGTAATAATGATAATAATTACAATGATGATTACTATGATAATAAAAATTGATAATATAATGTTAATGATTATAATAATCATCATCATCCCTGGAACAAACACACTGGTTTGTAGGTTTGTACCCCAGGTTTGTGCAAATCCTCTCCTAACAACTTTCTGCCCACTCCCCTGGGGGACAACCAGAAGCAGCATGTCCCCAGGAGTCCTGCACCATTCTGCAGCCATCTTGCTCAGGATCTGGCCTTGCTGGGGGTACCCATAGGTGCCAGGAGCTGCCAGTCTGCTGTAGCAGAGTGACAATCCATTCACTGCTATCACACTGTGATCATGAAGATCACATTGGGTGATTCTGTGATCCACAACCTCCCTGGAGGTGTTCAGGACCACGCTGGATGAGGCCTTGAGCAACCTGTTCTAGTGGGAGGTGTCCCTGCCTATGGCATGGGCGTGGAACTGGATGAGCTTTGAGGTCCCTTCCAACCTAAACCATTCTATGACTCTATGTCCTGCTGACTGCAGGTGGTTGGACCAGGGTGAGCTTTAAATATCCTTTCCCACTGAAACCAGTCTGTGACACCTCAGATGGTGGTAGAATGTGCATTAAAACAACCACTCACACAGTAATGCAGCAGCAGAGCCCACAGCAAATCTTTCACCTGCTCACGGTGAAGGAAGGGAAGGAAAGGAAAGGAAGGAAAACCAGGCAAGTGCTGCTCAGAGACAAGCAGGACTGACCTGCTGCTGACACCACAGCAAACCAAGGCTGGTCAGGGGTGGGAGGGAGCTGGTGTCACCCTCAGACACAGGCACTCTAACCCCATCAGTGCTCTGGGGAGGATTTTTACTGATGTATTCCACACTACAAACCTTGATCTGCAATAGGTAAAAGCAGAGGTGTGACAGCCTGTATGCTTTGATTCCTTCCTTCTCCTCCTCCCAGTCTCCAGGTTTTCCTCAGATTCAGCTGGACAGGCACCCAAACCAGGAGCATCTGTTTCTCCTTTCAGTGTCAGCAGTGTAAATCAAGCGTGTTGGTGATGTTTTGATTTCACAAACATATTGGTTTTGGTTTTTCTCTGAGTTTGCTGTGAGCTTCACTGCAGAGCCGGCGGGACCGAGGCGCCTGGCTCTGCTCTGTCACCAAGCACACAGGAGCCTCTTTACAGACCATTGGAAGTGTGGGACCCTGCCTGCCTCTCACAGGAACTGTCATTTGCCAACTTCTGCCCTTGCTGGAACTGCTCCTGCAAGAGCAGCTGCTGAAGGGGTGATGCAGCTCGCAGGGCTGGGGGGTGCTAGCACCCTATGGCTAGCAACCATGGGCCATCTGCCACCTTTCCATCCTGCTTCAGCCTCCATCGCGGCTGGGCTGCCTCCACCAGCTAAAATTGTGCCTGCTGCCACGGTGGGGAGCCAGCATCCTTCTGGAAGGGTGGTTTGTCTGCCCATCTGCCAGCTTGCACGGATCAATCCCCGGACTGGTCTGAAGACTTCTTGACACTTAGAACCTATTACCCCAGCTTCGGCTGCTGCTCATGCAGCTCCTTACGGCTCGTTCTGGGCAAAGTAACCAAGCAGCTCGATGGTTTAAAACTCAGAACAGATGCATAACCATCATTTAAACGGTTAGTTAAATCTGATTTTAGTACCTTTGTTTTTCCCCCCCCTCTCTTTTTTTTTTAGAGTCAAGTAGAAATGTTTCTTCCCTGCAGCTTTCCCGAGGTGAGCAATGCTACCCAGGCTGCTTTTGCCAAAGAGGGTTGTGAATGAGACATGCTGTGGCCCTGAGAACACAGAAAACAGGCATTTTCCTTCTGAACAGCAGCACAGTGGTTTGCTGGAATTCACCCCAGAACAGAACAAGCCCTCAGGTTAAGAGGTCCCACTAAAAGCAGACACTTTACCAGAGTCTACATTCTCAGCTCTACAAACACATCAGACTTTCCTTTGCCTGCTAAAGAGAGATGGTGAATGTGAATCCAGCACCCACCTTGGTGCTGCTCTCCTGCAAGGGCAGATCCCATGTGGCCCCAATTCTGCCCTCTGCATCTCTCCTTGAAGACTCCTATCACATCAGACAGTGCTATGACTCCCCTCCTTCACCTCTCCCCTCTCCTCTCCTTCTGCTCCACCTCTCCTTCTCTCCTCTCCTTCTCCTTCTCCTCTCTGCCTTCCAGACTAGAAGGGTTAGTTATGTTTCAGACTGCTCCACCTGAGCATGGAAGTGCTTTCTGCCTAATAAAAGTCAGCCCTGGAGCTTAGCAGCTACCCTCAGTGTGGATCATCTATGTGAGAAAATGCAGACTTGGCTGTTCCATGGCTGATTCGAGATGCAAGAGCAGCCTGGACACAGAAGTGTAGAGAATCTGTAGCATGGAGGGATGTTATTCAAAGGGCAGGCTTTGTCCAAGGAGATAAATAAGCAAAAATGGGAAAAACATCAGAAGGAGGAGGATTTTCTGAGAAGAGAAAGGGCTTTTGTCCATGGAGGTTGTAGTGAGTGTCAGAGGGAGGAGACATCAATGACTTTAGCCCAGGCAGCTTGTGGAGCTGCTGACCTTCAAGCCAGGCCAAACTCTTCTCCTTGCTGAGGTCCAAAGTCGTATTTGCTTTTTGAGAAATGCCTCAGAGCTGTGGCCTCCTTTATCCAAAAGCAATACCAGCACCAGTATCAGGGAGGAGGAGAGAAGGGAAGACAATTTCAGGCTGGAACAGACGTGCAGGAGCAGCTTGAGCAGAGCCTCCCTTGCATGTGCAAAGCTCCTGCTCAGGGCAGGGTAAAGCAGAGCTGCCAAGACCTGTGGCGCAGGGCAGCTGTGCTGCTCAGCAACGTGTTCATGCCAACCCGTGGCAAAAGCCAAGGAATCAGCTAGTGCTGACATTTGGGCTAGATGCTTAACTGCAAGCAGCTGCTCACCCAGGAAGCCAAATGCTCTTGAGGTAGCTCCTGGGCTACGAGGCTGAACCACAGCTTAGGACCTAAACGTTCCAAGTGAAGAAAGGAGATGTTAGAGGCTGGGAAAGCACTTTAGAAGCCATCAGGTAGAAAGGAGGGAAAAGATCTTGACTTGAAACTATAGAATGAGCTCAGATTTGAAGAATCTTGACAAATTTCAGGCTCATCTTGCTATTTGATAAAACCATAGAAGGGTTGAAGGGGGAAGAGGCCTTTAAAGCTCACCTAGTCCAACCCCCTTGCAGTGAGCAGGGACATCTTCAACTGGCAGGTTGCTCAGAGTGCCAGCCAACCTCAGCTGGAATGTTTCCAGGGATAGGGCATCTACCACCTCTCTGGGCAACCTGGGACAGTGCTACAGCCACAGCATTAAAAAAAAAATTCTTCCTTCTCTCTAGTCTAAATCTTCCCCTTTTAGTTCAAACCCATCAACCCTTGTCCCATCACAACAGGCTCTGCTAAAAAGTCTGTCCCCATCTTGCTTCTAGGACACTGAAAAGCTGCAATAAAGTCTCCTAGAGCCTTCTGTTCTCCAGGCTGAGCAACCCAACTCTCTCAGCCTGTCCTCACATCAGAGCCCTGTAAGGTCCTGCACCTGGGTAGACAGAATCCAAANAGTGTGGGCAGCAGGGCAAGGGAGGGGATTGTGCCCCTTGGCTCTGCTCTCCTCAGACCCCACCTGCAGTCCTGTGTGCAGCTCTGGAGACCCCAGCACAGGAAGGACATGGAAGTGCTGGAGTGGGTCCAGAGGAGGCCACCAAGATGCTGAGAGGGCTGCAGCAGCTCTGCTGTGAGGACAGGCTGAGAGAGTTGGGGCTCTGCAGCCTGGAGAAGAGAAGGCTTCCAGGAGACCTTGGAGTAGCCTTCCAGGATCTGAAGTGGGCTACAGGAAAGCTGGGGAGGGACTATTGACAAGGACTTGTAATGACAGGACAAGGGGCAATGGGTTTGAAGTGGCAGAGGGGAGATTGAAAGTGGATGTCAGGAGGAAGTTGTTTGCAGTGAGGGTGGTGAGACACTGGCACAGGTTGCCCAGGGAGGTTGCGGAGCACAGAAGCACCCAACGTGATCTTTGATCACGTTGGGTGCTTCTGTGCTCCACAACCTCCCTGGAGGTGTCCAAGGCCAGGTTGGATGAGTCCTTGAGTGCCCTGTACTAGTGGGAGGTGTCCCTGCCCCCTGCAGGGGGTTGGATCTAGATGATCCCTGAGGTCCTTTCTAACCTTACCATTCTGGGATTCTATGATTTTTCCTCATCTTCCTTTATGTGAAGGCATCAGCCCTTTAATTATCTGTGTGTCCAACATGCAATGGCCTGGATTAAAATGATTTTTTAATTCAAGTAGCTGCCTGTTTCACTGACAAGCCAGGAGACATGCAAAGCAGCTGGAAGAAGAAAAGCAGTTTTGAATACCTACATGGCTAAAGAGCAGAGGTGAAAAGCAGATGTTGGAGGCAGCTGCAGAAAGAAAATATCGAGTGGGCCAGGAAAGAGATCATCGAGAAGTAACCTCCCCAGCAATGTGCTCCTCGAGCACCATCTCTGCTTTCCTGGTTACAGCAGCCAGGTTTTCAGCCAGGCAGGTGTGCAGACACCATCCTTTACCTCTTTGCTGTGCCAGTTTGCAGCCATGCCAACAGGCAGAACTGCAGGGAGCCCCGGTGAGGCATGGCTCCAGCTTCCCCTGGGGCTGGCTGATGGCTGCGTGCAGCTATCTGGTAGATCTTGTGCAGCTCATCATCTCCTCTGCATTATTTACTGGTTGTAGAAATACATGTTTAGAAATGTTGATCTTGCTCTAAGATAATAGCCAGGGAGCCAAAACAGTGCTGCCTCCAAACAACATGGGCACACAGAAACTCAGCAGAGAAAGGCATCTGCAGCAGCTAAAGCTGAGAGGTTGGAAAGGTTAAGGCTGTGTTAAGATTTTGCTGTTTCTGTTTTCTTCCCTTCCCCCCCACCCCAAGAATCTTAATGTCCATCTTTAAAAGTCATTTGCAAGCTAGAGAAGGAGCACCTGAGAAGGAAAGGGCAACACTCCAAGGGATGTGCTTACTGGAATCATAGTCGACCTGAGTTTTCATTAAAGGCAAGGAAATGAAAGAAGAAATTAATCACCACTTCTGCTCTCTCTTTCCCTTAAAGGGGAAAAGAGCAACAAAGGGGAGGGAAGTGTAAGGGTTATCTAGTTGCAAAATAAAAGTTCTGTTTCCTCTACAAAGTAAAAAGCCTTTCATAATCTTTTTCATTAAATCCTTCAAGGTCATTGCTGTTTCTAATTCAATTATGGACAGACATCTCCACGCTGCCTTTTGATTTGCACTGTCAGAGACCACTCTGTGTCCCCCACAGATGTCAGAGCCACACCACGTCCTGCAAGGCCACCAGAATGTGTCCTTCCCACAGTGGCAGTGCTGAGTGCAGCTTCCACCTCTGCACCCACCGTGCCACACTCCCACAGACAGCAGCTGATGAGCTTGGGGCACATCCCCTGCTAAACCCCAGCCCAGACACTTAGGGGTAAGCAAAGGGAAACAAAGTCCAGCCTGCAGATTTGTAACAGGGATCAATGTCCAATTCTTGCCAGGGACTCCTGAGTATCAGTGGCAGAAATCAAAGCTGGGGCTTTGAAGGAGATAAAAATGCCTGCATCTGACACAGAACCCTGGAGATCATCTTGTCCAACCCCATGCTAAAGCAGGGGCACCCACAGCAGGCTGCCCAGGGTGCCAATGTCCAGGTAAGATTGGAATCTTTCCAGGGAAGGAGACTCCACAACCTCTCTGGGCAGCCTGGAACAGGGCTCTGGCACTCTGACAGGAAAAACATTTTGACTAGTGAAACCTCCTGTGTTCCAGTTTGTGCCCACTGCCCCTTGTCCTATCACTGGGCACCACTGGAAAGAGTCTGGCCCTGTCCTCTTGGCCCTTGGCCTTTAGCTAGTGAGCAGCATTGAGCAGATCTCCTCTCAGGCTGCTCCTCTCCAGGCTGAACGGCCCCAAGGCTCTCAGCCTTTTCTCCTCACAGAGATGCTCCAGGCCCCTCAGCACCTACATAGCTTCCACTGCATTCCAGACAAAGCTGTCCTCTCCAGATCCCCTGTGTGCCATGTGCCATCCCCACCTGAGACTTTGCTGGGTGGCAGAAATGCAGCAGAGCCTCTCTGTGCTGATGTGGGATTGCAGCAAGGCTCTAGCATGGGCTGGTTCCCTGTCTCTCTTGAACTGGGGAGCCCAGGAAACTTTAACCAAGATGCTGAGCTGCAAACCTGCTTGTCCTGGTAGCTTTCCCTTTGACATGAAAGTCAAAGATGCCACATTTCATTGTCTGCAGTAATTCTCTGAGGGGAGAAATTCAGGCAATGAGAACTGCTTGGCCTCTTACCAACTATTTAAAATATTTGACAATGACCTTGAGAGTTTATGGAAAGCTCCATTTAAAGCCATAGTTTAAGGGGGGGAAATCCCAACAAACCAAGCAAAAAACCCCCAACCCACACCAAAACCAGATAAAAACAACTTTCCTTGCAGAATCTGCTCCTGCTGTGTGTTTACTGCAAAGTTCATCTCAGATCTGCTCTGTACACAACAAAAATGAGCTTAAAGGCAACGCAAAAGGGGAAAAGTTTAACTCTGTGACCCTGCATGTGTCTGGGAATTAAACTAATTTCCAGAATACTTGATCACATCCTTCCAAAGAGCCAAACCCACTGCTCAGAGCAAGGACAAGACATTACACTGCTGCTTGAGTGGAACTTTTCTGTTATTTCTGAAAAGGATATTTGTGCCTCACTGCATGTACAGCAGGTCCAGCTGGCAGAGGAAATGAGCCATGGATCTGCCTTAGAAAAGACCCCTCAAGGCAAAGCTCCCATGGGAGTATACCAAAGGCTTTTACACCTTCTAGGCAAGGGCAGGGCATGTGGAGAAGCCCAAAGGGTGAGGTCAGAGCTCCCTGCCACTGGAGACCACCAACAATGCAGGACCCAGCAGGGCCTTAGAGGAATAACTGCACCTATCAAGTCTCACCTACCCTTTGTGGTTTCCCACCCACAACCATGTCATGATGGGGCTAATTTTAGAATCATTGAATCAGGCAGGGTTGGAAGGGACCACAAGGATCAGCCAGTTCCAACCCCCTGCCATGGCCAGGGACACCTCACACCAGATCAGGCTGCCCACAGCCTCATCCAGACTGGCCTTAAACACCTCCAGGGATCAGGCTTCCACCACCTCCCTGGGTAACCCTTGCCAGGCTCTCACCACCCTCATGCTGAACAACTTCTTCCTAACACCCAGTCTGACTCTCCCCACCTCCAACTTTGCTCCATTCCCCCCAGTCCTATCACTACCTGACAGCCTAAAAGTCCCTCCCCAGCTTTCTTGTAGCCCACTTAAGGTACTGCAAGGCCACAGTAAGGTCACCTGGGAGCCTTCTCCTCTCCAGACTGCACAGCCCCAGCTGCCTCAGTCTCTCCTCACAGCAGAGCAGCTCCAGCCCTCTGCTCATCTTTGTGGCCCTTCTCTGGACACCTTCCAGCACATCCATAGCCCTCTTGTCCCAGGGGCTCCAGAACTAGACACAGCAATTTTAGCTAAGAGGAGCAGAAAGCCACTTCCCTGGCCAGCTGAAGTGGGCACCACAGGCACACCCTGGTGGGGAGGGAGGTGTGGAAGGGGGCTCACATCACTCTGATGTGAAACAAATACATTCACAGCATTTTTAGATCTCTTTCTAGCAGACAGCCCACAGAGTGCACAAAGCATTTTAAAACCCAAAAAGTTACTAAATAAAGAACCTTTTGTTACTATCTCTCTACATAGAATGGCTTAGGTTGGAAGGAACCTTAGAGATCATCTGCTCCAACCTTGCCAAAATGGGCAGGGACAGCTCTCAGCTAGACTCAGCTGCTCAATGCTTCACCCAGCCTGGCCTTGAACACCTCCAGGGAAGATGCATCCACAGCCTCCCTGGGCAACCTGCTCCAGAGTCTCACCACCCCTGTACTGAAGAACTCCTTCCCAAGATCCAGTCTGTTCTCTGGGCTTTGGCCATAGGCAGCTCAAGGTGGTGCTTCTGCTATCACCATGCCTTCCTGCAGTGAAGCTCCAACTGCTCCTAATTTGGTTTTTGCCCTTTTTTTTTTTCTTCCCCAGGGTGCTTCTCCCTGCCACCTCTCATTGTTTGCAAACCCAAGCACAACACCAGCATAGGTTAGGGCCTGTTTTGCAGTGCAGTGAGCTGCAGGCTGCTGTGATATGTTGGCTCTGTGTTAAAACTGTTACTTTCCTCTTCTGACAACCTGAAAAACAACCCCTGGAGCACCAGGTGTTTCTTCAGCATGGTTTTTGTGGTCCAACAGACAGGAAGAGGAGCTGGTTACTGGGGAGATGCTATTTGTCCTTACAGACCAGAGTAGCTGGCTGCTTAAGTTGTGGCCCTCTGGAAGGTTGAGAAGCTGTGTGACTGCTTTTTCCCATGTGAGGGAGCCTGCCAGATTTCCTTGTATTTCTTAGCAGGTGGGTTCCTGCTGTTAAGAGGGAGAACCCACACAACAGCCCTGGGGAAGCAGTGCTGAGATGTGCTTTGAATCAGAAGGCAAAGAAATGTGGCTGCCCACAAGCTGGAGAGCTCAGAATAGGGTGAGAGGACAGAGGTGATGGCCTGTGGCACCCATGGTCAGACAAGTGTGGAGTTCTCTGTGCTTTAACATCTCATGAAGTTCAACAAGACCAAGTGCAAGGTCCTGCAGCTGGGTTGAGGCAACCCCAAGCACCAATACAGGCTGGGCAGGGACAGGCTGGAGAGCAGCCTTGAGGAGAGGGGCTTGGGGATGCTGCTGGATGAGAAGCTCAGCATGAGCTAGCAGTGTGCACTTGCAGCCCAGAGAGCAACCAGAGCCAACAAGAGCAGTGTGAGCAGCAGGGTGTGGGAAGTGATCCTCCCTCTCTGCTCCACACTGCTGAGACCTCACCTGGAGTGCTGTGTCCAGCTCTGGAGCCCCTGGGACAAGAGGGATGTGCTGGAAGGTGCCCAGAGAAGGGCCACAAGGATGAGCAGAGGGCTGGAGCTGCTCTGCTATGAGGAGAGACTGAGGCAGTTGGGGCTGTGCAGTTTGGAGAGGAGAAGGCTCCCAGGTGCAGTACCTTAAGGGGGCTAGAAGAAAGCTGGGGAGGGACTTTTAGGGTGTCAGGTAGTGGTAGGACTGGGGGGAATGGAACCAAACTAGAAATGGGGAGATTCAGACTGGATGCTAGAAAGTTGTTCAGCATGAGGGTGGTGAGAGCCTGGCAGGGGTTGCCCAGGGAGGTGGTGGAAGCCTGATCCCTGGAGGTGTTTAAGGCCAGGCTGGATGAGGCTGTGGGCAGCCTGATCTAGTGTGAGGTGTCCCTGGGCATGGCAGGGGGGTTGGAACTGGCTGATCCTTGTGGTCCCTTCCAACCCTGACTGATTCTATGGTCTGCTAGCCCTCATCTGCCTTTTTCACAGACTAGGAACTGTCAGCTGCTTCCTAACATCCCAGGGGTGCAGAGATGAGAAATGAAGCTATAACCATTTCCATTTTGCCAGTATGAGACTGTTTGCTTCAGTCTGGGCATTTTGTTTTGACCAGAGATTTGCCCATTTAGTGGATCTTCTCCAGCTCCCCATCACTCAGTGATGCTCTTCCTGTAGGTTGACAGAGTGATTTGGGAAACCCCTAAAAGCTTGCAGACTTCCAGCCACAAGTCACAAACAAAGATAAGCTAAATAACTGAAGCTATTGCTACATTTCCCACTGAATATCTCTGGATACCATCATGTTTCTCCTGCTCCACTTGTAGGACTTCCCTGCTCCAGCAGGACCTAGGTTATCCATGTCTGCACCCATGCTGAGTTTTTAGAGACCTAGAACCAGCCCTTCTCCTAGATACAGCATAAAACCAGTAGGTTTATTTTCCCCCCTAGACACTCATTTCTAGAGGGGAAAAAATATAAACCCTAAACTCAACAGTTTTGGTTTGGTTTTTTTTCTAATTATCTTGTACCTCTGTAGAGGCTGTAGGTAACCACATCATGGATCAACACTTCAAGGGATTATCCAAACAAAGATCAAAACAAGCACTTGGAATTTAAAGAGCACGTTGAAAGTTATGCAAACAACCTGGAGGAGATGCAGCAATGCCACCAGGCTGCACAGGGCCTCTGCTAGCCCCAGTCTGCCCTAACAGACAGAAGGGTTTTTAGCTGAGTTTGGTCAAAAAGATGTAACAAGGGAAAGGAAAGACATGGACTTGGTGGAGCTGGTCCAAAGAAGGCCACCAAAATCTCAGAGCTGGAACCCCTCTGCCCTGAGGGCAGGCTGAGAGGGTTGTGCAGCTTGGAGAAGAGACATCAAAGATCATCCAATTCTAACCCCCTGCCATAGGCAGGGACACCTCCCACTAGCACAGGTCACTCAAGGACTCATCCAGCCTGGCCTTGAACACCTGCAGGGAGGGAGCAGCCACAACCTCCCTGGGCAACCTGTGCCAGTGTCTCACCACCCTCACTGCAAACAACTTCCTCCTAACATCCATTCTAAATCTTCCTTCTGCCACTTCAAACCCATTGCCCCTTGTCCTGGCATTCCCAGACCTTGTCAATAGTCCCTCCCCAGCCTTCCTGTAGCCCCCTTCAGATCCTGGAAGGCTACTCTAAGGTCTCCTGGAAGCCTTCTCTTCTGCAGGCTGCAGAGCCCCAACTCTCTCAGCCTGTCCTCACAGCAGAGCTGCTGCAGCCCTCTGAGCATCTTTGTGGCCTCCTCTGGACCCACTCCAACACTTCCATGTCCTTCCTATGCTGGGAGCTCCAGAACTGCACACAGGACTCCAGGTTACCTTTTATATTTAACTTATCTATTTGCAGAAGTGACTCAACCCATAAAATAAGAGAAAAAAAAAATTAAGTATTGGAAGGCTGTGTTGTGAGCTTTCATACATAAAGAGGGAGACATTGCTTCTGTAGAGGCCTCAGGATTCTGTTGTATAGTCATGAAATATAATTAAATGATAGAATGGCTTCAGTTGGAAAGGACAGGTGTGTTTGAAAGCCTGTGTGCATCAGCTGTGCTGGCACACACACAGGTCCCACATCACTCACCATGGTGCTGGTGGTGGCAGGGTTCTGGTGCTGGCAAAGGCTGCACGAAGCACCCCCAGCCCTGCACTGCAATCATAGAGTGAAGAAAGTCTTGCAGCTACTCAAAGTTGTCTCAGACAACATGTTGGGCTCTGGTGTGGCTCTGCCCCTGTCTGTAAGGACCCTTTTACAGACCCACTGAACCCCAGCATGGCAGGGGTTAGGAGGAACCTCTGGGGATCATCTAGTCCAACCCTTCTGCTAAAGCAGGGTCACCCACAGCAGCTTGCCCAGGATTGTGTCCACGTGGGTTTGGAGTCTCTCCACAGAAGGAGACTCCACAGCCTCTCTGGGCAGCCTGGGACAGGGCTCAGCACCCTCACAGCAAAGCTTTTCCTCATGTTCAGTTGGAACCTCCTGGGTTCCAGTTTGTGCCTGTTGCCCCTTGTCCTGCTGCTGGGCACCACTGAAACAAGCCTGGCCTCTACTCCTTAGCTGTTGACCAGACTCCCTCTCAGGCTGCTCTTCTCCAGGCTAAACAGCCCCAGGGCTCTCAGCCTTTCCTGCTCACCGAGATGCTCCAGACCCCTCAGCATCTCTGTAGCCTTCCCTGGCCTCTCTCCAGCAGTTCCCTGTCTCTCTTGAACCGGGAAGCTCAGAACGGGACCCAGGACTCCAGTTCCGTTGCACAGTCACAAGGCAGCAGTAGCACAGAGCAACTCTTCACCCAACACCAGGACAGTCACAACCTACCAGAACCACTCCCTGGCTGGTTTTCAGCGTAGCTCCAGGGTGCGTGAGGCTGCACAGGCGCAGGGAGATGCTCGCTCCAAGCCGTTCCAGCAACTTTATCCCTTCAGAAAAATGTATCACCCAGAAAGCAAACAGAGAGCGTTTGGCGTTAGCTGCAGCTGCGGTGTCAGCTCTGAGAAGCTTTTCACGGCTCTGCCTAAATATTTGGGTTTCTGCTCTCTTGCCTGTTTCCATCAAGCTCCGAGTCACCCTGGAAAAATAGAAACTGCTCTTTTAAGGAGATAATTAACTAACCCCGAGCAGCTGCAAGGAATCAAACAGGGCAAAAGACACTGAGCCCAGCAGTGCTCACAGCCAGCTGCACAACATCTCTGCTTCCTACCAAGGTCTTTCCTCGACATCGGGGGAGGGAAAAAAAAATTTAAGTGAGGACATAAATCAGGCAACGTCCATTTACTCTTTTCCAGTATAGCTTCAACTGCCTTGTTCAGTGTAACCCAGAGCTCGGCAATGCCTGACACCTTTCTAGGGGACCGGAGCAGCTCTCGGGACTGCGATCCGAGCAGCCCATGCTGGGGCAGCCTTGGTTCCTGCCAGTTCAGCAGGGAGCTGCATCTGGATTTCACCCCGGGGATGGCTGTGCCTCATGCTGGGCAGCTATTCTATAGGTGTCAGCCAGAGCACAGCCCCTGACCGCAGTCCCGCACAGCCCCTGGAGTGAAAATGCTCATCGAAGAGACTGCAAATTAAAGAGACTTGCTGCCTGGGGTTGTTGGATCAACGGAGAGAGAGGAATCAGCATCTGGTCACTGAATACCTTCCAGCGCTAGAGCAATTTGGGTAAGCTCTTGGCTTTGTCTGTGTGTTCCCCTCAGCAGTTAACCAACTGGTTCCCATTACTGACAAGCACAGAAACGATCACCCTGAGTACCAGATGTCACAGATAGGAGGCATCATAGCAGAAGGTGATCTGGAAAAAAAAGGTTTCCTACTTAAAACTGACCCTGGTGACAGCCTGCCACGAGCAGCCTCTCCAGATGGTGATGCCAAAGAATCTGACTGGTTTGGTGGCTCTGGCTTCTGAGAGAAATAATTCCCATCACTCCAGGGAACAATCTGCTGGGGCAGCACTGCACAGGTAGCTCATGTGCTTATTTGTTTAGGGGGGGACATAAGTCTGTGAGAGCAAGCTCCAAGCATGCTCTGAAAAAGAGAAGCCTTCAAGCTACAATTGCAAGAATAGCTAAGGAGTTACACAAACCACAGCTTGGTTTTCAGCATCATAGGAAAAGCAGAAGGAGAACACATTCACAGTGACCCTCAGAGGCAGAATTTGGCAAAGCACTAAATGCTTTTGGTGAAATAAAACAGTTTGGGGGAAACCTGTGCCCTGCAATCCTTTTTTTCTCTTGTGATATCAAGTATAATGGTCAGTGGTCTTCCAAAACTGGAAACTGCTCTGCTGGTTTTGGATTGCAATTGCTTGCTTCAATTGCTAATTAACAACAGATAGCTTGTGGGAATGTTTGCCCCCATATTTACAGTGTGAGGCTATTTTTCATTCTTTAAAGGTGTTAGAGCAGAAGGTGGTTTGGGCAGGACTTTGCTGGAGCTCCAGGTAGGCAGCAAGAGGCACTGTTACTGGCACCTGGCTCTTGGCCATCACTATTCTAACTGGGTACAGTTCTGGAGCCCCCAGCACAGGAAGGACATGGAACTGTTGGAGTGGGTCCAGAGGAGGCCACCAAGATGCTCAGAGGGCTGCAGCAGCTCTGATCTGAGGACAGGCTGAGAGAGTTGGGGCTCTGCAGCCTGGAGAAGAGAAGGCTTCAAGGGGACCTTAGAGTAGCCTTCCAGGATCTGAAGGGGGCTCCAGGAAGGCTGGGGAGGGACTATTGACAAGGTCTGGCAATGACAGGACAAGGGGCAATGGGTTTGAAGTGGCAGAGGGGAGATTTAGACTGGATGTTAGGAGGAAGTTGTTTGCAGTGAGGGTGGTGAGGCACTGGCACAGGTTGCCCAGGGAGGTTGTGGCTGCTCCCTCCCTGGAGGTGTTCAAGGCCAGGTTGGAGGAGGCCTTGAGTGCCCTGTGCTAGTGGGAGGTGTCCCTGCCTATGCAGGGGGTTGGAGCTGGCTGATCCTTGAGGTCTCTTCTAACCTTCCCATTCTATGATTCTATGATTCCCTCTCCTGCACATTCAGAGTAGCTGCTTCATCTGACCACCCAATTTTTCCTCCCTGCCCTCAGCACCACTGCTATAAAAGCAACAAGAGGCAAAGCAGGAATAGTCAGTGGTCTCCATGGTAACATCCAGCAGACTCTGGGAGCTGGGGGATCTGCCAGAGGTCTGCAGGAGCAAAGGGATTTGCTTTATGCAACCTGAGTTTCTATGCAAGTGCGAATGGTGCCTGCAGCTCCCTGGCAGCTCTGCTTGCTGGGCTTGATGCAGGAACACCTGAGCTGAACAAAGTCCCTCAGTCCTGGAACACTGCAGGGCTGTCAGCAGGCTGGTCCTCCCTGGCTGGCAGGATCTGTTTCTCGGCAGAGTTAATTAGCACAGGATGAGCTGCCTCTTCAGCAGCAGCTCAAGTCTCTGCACAGCACTACCTTGTAATATAGGCACACACTGATAGATCCAGGACCCTCCAAGTAACTATATCTGGAGTTTTTGTTTCTAATCCAAGGATGTGTTTGCACATGAAGCCATTCCAAACAAACGAGTTTAAAATGTTCATCATAATTTGGGGCACCCACTCTGACAAAAGACCTGACCTTCAGGTACTGAGCATCTGCCTTCAAGTCTCCACAACCTCCCGTTGAGCATCCCAGGTACTGATTCCAGGCAATCAACCACTCAAAATCCAAACACAAGTGACCAAACAGACCTTGACACTGCTGCTTCTGCCTCATTTGTAAGGGGAAAGCAGGCAGAGGAACACAAAATATCAGATTACTGATCTCATTAGTGACAAGAGGCACAGATTTACTATCTGACAGCACTGTGTACAAGCAAGGTCACAGAGAAAGCAGCAAGGACAGCCTCCTAGCCACACTGGATCCTTCACTTGAGGGAATAAGCACATTAGGAGAAAAGAAGAGGAATATCAAACTCGGTCCTCTATTTGCTGCCTCCAGGGCTGAATGACTCAACAAAGGCAGAGAGAGAAGGGCCCCGGGCACTTCTCAGATGAGTTTCTCTCATGGTGAAAAGAATAATGAGGTTTATGGTTCAATGTTTTGGGCTTTTGTTTTTTGAACAGCTGGGAAAATGCATATCAGAGATGAGCCCAAGAGCATGAGGAACTCAGAGCCACAGCTGTGCCCAGACAGTGCTGGATTCAAGCCTGCATCATTCCCCTCTGCTCAGGCAGGCTTCGTGGCTGCATGGAGCTTTGTGCTGCCATGGTAGATGGCTGCAGGTTCCCCAAGAGTTAAAGTCAGTCAGGGCATGTTCATACTGTTCTGCAGTCATTTTGGGGCCATAAAACAGAGCTGAGCTTCCTCTGAGTTTATCCTTTGGATCCCAAGCTCTTGCTTTGAGTGTTTGTATACTGTCTCTCAGTATTTCTACCTGCCCACGCTTGGCACCAGTTTCAGGCCCCTTTTCCAGAAGCCCAGTTTGCTTGCTTTGAGGAAAAAAGCTCTCAACTTCACACCATAGAATCACAGAATGGGCTGGGTTGGAGAGGACCTCCAAAGGTCATCCAGTCCAACCCCCTCTGCAGTCAGCAGGGACATTCTCAACTAGACCGAGCTGCCCAGAGCCCTGCCGAGCCTCACCTTGAGTATCTCCAGGGATGGGGCCTCAAATACCTCCCTGAGCAACCTATTCCAGTATGCCACTACCCTCGTGGTAAAGAACTTGTTCCTAGCAGCAGGCTGACAGAAATGCTGTTGCTCAGCCTGACATCCAGCAGTTTGATTTGGGTCACTGGAAAATGCAGACACCATCTTACCGAGCTGACACATTGCCTGGCATTAAAGGCTCCTCAGGGAACTCACCTGAGATGCTGCAGTGGTGCTTTGCACTGTCCTAGCACAGCTAAACACATGGAGCAGTGGTTCCTCTCAGGCAGCTGGGATAGATGATCACTGTAGGTCACTTTTAGCTGAGATTTTCTCCCCCCTCCCTCTCCCTCTCCCTCTCCCT
>VWZE01010290.1:40169-52598 GCA_013396675.1 Eubucco bourcierii
CCCTTTCCCTCTCCCTTTCCTTTTCCTCCTCTCATCACGCTGTTGTAGGGGGCCGTTGGTGGGTGGATAAGACAGTCTGAACCCACAGGGGTGGGAACTCCCCCCCCAGCTCTTCTACAACCTTTCTGCTCTGTAGAACATCCCATTCTGAACCACAGGTGTGGGTTTGCTTATGACAGAGGTGGCTACTTCTTCAATACCTAGAAACTGAGGTTTATTCTCTGCTCCTTCAATACCCAGAAATTGAGGTTTATTCTTTGAGTTAGCCACAGAACTGCTGCCAGACCACACTCCTGATACTGCTGTGAGGCTGTGAGAAGGTGTTCAATTAGCTGCTTCCCACTGCCATCCAGAGCCGGGGGAAAAAAAAAAAAGCTCATCAAGAAGTCTAAGTTCACCTGAAAATCCAGCCAAACAAGTTTTTCTCTCCCTGCTTCTCTGTGCTCCTTTAATGGCAGGGGTTTGACTCTGGAGGTATCAAATTCATAGCAGCTTCAATGTTCAACGTGGGCTGAGAAAGTCGAGCTTCTAAAAAGATCTCATTGAATGTTGTTTTGCCTCTCGCAGCCTCCCTGCTTGTGCAAATTGCAGGTCAGCCTTTCCACAGGCACTCCATTCATGGGCACACTGGCTACTGGGTCTCCCTCTGCTCACAGACTTGTTGGGCCAGCCCCAGCCCCTCTGCTCCCTTAAAGGGTTTGTGTTTGGTGGACACTGCTGTGGGTTCCTTTCATCTCTCAGCCTCCCTCCAGGCTATTTTAAACATCAGGTTCAAAGCCCGCACCCAGGCAGCTGCTGCTGGGATAGCTGTGCCTGTGCCCTTGTGTGCATATGAGACTTGCTCAGCTGAGAGCCAGACACTCCAATACCCAACAGTGCCACAGGTTTCACGAGGTTGGCCTGGGCACAGCTCTGCAGCCTGTCCAGGTCCCTCTGGATGGATCCCTGCCCTCTAGCAAGTCGACTGTGCCACACAGCTTGGTGTCATCTGCAAACTTGCTGAGGGTGCACTGATTCCTCTGTCCATGGCACTGACAAAGATGTCAAACAGCACTGGTGCCAGAACTGACTCCTGAGGGAGCCACTTGGCACTGGTCTCCAGCTTGCCCAGGACCACAATGTCCAGGCAGATTTTGAGTCTCTCCAGAGAAGGATCACAGACTGACAGGGTGTCAGGGGTTGGAAGGGAACCAAAAAGATCATTGAGTCCAACCCCCTCTGCCAGAGCAGGACCAGACAATCCAGCTCAGGGCACACAGGAACACATCCAGACAGGCCTTGAAAGGCTCCAGAGAAGGAGACTCCACAACCTCTCTGGGCAGCCTGTGCCAGTGCTCTGGGACTCTTACAGTACGTAAGTTCCCCTTGTGTTGAGCTGGAACCTCCTGTGCTGCAGCTTCCATCCACTGCTCCTTGTCCTGTCCCAGGCAGCAGTGAGCAGAGCCTGTCTCCTCCTCCTGACCCCCAGCCCTCAGATATTTAAAAATACTGATTAAACCCCCTCTCAGTTTTCTCTTCGCCAGCCTAAGCAGCCCCAGGTCCCTCAGCCTCTCCTCACCAGGCAGTGCTCAGTCCCCTCAGCATCCTCATAGCCCTCTGCTGGACTCTCTCCTGCAGATCCCTGTCCCTCTTAAACTGGGGAGCCCAAAACTGATGGCAGTGCTCAAGACGGGATCTCACCAGGGCAGAGGCAGAGGAGAACCTCCCTGGATCTGCTGGTCAAGGGCTCCAAATTGACACAGCTCAAGAAATCTCCCAGGTAGTTGGAGAGAAACTCACACAAATAAACAAAGCCAAATGATGACTGACAAAGCCTTGGGACAGATGGGCAAAGAGCTCCCTGGTCACAGCATGAAAATCACACAATCACAGACACATGGAGGTTGGCAAAGCCCCTCAGCATCACCAAGTCCAACCTAACCTAGAACCCTGCTCTACAAGACTCACCTCAAACCGTAGCCCCAAGCACCACATCCAAACCACCCTTAAACACAGCCAGGCTGGGTGACTCCACCACCTCCCTGGGCAGCTCATTCCAGTCCCTGACCCTGTCCCTGTGAAAAACTTTTTCCTGATGTCCAATCTAAACCTGACCAGCTTCAGCTTGAGGCCATTCCCCCTCGTTCTGTCTCCAGTTCCCTGTGAGCAGAGCCCAGCAGCAGCCTCTCTGCAATGTCCCTTCAGGTAGCTGTAGACAGCAATGAGCTCTGCCCTCAGCCTCCTCTTTTTCAAACTGAACAGCCCCAGCTCCCTCAGAACTTTGGTGAGCAGAGATATTGCTGTGCCTGCCTTCCCAAGGCCGTTCTGGGGCAATTGATGTGTTTTTTGGATCATGTGTCCCAGTTTGTGTAGCAAGTTAGTGCAGCATTCCCTCCTGCTAGCTCCCCAGGAGCACCAGCTCCTCCCTGGGGGACAAGGGACCAGAGATTTGCCTTTCGTTCTCCCTCCCCAGTTTCAAACCTCCCTTTAGAGGCATCATGCTCAGTGCTGCTGCTGGATTGAAGATAGTTCTGCCCACAGCCAGGAAATGTGGCATTTCTTTGTGCCTCTCTGAACTGAAGCACAGCTTCATGCCTCCCCCAGCTCTGCTCCCTGGAGGGGCTTTTGCTGGGCTCTGGCCCTGCTTTCAAGACACTCAGCTCTGCCAAGCTTGGTGCCAGCTACTTTTTTGCCTCTGCTCCAAAAAAAAAAAAAAAAAGACATGTGCCAGGAGCACAGGTTGAGGTTTTCCAGGCAAGGTGCAGGACTGGCTGAGCCTTTGGGCTGTGCCAAA
Source organism: Eubucco bourcierii (assembly GCA_013396675.1). Lineage (NCBI taxonomy): Eukaryota > Metazoa > Chordata > Aves > Piciformes > Ramphastidae > Eubucco > Eubucco bourcierii. The sequence continues at coordinate 42,943 of VWZE01010290.1, forward strand.
CGTTTTCCCTGGGGCTGGAGAGGTCTTGGAAGTGCTCTATGCCTGTATGGATGTCAAACAACTGTCATTTAAATCAGTAGATTATCCCAGTGCCCACATATCAAATAGTTTTTTCTCTGTACTCCCAAACTGCACTTCAAAATGTTCTCCAGAACGGTCCCAAGAATCTCTGTTGCTGTCATGGTTTGAGGAAGTCTTTGAAATCTGGCAAGGAAAAGACCTCTGAGCTAGAGAAGTGTTTTCTTTGCAAAGATCTGGACAGTTTTTCAAGTTCTTCTCTCCCTCTCCCTCTCCCTTTCCCTCTCCTCTCCTCTCCTGATGGTTGACACAAACCATGCCTCACTTCACTCAGGATCCCTGCCATTGTGCACAGCCTGTATTCAATTTTCTGTAAGCCCTGTTCTGGGGGCTGCCTATGGAGAGCTGAGAGCAGTGTGAGTGCAGCCCAGACAGCAACTGTGTGCTGGGCTGCAGCAAGAGCAGTGTGGGCAGCAGGGCAAGGGAGGGGATTGTGCCCCTTTGCTCTACTCTCCTCAGACCCCACCTGCAGTCCTGTGTGCAGTTCTGGAGCCCCCAGCACAGGAAGGACATGGAACTGTTGGAGCCAGTCCAAAGGAGGCCACAAAGATGCTCAGAGGGCTGCAGCAGCTCTGCTGTGAGGACAGGCTGAGAGAGTTGGGGCTCTGCAGCCTGGAGAAGAGAAGGCTTCCAGGAGACCTTAGAGTAGCCTTCCAGGATCTGAAGTGGCCTACAGGAAGGCTGGGGAGGGACTATTGACAAGGGCTTGCAATGACAGGACAAGGGGCAGTGGGTTTGAACTGGCAGAGGGGAGATTGAAAGTGGATGTTAGGAAGAAGTTGTTTGCAGTGAGGGTGGTGAGACACTGGCACAGGTTGCCCAGGGACGTTGTGGCTGCTCCCTCCCTGGAAGTGTTCAAGGCCAGGTTGGACAAGACCTTGAGTGAGCTGTGCTAGTGGGAGGTGTCCCTGCCTATGGCAGGGGGTTGGAACTGGCTGAGCTTTGAGGTCCCTTCCAACCTTACCATTCTATGATTCTATGATCCTGCCCCAGCCTGCTGCCAGCACACCTGCCCCAGGCTGTGCCAGAGCCTCAGAGTACCCCCAGCTGCCCATTGCCCAGCAGATGAGAAGCAGCCTGGCTTAAACCTGGCAGTGACATGCTGGTTAGGACAAAGAAAACATCACCAAGAGTTAGAGACCAGCAGCTGGTAAATCTATACATAGGAAAACAAATAACCAGCAGCTTTGATTGCTGGAGTTCACAGCAGACATTACTTACCTTGGCAGATACATATTGAAGGCACAGGGCTTGTAATTCCTCAGCTAGTGCTAAGCAAAACCATGTGTTCCTCTAAAACAAGGGGAAAGTTGAACTCCAGTGCTGTGCAAAGGCAGAGCTAGGGCCAGAGCTTGTGCTTGCAGCAAAACTGAAAGGAAAAGGGCCAAGCAGAATGCTCCCAGAGAGCAGAAGAGCCAAACAGAGCTGCAGGTTGGGACAGAAGCAAAAGGTAGGTTCCAGCCCTCCCTGAGGATGGAGAGAATGTGGCACTTGGCTATAGATACACCCATGGCAAGGCAGGGTGAAGATGAAGAATGGAGTTAGAATCATGGAACCATAGAACAGCTCATGTGAAAGGAGCTCATCATAGAACCAAACAGGTTGGTTGTTTTCTTTTCACAGCCTATAATCTATTTTTTTCTCATTGAAATATTCCAATTAATTACTGTGCTGGTTTGAAGCTCACTCAGGAATGCACTTCACAGAGTTCTGTTCACTGCTTGGGTCTATTTGATATCACAGACACATGGAAATGAAGTGAGAACAGACCTGTAGTTGCAAAGTTGACATTAACTTGAGTGCCCTGTGCTAGTGGGAGGTGTCCCTGCCTATGGCAGGGGGTTGGAACTAGATGATCCTTGAGGTCCCTTCCAACCTTACCATTCTATGATTCTATGAACTGAGGTTTCCTCAAAGGAACCTGTCAGTGGTAGGCTAAAGGTGGCAGCTTGGAGGAAGAGGACCTTGAGAAGCAGTTTGTAGAAGGTCCTGCTGTTGACATTTGTCATGAGGAGTTGGAGTGTTTACTTCTGATATCAAGCACTGAGTACATCAAATTTCATATCATAGAACCAAGCAGGTTGGAAGAGAGCTCCAAGCACACCCAGCCCAACCTAGCACCCAGCCCCAGCCAATCAACCAGACCATGGCACTAAGTGCTTCAACACCTCCAGGGACAGTGACTCCAGCACCTCCCTGGGCAGCCCATTCCAATGCCAATCACTCTCTCTGGCAAGAACTTCCTCCTAACATCCAGCCTGAACCTGCCCTGGCACAACTTGAGGCTGTGTCCCCTCATTCTGTTGCTGGTTGCCTGGGAGAAGAGCCCAACCCCACCTGGCTACAACCTCCCTTCAGATCATCTACTCCAACCTCCCCACCATAAGCAGGGCTGTCTCTCAACTCATCCAAGCTGGCCTTGAACATCCCCAGGCAGGAGGCATCCACAACCTCCCTGGGCAACCTGTTCCAGAGTCTCACCACCCTCATACTGAAGAACTTCTTCCTGAGCTCCAGTCTAACCCTGCTCTCCCTCAGCTTCAAACCATTCGCCCTTGTCCTGTCTCCAGACACCCTCATGAAAAGTCCCTCTGCAGCCTTCCTGTAGGAGCCTTTCAGGTACTGGAAGGCAGTTCTAAGGACTCCCCAGAATCTTCTCCAGGCTGAACACCCTCAGCTCCCTCACCCCATCCTCATAGCAGAGTTGCTGCAGCCCTTGGATCACCTTGGATAATCATGACTTTCTCCAATGATTAGAAGTTATGGAGCTTCCAGTGACTTCAGGCATGGTGATACCTCCAAAGACAAAGCAAACATACTCCAGTTCTCCTTCAATTTTCCACCTTTTTTCAGTATTTTTTTCTTTTTTTTTTTCTTTTTCTATTTTTTTCTTCTCCACAACCAGATGTGCTGCAGCATCACAATGTCACAGATGTGGTGCTGAGGGACGTGGTTGAGTGGTGACCTGGCAGTGCTGGGTTAACAGCTGGACTCAAAGACCTTAAAGGTCTCTTCCAACCAAAATGCTTCTATGATTCTACCATGCTTAACAAACTGACAGCTGTGTTGCCTTTAAAAGAGTCCAAGGATGAGAAATGAAGGACTTGAAATCAACTTGCTCTTGTGTGACCTTCATGGAACCCAAACCAACTGCAGCAGCAGCAAAGCTGAGCCCATGCACTGTGTTTTCCCTCCTGTCAGATGGCTTTATGAAGAGTCTTCCCCACTCCTTCTCCAAAGAACCATATAAATGGTCCCAAAGCTCCTGCAGCCACTGCTTATCACTCAAGAAGGCCTCAGTTCTGTTTCATTTTCCACAGGTGATGTTTTGTTGGTGTTGCTGACATCACAGAGTCACAGAGAATCCCAGCACGATGTGGCTTGGAAGGTATCTCTGAAGCTCATCTAGTCCAACCCTCTTGCTAAAGCAGGGCACCCACAGCAGCTTGCCCAGCATCACAATGGCCATGCAGGTTTTGAATCTGTCATGAGAAAGAGACTCCACAACCTCTCTGGATAGCCTGGACCAGGGCTCAGGGACCCTTACAGCAAGGAAGTTTTTCCCTGTATTCAGATGGAGCCTCCTGGGTTCCAGTTTGTGCCCATTGCCCCTTGTCCTGCTGCCCAGCATCACTGAAAAGAGTCTGGCCCCATTCTCTAGACCCCCTGTTTGCTTTAGCTGCTGCTGAGCATTGATCAGATCCCCTCTCAGGCTGCTCTTCTCCAGGCTAAACAGCTCCAGGGCTCTCAGCCTTTCCTCCTCACAGAGATGCTCTGGGCACTTCATCATCTTCATAGCCTCCTTTGGACTCTTTCTAAGCTTTGACTGAGCTGTCATTTGGTGACACTGTCCTGACTGAGACATAAAGCAGCCAACAAAATAAATACAAGCCCACGGAAAATGGAGAGATTGTGAAGCAGGAGCAGTGCACTGAACCCTGGGCTGTGCTCACCACCAGCTGGCTCAGCAGCTGTCGCTCTGCCTTGGCAGCAGCTCCACAGGCACGGTATCAGAGCCAGCAGCTGGCAGAGGTACATGCAAACTGCTCCCATGATTAAAGATGCATCCATCACCGTTACAAATTAGCAGAAGCCAAATCTAAGTGTGAAAAGCCAACAAGGAGGAGAAGTTTAAAAAGAGAAGCCTGCGGTTTTGTATCACTCGCATTGCAAACAGATGTGTGTCCCCCCCCAGCTCTGGAGCAGGGCACTCCAGCCAAAGAGGTGAACTCATCTTTCTCAGGGGACGTTGAGAAATCAGCCCTTTACTCCAAGGTGGAGCAGAGGAGGATGTGCTTGGGGGTCAAGGGCAGCGTGGACCAAAAGGCTGTGCTGAGAGAGGGAGCCATGAGGAACTTGGAAGCAGTTCAGTGGGATGGGGAAGATGGCAGGAGAGGTGGTTTGGGAAAGCTAAAGAAAACAAAAAGAGAAGGGTGGAAAAAATGTTTACAGAAGAGGTGTAACAAGGGTTTGCTGTAGAAGGGAGAGTCTCTGGCAACTGTTTCTGGTCAGGAAAATGTTGGTAGGATCAAAGCGGCTCGGCGGGAGGTTCTGCTCCTTTTCAAACCGCTGTGAATGGACCTCACTCAGCCAGACTGATAGTGGTGAGCTCTCCAAACAGGGACCTTGTAATGTACCTGGGCTATTTAAAGATGTGTCAGCATCAGGATAAATATAGCAGCCACTAGCAACGGTTCCACAAGTCACCTCAGATCCACATGAGAATATTTATCACCAGCCCCGGCAGAGCCCAGCCAGGCCAGAGCCACAGAGAGAGCAAAAAGCTGCTCTGCAACAGCTGGAGCCGGAGCTTGGTCTGAAACCCGTGCTGAGGAGCACCCTGCTCCAGCCCACTGCCCTGCACCCTGCCTTTCCGAGGAGACCTACTGCGGAGCCTCAGGCCGCTCGCGGTCGTTCGAGTGTTGTAGGAGATGGGGTGACAGCCCCAGAGACCTGGACACATTCCAGGCTATTTAATCGCCCTCGGTCTCCCTGAGTTCCTCCGGCGCTCCCCCTTGGGCGTGCTGCCTTTTGCTTCCTGCCCTGACTCACAGCACAGCTCAGCTGGAGCTGCATCCCCCCAGGCAAGCAGCTGAGAGGCTGCTGGAAGATGCTGGCTTGATTGAAAACTTATTGTTTTCCAGCCCTGCGTTCCTCCCGCAGCAGAGCTGCCTCTCGCCAGGGCTGGGGGCTGCCTTGCAGCTCTGCTCCTTGCAGCTCTGCTCCTTGCAGCCCAGCTCCTCGCTGCGCTGCAGAAGCAACTTCACTGCGAGCAGGGGAACTGCCCACGGCAAGCCCACAGAAGAGGGAGGAGGATTAGACCTTTTGTCTTCCCCAGGAAGGCTGTGGGCAGTGAAAGGGGTAGGCTGATGTGCACGCAGAGCTCCACAGCGTCAGAGAATGAATCGCTTGTCACAGAATGGTTGTGGTTGGGAAAGGCCTTTAAGATCAGAGTCCAACCGTTAGCCTAGCACTGCGGGGTCAGCACCACAGCTCCAGGGCTTTGAAACCCCTCCTGGAATGGTGATTTCACCAACACTCTAGGTAGCCTGTTCTACGGCTTGACAACTCTCTCTGGGTAGAAATTGTTCCTCATGCCCAACCTAAACCTCCTCTGCTGTAACTTGAGGCCATTTCCTCTTGTTCTATTGCTTGTTACTAGAGAGAGGAGATCAGTCCCCAGCTCAATCCACTCTCCTTTCACCGAGGTGTAAAGAGATTCCCCTCAGCCTCCTTTGCTCCAGGCTAAACAACCCCAGTTCACAGAATCATAGAATCACAGAATCACAGAATCATAGAATCAAGCAGGTTGGAAGTGACCTCCAAGCTCACCCAGCCCAACCTGGCACCCAGCCCTAGCCAATCGACCAGACCATGGCACTAAGTGCCCCAGCCAGGCTTTGCTTCAACACCTCCAGGGACAGTGACTCCAGCACCTCCCTGGGCAGCCCATTCCAATGCCAATCACTCTCTCTGGCAAGAACTTCCTCCTAACATCCAGTCTGGACCTGCCCTGGCAGTTCCCTCAGCTGCTCATCATAAGACTCGTTCTCTAGATTCTTCACCAGCTTCATTGCCCTGCTCTGGACCTGCTCCAGCACCTTAATGTTCTTCTTGTAGTGAGTGGCCCCAAACTGAAAACAATACTCAAAGAATCCTTGGAGGAATCTGTGAGGATCACTAAGCAGTGAAACTGCATCACAAGAAACAAGAGACCACTTAGCAATCAGCAGGAAAGGCTTTCAGTCAGACTGTGCAAGACAATAGGGAGTTGGTTTGGTCTGTTCACATCAGTCACCAACACTCACCATTAAATCTTAAGTAAAATCCTTACTTGGAGTAAATTCTCTCCTGCAGGAGACAGAGGCTAGTAAAGGAGGGAAGCAATAAACCCAGGAGTAAATCCTCTGTTTTGCTCCAAGTCACAGGAGATCCATTTGTCCTTCCCTCTTCACTTAGTGATGATAAAATAGGAAGTCCATGAATTATGAGTGAGGGTCTCATGTTTCATGGAGAGCTGTCTCCAGAGCAGTGCAGTGGGTGTGCAGTGGGGCTGCAGTGCCTCGTGCAGGAGCTGAGCTGGGGACGCTGGGAAGGGATCAGCCGTGGGGGAGTTTACAGCATGAAATTTCCCACATTGGTGCCAACTGCCAGGATGTTGCTGGGATGGGAATGCTCTTTGAATGCTGAATCTGAGAAATTCCACATTAAAAATGGCTTTTTTTTTTTCTTTTTCTTGGACAAAAGAAAAAGAGACCTGCAAAGTGAAATCCAGACATTCCTCAGCCATCCCAGGCTTTACATGTGTCCTGCCTTGAGTTAGAGCAGAGCTGATTCTGTTCAGGGATTTCACTTCCCAGCTCAGTCTCTTCTCAGTGCTGGCACTTTCTGGAGCTCAGGGCATGTTTTCACAGTGGTTGCTCCTAGCAGTGATGCTGCTGATGGTTAGAGTCAGTACCAAGGGCTGGGGTGCAGACCAAGGCCGCTGCTATATCCTCTGTGCTACATTGGAGTGCAGTAAGTAAAAGGCAGCACCTGTAGGGTGGAACTGACAGTTCAGGTGACCCAAAGTGACCAACAAAGGATTTCATCCCATGTATCACATAGTCAATATAAAGCTGAGGGATCACCAAGATCAAGCTTCAATGACCAACGTCTGAGGAGGACTCTGCCTGTTCTGCCTTCAATCACAATGCATGTGTCCATCAATCCAGTGCCAGAACCCAGCTCCTGAAACTGGTTCCCATCTGCTCCTGAATCCAGCCTGGGACTTCTCCAGTATCTGCCACAGCATCAGTGGTGACAGTGATGTCATTGCCACCAGGGGCTGGGTTTGATATTGGTTTGTGTCTATTTCATGTTACTGTTACCACTGACATCAAAGTTTCCCAGCCCATCAGTCTCTCTCTGAAATAGTCACCTCCTCCGAAGGGACCTCTGGGCCTCAGACCTTCCGTGACTTGGGCACCAGGTCTTGCCATGTGGTGAGCAGCAGAGAGCTGCAAACATAGCTCAGAAAGTCAGTACTACTGGAACAAGTTCTCCTCTTGTGGTGAAGTTCCTGCTTGGCACCGCAGACTGCACCATTCATCACGGCAGGCACCCTGAAGCACTGCAGCCGCTGTACTCTCGCATCTTGCAGCACGGCAGGGGCTAAGATGTGGCAACTGTGCTCTCTGTGCCACAACCTGTTGGCAGCAGCTGAGTGGTGCCCAGGTGTCACACCCTGAGCCTCTCTGCTTGGCACTCCAAGGAAGCTGACTGAGACCATCTGTTCCTGTCCTACTCCATGTCTGAAGTCCTAGCACTGGTTACACCATTGCTGAGGTGTTTGGGCTGAGATGCACAGAGCTCCCCGTGGCTGTGGGGAAGTCAAGTTCAAAACTCTGTGTTTGACCTCATCTGTATCTCTGACCCTCAGAGACTGCAGAGCCTGTCCTGTATCAGTGACCACCGTTAAGCTAAGCCCCACCAGTAAGCCAGTGGTGTGTTATCAGACACTGGCCATTGCCTCCTTGCTGGTGAAGCTATCTCTGAGGAGGGGCTTTGGCCCATTAATAACTTCTCTCCAGGTGACTCCATGAAAAAGTAGTTGACTTCACTTTCTAGAGGACATCTGGAGACATGAAGCATTCAGCAAACCTTATCTGAGCCACAATTCTGCAGTCCAGGTACCAGTTTTGGGTTGTGAACTAGAAGCTTTGAGCTCAATTTGTAACTTCAGGCTGGACTTCCAGTGGGTGCCAAGTGTCTGCTATAGGCTGTTGTGGTGCTGGAGAAAGAGGCAGTAGGAAGGTCAAATTTTGGTGCACTAGGAGGGGTTTTTGAGACCTCCCTGATGGGAAGTTGGGAGGCATTTAGTGGAAATGTTTCATTGCAGGCTTCCAAGGAGATAAAATGCTGTCAGATAAAAGATAGGTCCTGTCCCTCTGTAAATGAAGTTTTCAATCAAAGGGAGGAGAGATTTTTCTCTTGCACGAGGGAAACCTTGAAGTGCTCAACTCACACTAAATTGCTGCAAGCTGCCTTTAGTTTAAAACAAAAGGAAATAGGCTGATGGCTTTATCTGCACCCCCAGTGTTTGTTTTATGCACAGATGCAAACAGAAGTTCCTGGATTTATGGAGTGAGTTGTAATGGTCTAGGGGAAAATGGAGAGAAATAAGAAATGCTGGAAAGAGCCTGGAATAGGCAATTCCAGACAAACATTAAAGAAACATCTTTTTTTGGCTGTTGTTCCTGGGTTAGGTGGGCTACAAGGACTGGACACCAGACAGCACAGCAGAGAGAGAGTTTCTGTGTTCCCTATAAGCTGAAGTAAAATAAAGACTTGGCCAGCCCAATTCCTGCACATTGAGCTCATTTTAAAAACACACACCCCTCCAATGCAAGAATAATGTCCTGAGACAAGAGGATGAAGGAATGGAAAGGAAAATAAGCCTCCCAAGTTTAAACCTAACAAACAGGTCACCTCTCCATGAGGAGGGAGGACTCCAAGGTACAGACCTACCCCAAACAAGACAGTCACTGGTTGGAAGCTGCTGCCTTCCCACTTTGCTGGCAGAGACTCTTTGCTCCTCCTCACTACACAGTGACAGCTGCCTTAGTGCTGACTCTGCTGAACCAAGGCAGCCAGTTTCATCTGGACACAGCCCACAGTTGTTCTGGAGCACTCTGCCTCCACCAAGACCATCTCCAAAATGCAACACTTAGGCCTTGATGGCTTAGGAGAATCATAGAATGGTCTGAGTTGGAAGGGACCTACAAAGGTCATCTGGTCCAAACCCTTTTGCAGTCAGCAGGGCCATTCCCAACCAGATCAGGTTTCCCAGAGCCTCACACTGAACATCTCCAGGGATGGGGCCTCAACTGCCTCCCTGGGTATCATAGAATCATAGAATGGTAAGGTTGGAAGGGACCTCAAGGATCATCTAGTTCCAACCCCCTGCCATAGGCAGGGACACCTCCCACTAGCACAGCTCACTCAAGGCCTCCTCCAACCTGGCCTTGAACACCTCCAGGGAGGGAGCAGCCACAACCTCCCTGGGCAACCTGTGCCAGTGTCTCACCACCCTCACT
>VWZE01010290.1:63018-113018 GCA_013396675.1 Eubucco bourcierii
AAAAAGCACCTTTTTGGAAAGAAAAGCCCCAAGGTAACAAGTGACTGAGTAGCCTGCTCACTGGAGATGCTTTGAATTCAGCAGCAACCATAGAGGGGTATGAACTTGGAACCACTACCATGGTTTAGAAAGAAGGAATCCATAAAGGTCACAAATACCACCCTCAGCATCCTGTTAGGTTAGAGGTAACATCATAAAGAGAAGTTCCAGCGAGTCCTTAAAGTTTTCCACAGCTGAAAACTTTTCGTTAGGAGTGTTTAATTAAATCAATAACTCCAGGGAGAAGGCAGACATCCCAGATAGGTCCAGCTGCCTGCTTGGATTCCAACAGCATCAAAGCTGGTACAAGTGTCACATTCTGGCTAAACACTTAAGCAACACAGCAGATTTGTTTTTGTTTCGAGATTTACGCTGCATTTAATCTTCAAGGAGTAATCAGTCTGCTCTCTAATGGGTTTGCCCATTGTGCCAGCTAGTTTTGGAGGGTGAGACGCGAGATGTTAATCTGCAAAGGGCTTCTTGTGTGCTCATTCTAACCTGTGTCAGACTAGCGAGTTTCAAACCATCCAAACCACTCTTCTTTCCGAAAAGGGGCGATTTGAAATGCAGAGGTGGTGTTTAATCGGTCCCCACTGAGAGCGCTCACTCGCATAAGAATGAGCCCCCGGGGGTGGCGGTGATGGTGATGGTGAAAAGCTGTTCCACAATACCCGAGCCACCAGGATTTCCAGGCAGCCAGCCTAAAAATGCCCACAAACCATGAGGGGCCAAGCCCGGTACGCCAGTGTACTGGGTGGAATTTGCATCCCGAGCCTTCTGCCGGCCCCCCATACTCACCCCCACACTCACACACGAGCGACTTTAGCCATCCCCTCACAGTTTACTCAGACCGTCTGTCACCTTCACCAGCTGAAAAGGGGCAAAGGGACCTTTGACCACCAGGAGCGGGGAAGATCTGCACCCTCCCCGTTTTCCATCCAAATCCGTGCTCGCGTTCTGGTGTGTTTTATGAAGCCGTGAGCCCTCGGAGGAGTTCGCTGTTACATGAGATACTCAGGAAGTTATTTGCATGGACTGGATAAAAGCCTGTGGCAGCTGGGCGTGCTGCACAAGCGAGTCGGAGCCCGCTGGATCGGCCACCAGCCCAAGGAATATCATTAGTTCCAGCTTCACAATGAGTTGTTTACTGGCCTTGGCTGCCTGTGGGAACAGCCAAGAAGAGCGGAGGAAAAGGAGAGACAAACACAATGCGAGCGAGAGGCGTTAGGTGGGAGGCTGGGCTCTAACAGCAGACTCGGGAGTTGAAACCTATGGAACTGGAGAGGGCTGAAAAAGGGATAAAAAGGCACCGGCTGCTCCACAGCATACACAGGCTGAGGCAAATAAGCCATCTGCTGCGTGACTCCTGCTGCCAGAAGATCCTCTCGTCCCTAGCCGAAGGGCTGATGTTAAAGGTAAGAGATAAAAGTAACAAGCTTCTAGCAGGTTTAAGTGGCTCTGCTGGCAGGCAGGCAGGCTGGCAGGCAGGCTGGCAGGCAGGCAGGCAGGCTGGCAGGCAGGCAGGCTGGCAGGCGGCAGCGGCAGCTCTCGGGGTGAGCTGCACGGGCAGAGCAGCCACTTTCCCCGGAGTGTTTGTAATTATGTTCCTGGACCTTTGAAAGCCTCCAGGTTTTGCAGCAGGAAGCCAGGGCTTTCAGAGCGAACTGCTGGGAGACACGAATCCAAACCGTTCCAGCCAGCTCCTCTGACAAGGTTTAAAAGACGAACAACAAACCTCAGCCTAACCCAAGACCCATTTCTAAATCGGTTTAGAAAGACATTTTACTTCTCTGGCCAGCTGTGCTTTGCAGCTTCATAGTCTTTACCCAGTGCTTTCCCGATTCCCAGCTCCCCCCTCTCCTTCTCACTTTTTAATTGGAAGGAAAACCAATTCCAACCGTGCAAAGGAATATCCTAGATGTAACCAGCTTTCCCCCTGCTCATTACCATCGCCGGCATGGAGGCTCTGGCAGGCTGTGTCCGCCAGCTAATTGCTCAGGAAATCCGCGTTCCCTATTGTCGGGCTGTCCTTAAGCTGCTAATTCTGAACTGGGAGCTGCTGGCTGGCCCGGGCAGTGCTCTGGGAGGGAATACAGCTATGGAAGGGAATACAGCCCCGGCTGAGACCCGGGCGCGGGGCGGGCTCAAGTACTAATAATACAGCCCCGGTCCAATGGAAAGCGATTCCCGTCGAGACCCCCAAGAGCTGCCCCAGCCCACAGCCCCTGCCCAGACACAGGGCCCATTCTGGCGTCCCGTTTCCCAAGACACGATGGCTGCGGCGCTGAGCAGTTTTGTTTCCTCTCCGAACAAAGGAAGGGGGATCTCTACCGGTTGCTTTAGGCTTTAAAGATGAAGGAGTAAGCGCGTAGGAAGCCGAGGAGGGGGGGGGTGGGAAAGCTCTTCGGTGCGGCACGGAACACGGAACGGCGACATGGGGGCTGTCAGGGGGCACTCGGGCTGCGACCGCCGAGCCGCGGGCATGAGCCAGCCCCGGCCGCTCCGCCGCGGTAAGTTCCCATTCCCTCCCTTTCCAAGTCGGCAGAGAGGCGTCCGGAGTTCATCTCGGCAGCGTGGGGTTTTCTGCAAGGCTCAGGCCAATCTGGGGGAGGAAAGCGGCCGGGGCTGGGCTGGGCTTGTCCCTTTCAATGGAGATTAGCAGTGTTTTTTCTATGGGGGCAGCTCTCCTGCCTCTCGCCGGAGCTGCGCGGCGGCTGGGACGGGTGGGAGAGGAGAATGTTTCTGTTTCGAGCGAGAAAAATGAGCGCCGGGGGTTTGGCAAGCCATCGCCGTGCCAGCTAACTCCTCCGAACTGTTGCTGTGGAAATGCTTACAATTCACATGGTAATCCTCATTGTGTCACCCCAGCTGACAAGTTAAGGACTTTTGTGTCTCTGCGTGCTTCAGATTTGTGAAAAAATATTCTGGGTTAGGACTTTTTTTTTTTTTTTAATTTTCCTACCCCCTTTTGCCTCTGTGTGTGTATTTGAAGCTGCTATCATAAAGACATTTTAGCATAAGCTTAAGACAGGGTTGTGTATATATGTGACATAAACTTAGACTTTCAGCTTACAATGGTGCATGCTTTCGGCCTCATGTAATACGAGATCTGGTTCCACAAACACTATTTAACAATTAGCAGCTCGGTGTCTATATTTTATACCGCGAAACTTCTATTTATCACCTTGTGGCTAGAAAAAAAATCCACTCCTTCTAAGCTCAGTGGCAAAATTCCCTGAGAGGGGAAAAAAAAATAATTAAAAAAAAAAAAATCAAACCTAGCTCTGAGGAGGCAGGGAAAAAAAATGGTGTCAGAAGTAAAATGAATGATGAACAACATATTTCATCTAGAGGGGCAGCTGCTTGTAAGAAGTAGGATTTTGCACAATGCAAGCCCACTGCAGAAGAATCTGTAACATAAATTTGGAGTTTTTGAAGGCACTCCTTAACCTCTTTTCTGAGAGGAGACAATTGTGTGGTTTGGTATTTTTTCCCCATAGGGACAAAACAGTAAAACTCAGAGGATGGTAAGTGCAAAGTTCACAGTTTGTTGATAAGGATATTCCTCCCTCATCAGCACTTTTCACTTTTCCATCCTCTTTCCCTTACTAGCATTCTGAAATGGGGAGGAAATTAAACTTGGTACTTTAGGGGGTTCAAAGCCTCTGGATTTTAAGATAAAGTCCTGAAAAAAGATGGGAAGGGGGAAGGGTGGGGGAGGCTGAGCATACATTTCACTTTAATCCTTTGAGGTTTAAAACGAGACTCCTCCTTAGCTGGGGTTAGGTCAGTTGATCAACATCAGTGTCTGCTGACTTCTGGAGTTAGGAGCTAACAGACAAGCAGAACTAGCACCTGGACACAGCTACCTGCTCACTTTGGTTCAGAGTAATGAGATAAAAAATGTGAAAAAGTGAAGTTCAGACATTCTCTGTGCCTATGCCCTGTGGCTTGTGCCAGGGAGAGGATGCGCTCTTGGTTGTAAGATGGTTGCTCTCCTCCAGCCTGGCACCTTGTGGCTGGAGCACAAGAGCAGGAATTCGGGTGATTTTACTCAACCTTTGGGCCAGATCCTAGGGGAAGGATGTTACATCTGAAACAGAGGGTGAGAGAAGATTGCCCCCTGGGGAGAGCAGAACGTAGCCAGACAATGTGGGACTCTGTTATCGTGCCATAGCACTTACGGCATGGCCACTTGCAGCCATATGTATTTATGCCAATGTCTGTGATGCATCTGTGCAGGCTGCAGCTCACTCTGCTTAAAGCTTATTTGAGTACCAGGGCTCTGTTTACTGCTCTGAGTGCTGCTGGCCGCCACAGATGACGTGATGGTCCCAAGTCTGACGGTTCACTGCTCCAGGATCACAAATGAGACACCAGCGAGCTGGGTTGGATGAGGATAGCTCCTGGAGCATGATCTCCAGCCTCAATAGGTCTTTCCAGGTCAAGCATGCGTGCAGAGACTCACTCTGCTACTTCACACATTGCTCCTCCTTTGTAAATAAGGATCCAGTTTAGTCTCAGGGAAAGGGAGCAACCACCTTTCACAAAAGGCAAATTCTCTCCTAGAAAATAGGAGCTCTTTATTCACAAGAACAGACAGTGGCTCTGCAAGACTTCCTCTAATGCATCATCTTCTCAATTCAGCCCCATAAAAGGGGGTAAAGATCCACAGCGCTTTGGAGCCAAGCTCGCCTCAGCTGACCCCGGCTGCAAGGAAAGTTTCTCCCAACTATTCGCAACAGTTTGGTTTGGTTTCGTAGAAAAAAGGAAGGTCTCTTTATCTTGGCCAGTGAAACTGAGGGACATTGATCAGGCCCTAAGCCCTGAGACAAAGGTGCATGCTAGCAAGGGAGCAGATTGCTTTCTCTGTACATAACATGATGTCATCATATTTTGAGTACCTATTATGCCTGTAAACAGATAGCCATGACAGAAAGCTCTTATTTTCATCTAATAATATTCCCATTTTAGTTTCTTGAATCTGCAGAAGATGCATCTTCTTCTCCAGAAGCCACTGCCTTTTAGATGGTGAATGGAAGTGATCATGTTTAGCACAGGAAGGACATGGAAGTGTTGGAGTGGGTCCAGAGGAGGGCCACAAAGATGCTCAGAGGGCTGGAGCAGCTCTCCTATGAGGACAGGCTGAGGGAGTTGGGGCTCTTCAGCCTGGAGAAGAGAAGGCTTCGAGGGGACCTGATAGTAGCCTTCCAGTGTCTGAAGGGGGCCTACAGGAAGGCTGGGGAAGGATTATTTACAAGGTCCTGCAATGACAGGACAAGGGGCAATGGGCTTAAACTGGCAGAGGGGAGATTTAGACTGGATGTTAGGAGGAAGTTCTTTACAGTGAGGGTGGTGAGGCACTGGAACAGGTTGCCCAGGGAGGTTGTGGATGCTCCCTCCCTGGAGGTGTTCAAGGCCAGATTGGATGAGGCCTTGAGTAACCTGTACTAGTGGGAGGTGTCCCTGCCTATGGCAGGGGGTTGGAACTAGATGATCCTTGAGGTCCCTTCCAACCTTACCATTCTATGATTCTATGTTTAGCAGTAAAAGCAGCATCCCTTACACAATGTCCCAGTGTCATTCCCATTCTCTCATTACTAGGGAGCTAATTTCTAAGAAACTTCACCCACGGGCTATGATTTGATATTTTTTTTTTTATTGTGGAGCAATTTCTTACTTATTTTAAAGCATTAGTGCAAATGTACCCTCTGTAGTTGCTACTGAAAACCAGCACAGCCTTGTGCTATGAGTCCTTGTGCCTCCTTTCATCACACACCATGGAATATTTGCCAGGATCTTCATGGTTTTCCCCAGAGGGGGTGATGGAGATGGTATGAAAACCCAAGTGGTGCCACCAGACTTCCTGCTGAGATAGGTGCACCAAGGTGCAGCAGGAGCTCAGCAGCCCCAGGGAGAGATCATCCATCTCCAGCACTCAAATTGCATGAGCCTAAGCCTGGCAATACCCACCCAGTCCACGCTGGGTTGGCAGAAGAGAGTCCTCAAATCTTTCCTTTTCCCTTTCCCAGGGGAAAAAATCATCAAAAACCAATCTGAGTGAAGAAAGGTCTATTCTGTCAACTCCCTCCAGTAAGTAAATGCAGGGCACAGATCCTTCAAGGTCCTGAACACCTTCTGCCCCACTGAAAAGCCATGCTCAGCACCCACAAGGAAACTAATTGTACATCCCTGTGCCCAGCTGAGCTTCCAAAAGCTGAAATGGGTGTTTGTGCTGTGGTGCTGGCTGGCTGGCAGCTTGTTGGTGCTAATGTATGCAAGGGAAAAATAAAAAGCTTGTAATTTTTGGATAAACAGAGGTGAAAGTTCAGCTGTGCTTCAGCAAAGGGTTTGCAGAGGAACCAGCCCCCAGACGATGCTCAAGTGAAAGGAGAGCTTCATACAGCAGCAGGCACCTAGTGTGATGGCAATGAGGAGCCAAAAAGCCAAGCAGTCACCAAGGAACCACTGCAAATGGTGTCAGAGCAAGAAAAGAAAGGAAGCTTTCTGGGCAGAATGCTGACTGGAGAGAGCTTTGGAACTGGAAGCAAATAAACTGAGTCCTGTTGTTGGATTGAGGGAAACAGGAGTCTCTTGGTTTGTATTTTTCTTTTCCTTAGCCATGCCTTGTAAATAAGCAGGACTACAAAGACATAACCACCTCCATCACCAGCTTCTCCTCCCGAGTGAAAACAGCCTGGTCAAACAGTGTAACTCAGCTTTTTGTCAGTTCTTTTTCTTTGCATCCAAGTCTTCTCTATTATAAAAGTGATCTACCTTTAGTGAGAGACCTGAGGTCAAAAAAAATCCAGCATTCCTATAGCCCTCCATCATCATCATCATCACATTGAGTTTCTCTGCAAGCAAAAAAGTCCCTCGTAAGAGAGTAAAATAATGCAAACTTTGCTGGGAAGTGAACTCTGTCACTTCTGGACTGTGGAGCAGACCCTCTGAAAGCAGTAGTGGATGGGGAGTGGAAGGCCGAAGCACATCAAGGGTTAAAGGGATGATGTAAATGGAGAGAGACATTCCCAGTGAAAACAAAAAGAGAGTCATGCCCTGAGGATCAGTGTCTGAATCTGGGGTAAGTCGGTTCACTATTCTCTTCAGAAGGAAACATTTTAATTAGCTCAATACAAAACAGATACAGCACAGAGAAGTCACCACGAGCAGGAAATGCTTTGTGAGTCTCAGAGGACAGTTGGGAGACAACGGCAGTGCTGACCAACTGAAAAAAAAGAAAAGAAAAAGAAAAAAGGACAACAATGCCTTTAGGACAGGTCCCATAGGCTCCGGTTTCCACCTCCCCACTCTCTCTTGGACAGTGATTAAATTGGGGTCCCCCTGAAATTCCTGCACTGAGTTCCAAGCAGCAGAAAGCAGCTGGAGGATCTGCAAAGCTCCTGGACAATCAAAGCCACCTCGTGTAAGGAGGAAAGCAGCAGTCGCCGCATTCCCACCTTGTCCCAGCAGGTTCTTGGGGTCACTGCTGATGGTTGAGTGAAAGGAGATGCCTCATAAGCTCCCCTGGGTAGTTTTGCTTCTCTCAAAGAGGATCTGAAAAGCAGACAGTGAAACCTGACTGAAAGGACTGGGAGTAACTCGGGATTTCACCTCGCCACCAGGTGTGGCAGATGGAACAGCACAGCGAACAGACAGTAGCCAGGGTCCGGAGCAGCCTCGCACAGTCAGTGTCAAAGCCACGAATAGGAAGGAGCCTTCCTGCCTTGCTTCTAATGCTAATGGCCAGAGAGGGTCCCCCTTTTGCCCAGCACACCAACCAGGCATTCACTCTGATAAAGCCCAGGGAAGAATGGCCCTTTGAAGCTACAGAAACCTTTGCTGGACTTCAAAGTCACACTTCTGTCTACTTTTTTTTTCCCTTTTCTTTTCCCCTCTACTGTTCTCAAATACATCACTTAGGATTAGTCAAAGAAAGAGATTAAAGCATTTCTGCTGGCCGTGGCTTCATATAGTCAGTAGTGCTTTGTTTACAGGCAGCTGCTTCATTTCCCACCGTCTAATCCCACCCTTTCTCCTGCTCCTGCCACACCAGGGAAGAAACATAGGCAAATCCCAGGATCCCAGCGTGATGGGGGTTGGAAGGCACCTCTGAGCATCATCCAGGCCAACCCCCCTGCTAAAGCAGGGTCACCTAAGGCAGGTTGCCCAGGATCACAATCCCCAGGTGGGTTTGAAGTCTCTCCAGAGGAGACTCCACTCCACAACCTCTCTAGGCAGCACCCATTCCAGGGCTCTGGCACCCTCACAGGAATGAAGTTTTTCCTTCTGGTCAGATGGAAACTCCTGATACCAGTTTGTGCCCACAGCCCCTTGTCTTGTCACTGGGCACCACTGAAAAGAGCCTGGCCCTGTCTTCTTAACTCCTGTTCCCTTTAGCTGTTGATCATCATTGTTCAGATCCCCTCTCAGGCTGCTCTTCTCCAGGCCAAACAGCCCCAGGGCTCTCAGCCTCTTCCCCTCAAAGAGACCTTCCAGGCCCCTCAGCATTTTTGTAGCCTGTCAGGACCTTTCTGGATGGCATCCCTTCCCTCGAGTGAGAACTGAACAAGGGACAATTGGCAGAAAGATTTACTTTTACAGAGAGAAAAGGTTTCTTCCTTATCTGTTAAGAACATTTATCCATTAAGAACATGGATTCAAACAATTGCAGTCAATCTGTACCTGCCAGTAGTGTTTAGCTTAGAAGAATCCAACTCCTACAGCCTCATGTAGAAAGACCTATGCAAAATTCCTCCCCAAACAACCCCCCCACCCACTACCTTTTTTTGAGCCTTCTACATAATTAAAGCAGAGTGAAGGAGGGAAACAAACCCCAAGAAATTGAAGAAATGATGGAGCTTGTGAAGCCATAGCCTTGTGCTCAGTGCTGGGAGTGAACTGTATGATCATTGCAACAACTGGGTGAGGAACAGGGAAGCAAAAAGCCCTCTAATGACTGTAGTTCTTGCCAAGAGAAAGCAGAGAAAAGACTTATTTCCAAAGTCAGGATCTGATCTCATCAAAAGACCACAAGTGCTGTCCATAAGCCTTCCAGTATCTGAAGGGGGCCTACAGGAAGGCTGGGGAAGGATTATTTACAAGGTCCTGCAATGACAGCACAAGGGGCAATGGGCTTAAACTGGCAGAGGGGAGATTTAGACTGGATGCTAGGAGGAAGTTCTTTACAGTGAGGGTGGTGAGACACTGGCACAGGTTGCCCAGGGAGGTTGTGGATGCTCCCTCCCTGGATGTGTTCAAGGCCAGACTGGATGAGGCATTGAGTGACCTGTACTAGTGGGAGGTGTCCCTGCCTATGGCAGGGGGTTGGAACTAGATGATCCTTGAGGTCCCTTCCAACCTTACCATTCTATGATTCTATAAGCTAGAGCCATTGCTGGCCAAAGTCCAGCTAAAGCCCTTAAACCCCAGCAGCCTCACCCTGTGATTCATCAGGTTTTGGATTCTGTACCTTCACAACCTTTGGCTTACCAGAGCAAGAGATGACCTGAGTACACAGAGTGATAATCTAGACAGAGATCCTTCAGATTGGAAAGCTTTTCACTTTTGGTTTTATATCAGATCTCACCAGAAAAGGCTGAGCAGTGTTGAATTACTTCAGCAGAGGCACACAGGATGACTGTGGACAAGGTCTTGCAATGCCAGGACAAGGGGCAATGGGTTTGAAGTGGCAGAGGGGAGATTTAGACTGGATGTTAGGAGGGAGTTGTTTGCAGTGAGGGTGGTGAGGCACTGGCACAGGTTGCCCAGGGAGGTTGTGGAGCACAGAAGCACCCAACGTGATCTCTGATCACGTTGGGTGCTTCTGTGCTCCACAACCTCCCTGGAGGTGTCCAAGGCCAGGTTGGAGGAGGCCTTGAGTGCCCTGTACTAGTGGGAGGTGTCCCTGCCTATGGCAGGGGGTTGGAACTAGATGATCCTTGAGGTCCCTTCCAACCTTCCCATTCTAGGATTCTATGATTCTATCAACTTCACCCATTATCTAAACTCTCCCAAGCCTAGTGTTAAACCAACACATAAAAATGCATGGGTAGGGTTTATTTTTTTTTTTTTTAAATTATTTTTTTTTCCACAGCCAGGCAATAGCAGTGGTGAAGGTGGTGTGCACAAAGAGCATCCTGCTGCTTTAATCCTTAGTGGAAAGGAAGCAAAGTTAACTTTTACATTGAGGAAAAACTCAGGCTGTAAACTCAAGCTGCAGAGTGAAGGATGTGGCTGAGTTTCAAAGCAACTTGTCAGCTTGTTTAAACACCTCAGCGTTGGAAGGTAAACAACTTGAGCCTGCGTTTTAGAAGCTATGATTTGATGAGGCAACTGCTGGCAGGCAATTCTCATTCATCCCTGCCAAAAAAATAAAAATAAAAATAAAATAAAATGGGGATTTTAGCACGTGGCTGTCTGCTGCAGAGCAAGGGAAGAGAAGAATGAAGTGATGCAGCACCTTTTCTCCTGTGTAACGAGTATCTGGGTCAGGCTGCTGGCAGGAGGCAAGGGAAGCATTTCAAAGCTGCTGTGTCAGGCTGTGTTTCGAGGCACAGCCAAAATCCTCTGCACAGACTGGGAAGTGAGGTTTCCACCCACCTCCAAGGCACACGGCCCTCTGAGGTTCTGAAGGACACCTAATCCCTCTCAAAGTTTGGCTCCAGACACAAAGCCTGGACAGGGAGAGCCTGGCACACCTGTTATTTACACTCTGCAGAAGGATCTGCTTATGGGGGCTACATTTCATGCTGATGGAGATTATATGAAGTCTCTTTCTCTGCTGAAAGGCAGTTCCCAGCCAAGAAATGAATGCATTAGGCTGAGGGTTAAGCCAAGAGGCACAGCTACTCCTGTTAAAGCTCATGTGTGCTTTTGAATCCAACTAAGTTCTTGTTTAAAGGCATTTCAACTTGTAGACTGTTTAGATTACCAGGTATTCAAAGTGCACCTTGGAGATTGGACTACTGACATAGAATCATAGAATCTACAGTCATAGAATCATAGAGTCACAGAATCATAGAATCAAACAGGTTGGAAGAGACCTCCAAGCTCACCCAGCCCAACCTAGCACCCAGCCCTAGCCAAGCAACCAGACCATGGCACCAAGTGCCCCAGCCAGGCTTTGCTTCAACACCTCCAGGGATGGAGACTCCAGCACCTCCCTGGGCAGCCCATTCCAATGCCAATCACTCTCTCTGGCAACAACTTCCTCCTAACATCCAGCCTAGACCTGGACAAGTTTAAATGTTTTGTGTCTTTCTGAGGTAACTTCACAGTAAAGTTCACTTAGCCATGAACAGGTTGCCCAGGGAGGTTGTGGCTGCTCCCTCCCTGGAGGTGTTCAAGGTCAGGTTGGATGAGGCCTTGAGTGACCTGTACTAGTGGGAGGTGTCCCTGCCTATGGCAGGGGGTTGGAACTGGATGATCTTTGAGGTCTCTTCCAACCTTACCATTCTATGATTCTATCAATTTTGTTGGAAGAACACTGCAGTAAGTGCAAAACACAAAGGGGTACAAGGAATTTTTTGCTCTGCCCATCTGTCCCCAAAGCCCTGTACAGTTTGCACAATGAGTTTCCACTTACAGCTGCTGTGGAGAAAGCCCCAGCATGGGATTTGCCTCTTCTGTCATTGCCATCTAATCAGCAGCCATCAGATAAGGGCATATCTGCTGCTGGTCTGAACATTTGCTAAGGATATCACCACAGATGTACCATTAAAAAAACAAACTGAAAGACAAGGCTCAAGGAGATCCTGCACCTGGATCAGTAATCAGTCCAGGCTGGGGGATGAATCACTGAGACCAGAATAGACCTCTGAGTCCAGCCTATGACCTAACACCACACATCAACTGTCACTAAGTGCCACTTCCAATCTTTCCTTAGACACCTCCAGGGACAGCAACTCCACCACCTCCCTGGGCAGCCCATTCCAATGCCTAATTACCCTCTCCATGAGGAAGTGCTTCCCAATATCCATCCTGAGCCTCCCCTGGCGCAATTTGAGGCTATGCCCTCTTGTCCTGTAACAGGTTGGCTGGGAGAAGAGCCTGACCCTCACAGAGTCACAGAAACAAAGCCCCTCAGGATCACCAAGTCCAACCTAGAACCCTGCTCTACAAGACTCACCTTAAACCATAGCCCCAAGCACCACATCCAAACCACCCTTAAACACATCCAGGCTGGGTGACTCCACCTCCCTGGGCAGTTCATTCCAGTTCCTAACCACTCTCTCTGTGAAAAACATGTTCCTAATGTCCAATCTAACCCTCCCCAGCCTCAGCTTGAGGCCATTCCCCCTTGGTCTGTCTCCAGCTACCTGTGAGCAGAGCCCAGCAGCAACCTCTCTGCAATGTTCCTTCAGGTAGCTGTAGACAGCAGTGAGCTCTGCCCTCAGCCTCCTCTTCCTCACACTAACCATCCCCAGCTCCCTCAGTTGCTCCTCATCAGATTTCCTCTCCAGGTCCTTCCCCAGCTTTGTTGCCCTCCTCTGGACCTAGCCCAGCACCTCCACATCTCTCCTGCATTACAGTGTCCAAAACCCCCCCTAACTACAACTTCCTTTTAGGTAGCTGTAGAGAGTGCTAAGGTCCCCTCTAAGTCTCCTGCTCTCCAGGCTGCACACCCCCAGCTCCCTCAGGCTCTCCTCACACTTCTTTCCCTCCAGCCCCCTCACCAGTCTCATCAGTCTCATCACTCTCCTCCGGACCCCCTCCAGCACTGCATCTCAAACCTTCCTCGCTCTAGTGAGAGAGTCTTTCCAACTGCTGCTTCTCACAGGCATTGAAAACAGTCCTTCAAACAGCAATGAGAACATCAGGACAGCTCAGAAGGCTGCTTTTATTCCCAACCAGCAGCACACCTACCTCTGCTCTGCACTCCTCTGAAGCCTGCTGCTTGGGGGCGAAGGCTCACAAGAATGTGGTTTGTGAGGTTTCCCAGATTCCAGGTTCTTTGCAAATGCTGGAAAAGAAATGAAGGAGTCAGTGGAGTCAGCACAGCCTCTCCTCTAAGCATTTCATATTTGCTTCCCCCTGGAAGAAAAAAATTTTTTTTTGGCAGAAAGAAATTTTTTTTTTTTCTGGCAGAAATTTAAGGGGAAGAAGATGCAGCATTTTCCAGAGGCCCAAGAGTAACTTTGAAACACATTTCTGAACTACAACATTTTCATGGCTTTGGTTTGGTTTTATTTTTTTTGTTTCCCCTTTGAAAAAGAGGTGTGAGGATGCATCTTGTCTTCAAGGAGAGAATTACAGAACGCCTCAAGTTGGAACAGACCCTTCAAGGTCAATCTAGGCCAAGCCCACTGCAGCCAGCAGGGACATCTTCAACTGCAGCAGATTGCTCAGACCCTTCAAGGTCAATCTAGGCCAACCTCACTGCAGCCAGCAGGGACATCTTCAACTGCAGCAGATTGCTCAGACCCTTCAAGGTCAATCTAGGCCAACCCCACTGCAGCCAGCAGGGACATCTTCAGCTGCAGCAGATTGCTCAGACCCTTCAAGGTCAATCTAGGCCAACCCCACTGCAGCCAGNTCCTGCATTACAGTGTCCAAAACCCCCCCTAACTACAACTTCCTTTTAGGTAGCTGTAGAGAGTGCTAAGGTCCCCTCTAAGTCTCCTGCTCTCCAGGCTGCACACCCCCAGCTCCCTCAGGCTCTCCTCACACTTCTTTCCCTCCAGCCCCCTCACCAGTCTCATCAGTCTCATCACTCTCCTCCGGACCCCCTCCAGCACTGCATCTCAAACCTTCCTCGCTCTAGTGAGAGAGTCTTTCCAACTGCTGCTTCTCACAGGCATTGAAAACAGTCCTTCAAACAGCAATGAGAACATCAGGACAGCTCAGAAGGCTGCTTTTATTCCCAACCAGCAGCACACCTACCTCTGCTCTGCACTCCTCTGAAGCCTGCTGCTTGGGGGCGAAGGCTCACAAGAATGTGGTTTGTGAGGTTTCCCAGATTCCAGGTTCTTTGCAAATGCTGGAAAAGAAATGAAGGAGTCAGTGGAGTCAGCACAGCCTCTCCTCTAAGCATTTCATATTTGCTTCCCCCTGGAAGAAAAAAATTTTTTTTTGGCAGAAAGAAATTTTTTTTTTTTCTGGCAGAAATTTAAGGGGAAGAAGATGCAGCATTTTCCAGAGGCCCAAGAGTAACTTTGAAACACATTTCTGAACTACAACATTTTCATGGCTTTGGTTTGGTTTTATTTTTTTTGTTTCCCCTTTGAAAAAGAGGTGTGAGGATGCATCTTGTCTTCAAGGAGAGAATTACAGAACGCCTCAAGTTGGAACAGACCCTTCAAGGTCAATCTAGGCCAAGCCCACTGCAGCCAGCAGGGACATCTTCAACTGCAGCAGATTGCTCAGACCCTTCAAGGTCAATCTAGGCCAACCTCACTGCAGCCAGCAGGGACATCTTCAACTGCAGCAGATTGCTCAGACCCTTCAAGGTCAATCTAGGCCAACCCCACTGCAGCCAGCAGGGACATCTTCAGCTGCAGCAGATTGCTCAGACCCTTCAAGGTCAATCTAGACCAAGCCCACTGCAGCCAGCAGGGACATCTTCAGCTGCAGCAGGTTGCTCAGACCCTTCAAGGTCAATCTAGGCCAACCCCACTGCAGCCAGCAGGGACATCTTCAGCTGCAGCAGGTTGCTCAGACCCTTCAAGGTCAATCTAGACCAAGCCCACTGCAGCCAGCAGGGACATCTTCAGCTGCAGCAGGTTGCTCAGACCCTTCAAGGTCAATCTAGGCCAACCCCACTGCAGCCAGCAGGGACATCTTCAGCTGCAGCAGATTGCTCAGACCCTTCAAGGTCAATCTAGGCCAACCCCACTGCAGCCAGCAGGGACATCTTCAACTGCAGCAGGTTGCTCAGACCCTTCAAGGTCAATCTAGGCCAACCCCACTGCAGCCAGTAGGGACATCTTCAGCAGGTTGCTCAGAGCCTCACACAACCTGACCTGCAATGTTTCTGGGGATGAAACACCTAACCCCTCACCTGTGCCAAGGTGTCATCACCCTCAGACTTCCTTTTGTCTGGTCTGAATCTTCTCTATTTAGTTTCAAACCATCAGCCCTCATCCTGTCTCCACAGGCTGGCCCCAGCTCCCTTACAGGCTGCATTATGTAATGCAAGGCTGCAGCAAGTCCTGCAGGCTGAGCAACCCCAACCCTCAGCCTGGCCTCACAGCAGAAGGCTTCCAGCCCTCATAGCATTTCTGTGGCCTCCTCTGGAGCCACCCCAACAGCTCTATACCTCTGCTGTGCTGAGTGCCAGAGCTGCAGGTGAGGTCTCAGCAGAGTGGAGCAGAAGGGCAGAATCCCTTCCCCTGATCATAGAATGGTAAGGTTGGAAGGGACTTCAAAGCTCATCCAGTTCCAACTCTCTGCCACAGGCAGGGACACCTCCCACTAGCACAGCTCACTCAAGGCCTCAGCCAACCTGGCCTTGAAC
Source organism: Eubucco bourcierii (assembly GCA_013396675.1). Taxonomy (NCBI): domain Eukaryota; kingdom Metazoa; phylum Chordata; class Aves; order Piciformes; family Ramphastidae; genus Eubucco; species Eubucco bourcierii. The sequence continues at coordinate 78,515 of VWZE01010290.1, forward strand.
ACCTCCAGGGAGGTTGTGGAGCACAGAAGCACCCAACGTGATCAAAGATCACGTTGGGTGCTTCTGTGCTCCACAACCTCCCTGGGCAACCTGTGCCAGTGTCTCACCACCCTCACTGCAAACAATTTCCTCCTAACATCCACTTTCAATCTCCACTCTGCCAGTTCAAACCCATTGCCCCTTGTCCTGTCATTCCAAGCCCTTGTCAATAGTCCCTCCCCAGCTTTCCTGTAGCTCCCTTTAGATACTGGAAGACTACTCTAAGGTCTCCTGGAAGCCTTCTCTTCTCCAGGCTGGAAAGGATGCCACACTGCTGGGGATGCAGCCCAGGCTGGTCTCTGGTCTGCGAGTGCACACTGATGGCTCACATCCAGTTTTTCACCCACCAGCACCCCACAAGTCTTCTCTGCATGGCTGCTCTCCATCCTTTCATCCCTCAGCCCGTTGGGGACAGTGGGATCCAGGCCAGCTGAATTGTAGAACCTTGCTCTTGGCCTTGTTGAACCTCATACCAGAGCTCCACTTATCCAGATCCTTCTGGATAGTTCCTGCCCCTCAGGTGTATCAACTGCACCGCTCAGCTTAGCCTCACTTGCAAATTTGCTGAGGACTGCACTGGATCCCAGGTGGTAAACATAGGTTTGGCATTTTTTAATACTCTGTTAACACAGGTTTATGATTTTTTTTTTTTTCTTTTAACACTTTAATACAGGTTTGGAGCTTTTCTAGTACTTCTGCAAGAAAAAAAAAAAAAAAAAGATGAAAACCATGAGAGCTTTCATTTCTGCACAGCTAAAAGCAAAACACTGAAACTTTCAGCTTCTTCCCCCTCTCATTACAAGTTTAAGTGAACGTTTTTGGCTGATTCTGTACCTTGGTAATAGTGTGGGACCATGATTTAATTTCTTTCCAAACACACTGAGCCAATTCCATCTCGAGTTTTAAAGAAAACCCTTTCCAGGCGGAAAGTTGGAATCAGCCATGGACTCTCCTTCCTAATGGGAGGATGAGGGATGATGAGGGAAGGAGAGACTTGAGTACAGTAACTGCTGTGTTCAGTTTTGAAAGCCCCCAATAATAGTGGAGTTTATAAAGGCTACCTTGAAAACTAATTACTGGTTTTGTTTGCACAGCCACGCATTTGGGAGGGAAAAAAACTTCTTTCCTGTGAGGGTGCTGGAGCCCTGGAGCAGGCTGCCCAGAGGGGTTGTGGAGTCTCCTTCTCTGGAGAGATTCCAAAGGCACCTGGACATTGTGATCCTGGGCAGCCTGCTTTAGGTGGCTCTGTTAGAGCCAGAGGGATTGGATTGGATGATCTCCAAAAGTCCTTTCCAAACCCAAACTGTACTGTGTTCAGTTTTGGGTTCCCCAGTTTAAGAGGGACAGGGACCTGCTGGAGAGGGTCCAGCAGAGGGCTATGAGGATGCTGAGGGGACTGAGCACTGCCTGGTGAGGAGAGGATGAGGGACCTGGGGCTGCTTAGTCTGGAGAAGAGAACACTGAGAGGGGATTTAATCAATGTCTGTAAATATCTGAGGGCTGGGAGTCAGGAGAGGGGGGACAGGCTCTGCTCACTGCTGCCTGGGATAGGACAAGGAGCAATGGATGGAANGTTTGGGTCCCTTGTAACCCTTGGCATGCTGTGAGCCTGTGATCCTACCATGCTGGGACTGTGGGAAGTGTCTGTGTTGTGTTGCACAGCCACTTCAGGTGAGGGCAGCAGCAGGAGTGATGGCATCTGTTTCTGTCTCCTTTAGGATGAAAGGACTCAGGACAGAGGCGCGGTAGCGAGGCCTGGAGCAAGCTTCCTGGAATGCGTTTCCTGGGGAAGAGCAGAGATCGCTGCCTGATTTTATGGATGTCGCTCAAGTAGACTTTGAAGCTCTTGGGAAGCACATCACAAGCCTGGCATGGGAAACCACAGCAACAACCATACCTGTTTGACAGATGATTCCTTTAAGTACAACTTGTACGGAGCCGTGTACAGCGTGGTCTTCATCCTGGGTTTGATCACTAACTGCGCCTCCCTCTTCGTCTTCTGCTTCCGGATGAGGATGCGCAGCGAAACCGCCATCTTCATGACCAACCTGGCCGTGTCGGACCTGCTCTTTGTTTTCACTCTGCCTTTTAAAATCTTTTACAACTTCAACAGGCACTGGCCTTTTGGAGACAGCCTGTGCAAGATTTCGGGCACGGCCTTCCTCACCAACATCTACGGGAGCATGCTGTTCCTCACCTGCATCAGCGTCGACCGCTTCCTGGCCATTGTCTACCCCTTCCGCTCTCGCACCATCAGGACCAGGAGAAACTCCGCCATCGTCTGCGCCGGCGTTTGGATACTGGTCCTCAGCGGGGGGATTTCGGCTTCCTTGTTCTCCACCACCAACGTTTCCAACACCAGCACCACCTGTTTCGAGGGGTTTTCCAAACGTATCTGGAAAACCTACCTGTCCAAGATCACTATATTTATTGAAGTGGTAGGGTTCATCATTCCTTTGCTACTCAACTTGACGTGCTCTTCTTTAGTTCTCAGGACGCTCCGGAAACCTGCCACCTTGTCTCAGATTGGGACCAACAAAGAGAAAGTGCTGAAGATGATCATCGTGCACGTGGCCATTTTCGTTGTCTGCTTCGTGCCTTACAATTCCATACTTTTCCTGTACGCTCTCGTACGGTCCCAGGCGATAGCCAACTGCTCTTTGGAGAGGTTTGCCAGGACAATGTACCCCATCACCTTGTGCATCGCAACCATGAACTGCTGCTTCGACCCGTTCATCTATTACTTTACCTCGGAGTCCTTCCAGAAGTCCTTCAACATCAAAACCCAGATTAAAATGGATTCTCTTTTCAAGACAGAGACCCCTCTGACAAAGACTGCACTACCAGCCCCACAGGATGAACTAAGTGACCAGGCTATCACAAACGGAGGAGACCCGACCTCCGAGTCGCATTTCTAGGGAGATGTTTACAGGTGGAGTTATTTCCCGTGAGGTTTGGAGGAACACCGTGTGTGAAAGCTGTTGCACAGTGTTCAGGGTTCACACGTGGTGTCCGTGACGTTGTTGGGGGAATAATGAGACAGGCAGAGAAATCCTTACACTGGGATAGTCCTGACAGGTGAACGTGAGAGAAAATTCCTGCTGGGTCTCCCTTTGGAGATAGGTAACAGTGTATGCACCATCTAAAGAGGGAACAGAACAGCTTCTTTAAGCAGAAGATGCCAACATTTGGCAATTATTCCCCACCCCTACCCCAGCAGTTGATGTGGGACCAGGTGGAAAATAGAAAATTCTAATTTTCTTAGAGATATCTACCAATATTTCATTGCCTTCTGGAGATGCCTCAGCATATGTTAACTCAATAACTTCCCACAATATGTATGTTTGCTTAAAAAGGCATAATAAAAGCTTTTGGCTTTTCCTTATTTCACTGCAAGAGTTTGACTAGATACAGGCATGCTGCACTGATGGGATGGGGAGGGAATAACTGCTGTGAAAGTAGGCAAAACAGTTGCTGGGTGATAGAGAAGTAATGAGGAAAAGAATAATGAATTGGGCAGTTCTGAAAGGAGAAGTTCCGTTCTTGCCAGATGAAGCTGTCTTGTAATCTAACTGCAACCTCTAGGGAGAGGTAAAAAGCTCTGCTGCACCTGGGCTTTGACATCCCAAGAGGTGATGTGTGACTATTCCTGCTAAGGGCCAGAGTATGAAGTCAGCTGAAAGAAAGGGCCTGAAACCCCAAATTTCCTGCAAGAGCAAATCTCTGGTTGGGACGTTGAGTGCAGCCCAAGGGCTGAAGAACCACCAAGTGCTGACCTTGAGCTGCTTACATTTCTGGTGCATGAGCAGATTGTTATGTCAAGGAGCCCTACTAAGGAGTGTGTTTGGATACAGACATCCAATTAAGAGAAGATTTTGTGAGTGATTGCTTGCTGGGTTTTGCTCAACAGCCAACTAATTAGGTGGTCTCAAAGTGACTCCAAAATAAAGTAAGTTACACGAGTTGGCCATGCTCTTTTCTTAGTTGTGACAGCACTGTTTGCTTGTTTCCCACTTAATTTATTACAGATCCTGCCTTTTATAGGCATAGAAGTATGTAATCATAGGACTGTTTCAGCTGGAAAAAAAGCCACTTTAAAATCTAGTCCAACCATTACCTAACTCTACCAGGTCTGAGGCTAAGCCATTTCCCTCAGCACCATCTCTCTGCATCCAGGCATGGTGATTCAGCCACCTCCCTGGGGAGCCTGTTCAGTGTTTGATAACCCATTCCAGGGAAAAGTTTCTTCTAATGTCCAACCTAAACCTCCCTTGGCACAACTTAAGGCCATTTCCTTTCATCCTATAACTTGTAACTTGGGAGAAGATACCAACCCTCATGTTGCTGCCACCTCCTTTCAGGGAGCTGTAGAGAGCAAGGAAGTTCCTCCTCCGCCTCCTTTTCTCCAGGCTAAGCAACCCAAGTTCCCCAGCCACTCCTGTTCTCCTCACCAGCCCTATTTTCCAGACCCTTCTCCACCTTTCTTGCCCTTCCCAGCACCCACTCCAGGACCTCAATGTCCTTCTTGAAGTGAGGACCCTAAAACTGAACACAGTACTTGAGGTGTGGCCTCACCAGTGCCAAGTATGGGGACACAATCACTTCCTTGGCCATTCTGGTCACACTATTGCTGATACAAGCCAGGATGCTCTTGGTCTTCTGGGCCACCTGGGCACACTGCTGCCAAATCAGCTATCTTAGAATCATAGAATGGTAAGATTGGAAGGGACCTCAAGGATCAGCCAGTTCCAACCCCCTACAATAAGCAGGGACACCTCCCACTAGTACAGGTCACTCAAGGCCTCCTCCAACCTGGCCTTGAACACCTCCAGGGAGGGAGCAGCCACAACCTCCCTGGGCAACCTGTGCCAGTGTCTCACCACCCTCACTGCAAACAACTTCCTCCTAACATCCAGTCTAAATCTTCCTTCTGCCACTTCAAACCCATTGCCCCTTGTCCTGTCATTACAAGACCTTGTCAATAGTCCCTCCCCAGCCTTCCTGGGGAGCCCCCTTCAGATCCTGGAAGGCTACTCTAAGGTCTCCTGGAAGCCTTCTCTACTCCAGGCTGCAGAGCCCCAACTCTCTCAGCCTGTCCTCACAGCACAGCTGCTGCAGCATCTGAGCATCTTGGTGGCCTCCTCTGGACCCGCTCCAACACTTTCATGTCCTTCCTGTGCTGGGGGCTCCAGAACTGCACCCAGGACTGCAGGTGGGGTCTGAGGAGAGCAGAGCCAAGGGGCACAATCCCCTCCCTTGCCCTGCTGCCCACACTGCTCTTGCTGCAGCCCAGCACACAGTTGCTGTCTGGGCTGCACTCACACTGCAGGCTCATGTTGAGCTTTTCATCACCCCAGACCCCCAGGGCCTTTTCCTCAGGGCTGCTCTCAGCCATTCCCCACCCAGCCTGGAGTTGTGCTTGGGATTGTGCCTACCCAGGTGCAGGACCTTACACTTGGCCTTGTTGAATTTAAAGAGGTTGCCCTGGGCACAGCTCTGCAGCCTGTCCAGGTCCCTCTGGATAGCATCCCTGCCCTCTAGCAAGTTGACTGTGCCACACAGTTTGGTATCTGTATCTCACTGCCCTTCACTGGATGATTCACTGCTTGCTGCTGTTTCATGTTTGAAGGCCTACTGACTTGACAGGCTAAGTGTAAGACACAGGAACAATTTCACCCGGAGCAGTATGGCATTACTTGTTAGATCAGTGATTGCATTTTCCATAGCTCAGCATGCTGCCAAGAAAGACAAAGTATTAATTGAACAGATGTTTTCCACTCAGCTATTTATCTTAAGTCTCTCAGATCAAGCCTCATCAGACACTGAGAGCTACAGATTGGATGCGATTACTACTTAAAGCAACCAGAGGCTTTTAAAGTGTGAAAAGAATTCAGCTGCAAGGAAAGAAAAAGGTTGCTGCTTTGAAGGGAATACTTATTTAGCATTACATTCACTTTGAATAAAAGTCAGTTGCTTACCAAGGCTAAGGCAGACCCCAGAGATCATTTTATTTCAGTCCTAAAATGACCATTCATTATCCAGAGCCTCTAGGTTTTGGCTCTTGCTGCAGTCAATCATTTGATCGACTCATTCTATGCAGGGAGTCTGACGGCAGCCAAACTTACATCTGAGCTCTCAGTTACAGCTATATTTACTAGAAGCTTGCACACAAGATGGACTTGGTAGATTGCTGCTGTTTATTAAGCCCCCAGACAACACCAGGTTGGAGCAGAAAAGGCATGAAAACGAGGAGAGATCATTTAGACAAGCAGGTGAAATGAGGTGGATGTGGCAAGACAAAAGGCAGAGTTAGAGTGAATTTTTCAGCAGTTAGGAAAAGTTTAGCTCAAGCAGCAGCAAGAAGCTGTGTTTGAAGCATCATCTCTCTGCCATTTAACAGCACACAAAGGAAAGCATTGCCATGCTGCTTCCCTTCCCCTGCAGGCCTGAAGAGAGCTCCTCAGACACATCTTTCCTTTGGCTGATGAGTCCCTTTCAACACCTGCCTTAAAATGCTTGTACTTCAAAGATGATGTTTCCCTACCTTCAGCTCAAAATGCAAGAGGGGTTTCACAGGTAGGGCTTTCAGCCTGCAGCAAGCTGCCCTTCACCCCACAGCACTGTCAGGTGATGGAGAAAGGGTTGTGAAACCATCAACACCTCTGGCACATCCCACCTTGTTCCAGAGAGCTTGGGCATCCCCATTCCACTACCCTACCATTAAGTAGTTGGGAAAAATTGTGCTTAGTGAGACAAGAGCTCTGCTTTGGGATGGGAGAAAGATGGAATGACAGTGGGAAGAATTCACTGAAGAGCCCAGGGTGCATTTAAAACCATCTTCCTAAGGCTGAGAGAGTTTGGGGTGTTCAGCCTGCAGAAAGGAGGGCTCCACCAGAGCTTACTGTCTTTCTATACTAAAAGGGGCCTGTCAGAAAGCTGGGGACAGACTTTTCAGCAGGACCTGTTGTGACAAGATAAGGGGTGATGGTTTCATATTAAGAGGGAAATTCAGACTAGATAGGAGGATGAGTACTTTTAAGCTGAGGGTGATGAAACACTGGCCCAGGCTGCCCAGAGAGGTGGTAGATGCTCCATCCCTGGAACCATGCCAGGTCAGGTTGTGAGGAGCTCTGAGCAGCCTGCTCTAGTAGAAGATGTCCCTGCTGACTGCAGGGAGGTTGGATGAGTTTTAATGATCTCTTCCAACCCAAACCAGACTGTGATTTGCAACAAAACCCATGTGGTACATAAATGCTCTTTTCTGAGGCAAACCCCTTCTTTATTTCAGTTTTAGATGCCAGCTTGCTCTCAGAGGCTAAGGTGGAACTGCCAGCCTGCAAGTCTTATTTTGAAGCTGCTTCTTTCCACTTGCCAGCAAGCAGCAGCAAGATAAAATTCCTGAGTTACATGGGGCTTGAGAGCTTCATGGGCCAGAGCTTCTCTGTCTCTCAGAGGTAAGCAAGAGCAGAATTTGGCCTCAGAGCTTGACAGCAGAGGAATCTCTTTTTCACAGAACGTCAGGGGCTGGAAGGGACCTCCAGAGTTCATCCAGTCCAACCCCTCTGCCAGAGCAGGATCTCCTAGAGCAAGTCACACAGGAATGCATCCAGGCAGAGTTTGAGTATCTCCAGAGAGGGAGACTCCACAGCCCCCCTGGGCAGCCTGTTCCCCTGGGCAGTTCTGTCACCCTCACAGGGAAAAAATTCCTCCTCATGTTTAAATGAAACTTCCTATGCCTCAGTTTCCACCCAGTGCCCCTTGTGCTGTCACTGGGCATCACCCAGCAGAGCCTGGCTCCAGCCTCCTGCCACTCACCCTGCATGTATTTGTAGACATTGCTGAGGTCACCTCTCAGTCTCCTCTTCTCCAAGCAGCACAGCCCCAGCTCCCTCAGGCTCTCCCCATACCAGAGCTGTTCCATTCCCTTCAGCATCTTTGTGGCTCTGTGCTGGACTCTCTCAAGCAGTTCTGTGTCCCTCTTGAACTGGGGGGCTCAGAACTGGACACAGAAGTCCAGATGTGGCTCACCAGGGCAAGAGTCCTGGAAGACCTTCTGCTCTGAGTTCCAGAGGCCTTCCTCTAGTTAAATCCAAGAGAAGGGAAGGGGAAAAAGAAACAACAACAACAAAAAAAAAACCCTAACCCAAGGAAAATCTAACCTAGAAACCACTATCCAGGCTTCTTGAAGGAAATGTTAAAAAGAGAAGGGAAAGAACTGCCTGCAGCTGGACAGCCTCCAGGCTGTAGGTACATAGGCTGACTGTAACCTGAGCATAATGGGTGTCTTTTTTTTTCCCCCCCTAAGCAGAGCTTGTGCCAATGCTTACAAATTTCTGTTTGCAGTTTTATGGGGCAAGAGCTGCGGTTGATATTCTCACATAAAATGTAATACTATCATCATGTGCCAAAATGCTAACTGAAAAGATTCATTATTTGGTAATTTAATACCTTATAAATTATATTGAGATCATATGCTGACTGACACTCACATCTGGTAGGGGAGCTCTTGACTCTTTTTTTTTTTTTTCCCTCTAGGTCAGGTACACCCAGTAAATGCTCTATGGTTTGTGTATAAATAACCAATTATGCATTCAGAGAAAAGTCATTTTTCAGATGTTGGTAGGGCAGAAGGAGCAATGGTGGGAAGAGAAAAGTGGGTTCCCAGTTTTCCTGGCTGAGTGTTGCTTCTCCCTTGACAAAGGGTTATTGTCAAACAGCACACGAGAGCCAGGAGTGCCACAGCAAAAATCAAATTAATTAGAACTCGATGCCTTCAGCTGAAACCGACAGACAGGATCCTGCAGTTCTCTCAGATGCCAAACACAGCATTAATCAAGGACCTTAGAGCTGCTCTCCAGGGCTTGAAAGCAGCCTGCAGAAAAGCTGCAGAGGGACTTTTCATAATGGTGTCTAGAGACAGGACAAGGGGGAACAGTTTGATGCCGAGGGAGAGTAGGTTTGGGTTGGATCTTAAGAAGTTCTCCAGTACGAGGGTAGCAAGAGCCTGGAAAAGGCTGCCCAGGGAGGCTGTGGATGCCTCCTCCCTCAGGGTGTTCAAGGTTGGATGAGGCCTTGGGCAGTCTAGTTGAGAGGTGTCCCTGCCCATGCAGGGGTTGGAGTAGATGACCTCTAAGACCCCTTCCATTCTACAATTCCATGATTTCACTGCTCCCAGCAGCTCACTCTTCTTATTCCCCAGTTCTCCACAGGCAGTTCATTCACTATAAACTCACCACAAGCTTTGCAACTCGTCGTCCTGCTGGAAAGCTGAAGGCTCTGCAAGCCAATATGGAAACCTCTCACCCAAGATCAGCTTGGAGAGGGACTGTTTCCAAGGGCCTAGCAGCAATGGGATGAGGGGCAACAGTTTGAAATTAGAGATGAGAAGATTTAGATTGGATGTTAGGAAGAAGTTCTGCACCACCAGGATGGTGGAACGGGTTGCCCAGGGATGCAGCTGAGGCTCCATCCATAGCAATGAATTCAAGGCCAGGCTTGGGAAGGCTCTGAGCAAGCTGCTCTAGTGCAGAATGTCCCTGCTGACTGCAGGAGGGGTTGGACTAGGTGAACTTTGGAGGTCCCTTCCAACTCAAACCATTCTATGATCCTACGTCATGACAGGGCCTTGGGTTACGGTCCCTGTGAAAGCCTCCCTCTTACAGTAGGCTTTTCTTAGTAACACAACAGGCTCCACATCTGATGGAACATGCCAGAAGTTTGTGGGACAACATAAATCTTTACCAGCAAAGCACTCAGGCTCAAACCTATGAAATACAAGAGCAAGGAGGCAGCACAAATAATGTATACAAGTCATGTAAGTCAGAAGGATGGAAAGCTCCTGTGCTGCATGTGCAAGTAGCTGCGTGCTCCTCAGACACCAATGCTCTGTTCCTCCCAACCTGGCCCACCACAAACCTGCTGAGAGGATTCAGTGCTGGATCACTCTAAAAATAGCCCTAAAAATACATTTCTAGGAAGCTGTGGCTGTGTTGCTGCAGGAGTGATGGACTGAGACTTTCTGCTCTCCCTCCCTGCCTTGCTGTATAACGCAGAGAGAGGACTTCCCTCTGACAACCAGCTGGTGAAGCAAAGTGAGACCTATCACACTGGTGAGGCACTTGGGAATCTTCTCAAAGCCTAGTGTCTCTAAAGAGCTGCCCAGTAACATTCTCTGTCATTCCAAGGGGATGAATTTGCTGGAAAATGGGCAGGAAATTACCATTTGGAAAAGCTGCCTCAGAACGGAGAACACCAACAGACAAAAAAGGTCCCTGTCAAAGCTTGGGCTACACAGTGCTGGGTTTGGGGAAAGCAGAAATAGGTGTGAGGGAGTTGAGAAGCTGAGGCTGTTTCCAAAGCACACCATGGAGCACAGGGATAATATGTTCAAATGATCATCAACCCAGGCTGCAGAGTCCAAGCAAAAGAGACAGAGCAGTGTGTGCCAGGAGCAACACTCCTGGGTCCTGTACAGAGTCAAAGAATTGTTTTGGTTGGAAGAGACCTTTAGGACCATCAAGCTCAGCCCTTTGCTGAGCATTACAAGGTCACTGCTAAACCATGTCCCTTAGCACCACATCTACACAGCTTTTATATCCCTTTGGGGATGGTGACTTGACCACTTTCCTGAGCAGCCTGTTGCAGGGCTTGACAACCCTCCTCGGGAAGAAATCATTCCCAACACCCAACCTAAACCTCCCTGGTGCAGCCTGAGGTCATTTCCTCTTGTGTTATCACTTGCTAGTTGCCAGAAGAGACCAACCCCCACCTTGCTCCAATTTCCTTTCAAGTTGTAGAGTGACAAGGTCATCCCTGAGCCTCCTTTTCTCCAGGCTCAATGCCCCCAGTTCCCTCAGCCACTTCTCACAGCACTTGCTCTGTAGACCATTCACCAGCCCTGTTGCCCTTCTCTGGACCCATCCTAGAAGCTCACAATGGCTTTCTTGTAGTGAAGGCCCTCAAAACTCCACCTGGTATTTGAGATGTGGCCTCACCAGTGCCAAGCAGAGGGGGCAATGCCTCCTCCAAGCCTGCTGGCTGCATTATTGCTGATCTAAGCCAGGATGCTGTTGGCCTGATCTAGGCCACAATGCTGGCTCACTCATCTGGCTGTTGACAAGCACCCTTAGGTCTTTTCCTGGGCCCAGCTCCACTTAGCAGCTAGCTGATCATCTTGCAGAGAGGATCAGGAGAGGCACCAAAAGCCAGGCTGGGTCTCAGTGTGCCAGCACAGGCTAACCCCAAACCTCTGCTGTGTGCAGAAGAACAGACTGCAAACAGTTCTCTGGGAAGGATTTAAGAGCAGAAACAAACCAGCCCCCATTTGGGTAAGCAGATTATGTTGCTCAGCATTAATTTAAGAAAGAGGCAGAGCTATTCTTCAGAAGATTAGAAGTCCAAGCCCTGCTCCCCTCTTAATGCTGGAAAAGCTGCAATTTTAACTTCTGGATGCTGACCTCAAGCTTACCCCAAGCACCCTGCCTGGGTGCTGTGCATTTGCTGAGATGCTCCTGAGGACCACAACTCAAATTAGCCCCAAGATGCCATGCTACAGAGTTACCATGCTTAGAAAACTCAGTTTGTGGGAAGTTCAACATGATAAACTCAGGGAAGCTTAGAAAGCAAGGAAGATCTACTCAAAAAAACCCCTTTTTCTTCCCAGAGCAGTGGGGGAAAAAAAAAATAAATCTTTTTCTCTGGGTACTAATTCCAGCTGCCAGAATCTTCTTTATTTCAATGTATGAGAATATTAGTAAGGGCTTGCAGGTATGAAACTGAGTTTACACCAACAGAAGCATGAAAAGTTGCCAGGGCCACAGATGGAACTAATGTGGACATGTGTGAAGGGCTGAGCCTGCTGTGGGGTTCCTCATGAGGACAAGACCACATCTGGAGTCCTGTGTACAGCTCTGAAGCCCCCAGAACAGGAAAGACATCGAAGTGTTGGAGCAGTCCAGAGGAGGCCATGAAGATGCTGAGAGGGCTGCAGCAGCTCTGCTCTGAGGACAGGCTGAGAGAGTTGGAGCTCTGCAGCCTGGAGAAGAGAAGGCTTCCAGGAGACCTTGGAGTGGCCTTCCAGTATCTGAAGAGGGCTCCAGGAAGGCTGGGGAGTGACTATTGACAAGGGCTTGGAATGCCAGGACAAGGGGCAATGGGTTTGAACTGGCAGAGGGGAGATTGAAACTGGATGTTAGGAGGAAGTTGTTTGCAGTGAAGGTGGTGAGACACTGGCACAGGTTGCCCAGGGAGGTTGTGGAGCACAGAAGCACAGGATCAAAGATCACATTGGGTGATCAAGGCCAGGTTGGATGAGTCCTGGAGCAACCTGTACTAGTGGAAGGTGTCCCTGCCTATGGCAGGGGGTTGGAACTGGATGAGCTTTGAGGTCCCTTCCAACCTTACCATTCTATGATTCTAAGGGTTGAATTTTGAAGCCTGCTGGGCTGAGGGAAGAGGAAGGCAGAACATGGACAGCCTCAAGGTTGTCAGGAAACAGAGTGACTTTAGTCCCTCTAAACCAGGCACATCTCACAGCATTATCCCTGTTCTTCTCTCTGGAGCTGCCACTTCAGTATCTCCCAGCGCTGGCAGTTGTTGCTTTTCATCTTCAGTTTAACTCCCACTCAAGACCAACCAGACACTCACAGCCCTAGAGCAGTGGGCCCAGGGAGGAGCTGGGTGGCTTCTCTTCAGCAGTGCTGCTCACATGTTTTCCCAGAACACTCAGCTGCCCAGATGCCAAGAAAACCCTGTGCTAGCTTTCCTCGGCCGGGGGGGATTTTGCCCAGTGTAAATATTGTACAGCAGTTAATAACATGCATGTTTTGCACTGTGTGCTCTCTTCTGGGGACAGGGAAAAAAGGGGAAAGGTTTTCCTGGAAAAGCAGCATGTGTGAGTGTGCTCATTTACCCTGAACTTCCATAAACACACACAGTAACTGGAATAATATTGAAATGTAAGTTGTGTTCTTTCTTTCTTTCTTTTTTTTTTTTTTCTCCTGTAGACTTCTCAAGAACCTCTGAGTACATCCAGCACACACAGAAGATTTGCTGGAAACCATAAGGATGGGAAACTTTATGTTGTCTTCCACAACTCCCCCAGCTTCTGCTGAGGTAGTACATAGAATGGTAAGGGAAGGGACCTCAAGGATCATCTAGTTCCAACCCACCTGTGCCATAGGCAGGGACACCTTCCACTAGTACAGGTTGCTCAGGGCCTTGTCCAACCTGGACTTGAACACCTCCAGGGAGGTTATGGAGCACAGAAGACCTCCAGGGAGGTTGTGAAGCACAGAATCACCCAATGTGATCAAAGATCACATTGGGTGATTCTGTGCTCCACAACCTCCCTGGGCAACCTGTGCCAGTGTCTCACCACCCTCACTGCAAACAACTTCCTCCTAACATCCACTTTCAATCTCCCCTCAGCCAGTTCAAACCCATTACCCCTTGTCCTGTCATTCCAAGCCCTTGTCAATAGTCCCTCCCCAGCCTTCCTGCAGCCCCCTTCAGATGCTGGAAGGCTACTCTCAGGTCTCCTGGAAGCCTTCTCTTCTCCAGGCTGCAGAGCCCCAACTCTCTCAGCCTGTCCTCACAGCAGAGCTGCTGCAGCCCTCTGAGCATCTTCATGGCCTCCTCTGGATCCGCTCCAACAGTTCCATGTCCTTCCTGTGCTGGGGGCTCCAGAACAGCACACAGGACTCCAAGTGGGATCCTCAGAGACCCTTTTCCATTCCCACCATGCTGGGAATGTGAGATGGTAGACTTGTCAGGCAGGGAGTTTAAATGTTCAGGTGTTGTATTTAAAGATTCCACATGGAAGTGAATGATCAGAATCACTACACTGTACTCTGGGCTTACCCTCAGAGGGCAGCACAACAGACCACACAGCCTAGAGAGGATTACCAAGGGCAAGCCAAGCACTATTTCCCTGTTCAACACAGAAAAGGACCCACTGCACAGCTCAGCTTCTGCATACACCTCCCAGCAAGCAATCCCCTGCCTTAGCCAGCCTGATGCTCACTCTGCTTTTATTGACTTATCTGAACCTGTTTTTGTTTGCACTCCAGCCCTGCTAACATCAGAGCTCCTTCTGTTGATACAGAAACATGCCCCTGGCAAAACAAAACAAACAACCAAACAAAACCCCAAACAACAAAGCACAGTTAAAAGCATCGTTTGCAGTTATCAAGGAGCCTGCAGCTGAGGAGAGACAGTTCTCACTTTATTCCTGCTAGACAAAGCAGGACAGTTTGAGGGTGTGGATAAGACACAAGGCCAAAGAGGAAAAGAAAACAGAACAACCACTGCCTGAGTCCTTGTATGTGACAGACCCATGGCCTTGAGACAGACTTTGATGTGAAAACTGCAGGCCTGGGCACTTTGGCTGTTTTGAGATTTGAAGAAAATCAGACACGGGTTTGTCCCCACAGAACATACAGGCTTGGATCTCCCACAGCATTTACACCCACTTGCCAAGCTCACACCTGAAACCCTTGTCCCTGCCTCAGTACAAGGCTGCAGTGCAGGTTTAATAACTCCTGGCATTCTGCAAGGGCTGCTGGCTGAGGGACAAGGCTGAGCTAACACATCCCTGATGTTTCTGTTCAGGGCTCAGCTGAAACCTGCCCAGCCCCGAGCATGAGCAGGGACAGCAAAGGCTCCTAGCTGCAAGACATCAGCTGCTTCTCCAACACCTCTGCAGGGCAGTGAGTTGTTTTGTTTGGGTTTTTTTTTAAATCAGAGCAAGCTGGAAACTAGCTTGGCAGACAAGTTTTAGCATCTTTGGTTGGAGGTTTTATTATAGAATCGTGGAACGGTTTAGGTTAGAAGGGACCTCGAAGCTCAGCCAGTTCCAACCCCCCTGTCATAGGCAGGGACAGTCCCACTAGAACAGTTGGCTCAAGGCCTCATTCAACCTGGTCCTGAAGATCTCCTGGGAGGTTGTGGAGGACAGAAGCATGGAATGTGATCACATTCTGTGATTCTGTGCTCCACAACCTCCCTGGGCAACCTGTGCCAGTGCCTCACCACCCTCACTGCAAAGAACTTCCTCCTAACATCCAGTCTAAATCTCCCCTCTGCCAGTTCAAACCCATTGCCCCTTGTCCTGTCATTACAAGACCTTGTCAATAGTCCCTCCCCAGCCTTCCTGTAGGCCCCTTCAGATACTGGAAGGCTACTATCAGGTCTCCTGGAAGCCTTCTCCAGGCTGCAGAGCCCCAACTCTCTCAGCCTGTCCTCATAGCAGAGCTGCTGCAGTCCTCTGAGCATCTTTGTGGCCTCCTCTGAACTGGCTCCAACAGTTCCATGTCCTTGTGCTGGAGTCACACAGTACTCCAGATAGGGTCTGAGGAGAGCAGAGTAAAGGGGCAGAATCCCCTCCCTTGCCCTGCTGCCCACACTGCTCTTGCTGCAGCCCAGGACATAGTTCATCATCTTCAGCTGGAAGGTTTATCACATCTTCAACTGGAGGAGGGAAGAAAAAGGCAGTGTGCCTTGCCAAAGAGATTCCTCCTTGCCCATGAGTCACCAGTGTGCCTCAGGCTGGTGGGCCAGCAGCCATCTGACAAGAGCAGAGCCCTGGCAGTGTGCATCTCCGACTCAAGCAACCTCACGCACGCCCTAAAAATAAAGCCCTGCTAAGCTGCTCAACTCCTTATTTTTCCTCCCAAATTTCCTGCTGAGCTGTTCCAGCCAACAGTTAACCACACACTGCCTCCTTGATAGACCTGCTCGGTTTCTTGTAGGCACTAATTAAAGCTCTAAGCGAGGAAGTCAGGAATTCCTGTTGGTGGCTTTCAGGAGGCGGGGAGGGGGGAGTGGGGGAAGGAGGGAAGAACAAAACGAGACAAAAAAGAATTACAAGCAACGCGCACATTTTCCTGGCAAGGGATTCACTTCGGAGTAAGCAAGGCTGTGAAACACCTCCTTCCTCTGCATGTGGCTCCCCTTTCCTTCCCGTCATAAAGTCTGCTTTCAATAAAGAAACATCTGCAGAAACTCCGCAGCAGATGAGCCCTAATCAAGCAAAGATAAATACAGAAGTATCGGGGGCGTGCACAGAGGTGTGGGATACCGAAGAGCCCTTTGTGGGGAACGGGTGCCAAGTCACTTGAGCTGCAGATTAGAGCTGGCAGGGATCTCAGAGCGCCCAGAAGCCTGGCCCCCAGCGCTGGGAAACGTGCTGCAGGGACAGCGCTCGGCAAAGCGCCGCGGCACGAACACAGGTGCCAGGCAGAAAGCAAACGCTGGAGACAGCTGCTAGAGACGGAGGGACCGAGCACCTAGGGGTGCAAAGGCTGTTGGTGTGGGGCAGTGACAGCTGCAGCTGGAATCACCCTGCTGGGCAAGCCTCACTTCTGAGCTTCAACAAGGTTAGAGAGGCTCTGCAGAGGGACTTGGATAGGCTTAGACCAATGAGCCAACATGAGTGGGATGAGTTTCAACAAGGCCCAATGCCAGGTCCTGCACTTGGGGCACAACAACCCCAAGCAAGGCTGCAGGCTTGGGGCAGTGTGGCTGGAGAGCTGCTGGCAGAAAGGGANTGGTGAGGCCACAGCTCTAGTGTTGTGTTCAGTTTTGGGCACTGCAATACAGGAGAGATGTGGAGGTGCTGGAGCAGGTCCAGAGGAGGGCAACGAAGCTGGGGAAGGGCCTGGAGAATAAATCTGATGAGGAGCAACTGAGGGAACCGGGGATGGTTAGTGTGAGGAAGAGGAGGCTGAGGGCAGAGCTCATTGCTGTCTACAGCTACCTGAAGGGACCTTGTGCAGAGGCTGCTGCTGGGCTCTGCTGACAGGGAATTGGAGACAGACCAAGGGGGAATGGCCTCAAGCTGAGGCTGGGGAGGTTTAGATTGGACATTAGGAAAAAGTTTTTCACAGAGAGAGTGGTCAGGGACTGGAATGAGCTGCCCAGGGAGGTGGTGGAGTCATCTACCCTGGATGTGTCTAAGGGTGGTTAGGATGTGGTGCTTGGGGCTATGGTTGAAGGTGAATCTTGTAGAGTAGGGTTCTAGGTTGGACTTTGTGATCCTGAGGGGCTCTGCCAACCTGCATGTGTCTCTGATTCTGTGGGGGAGCTCTCAGGAGTGTCTATCTCTGCATCTGTCTGTATTTAGGAGTTCCCATCCTGAGCTGTGAGGGGTCAAAGGTGCCCTCTGGATGCTTTGCAGACCAGAAGGACATGGCCTTTGCTGCTAATGGGGATGCTTAAAGCTTTCCCCTACAGAAACTGCAACCTATGTAGAATCAGAATCAGTCAGGGCTGGAAGCAACCACAAGGATCAGCCAGTTCCAACCCCCCTGCCATGCCCAGGGACACCTCACACTAGATCAGGCTGCCCACAGCCTCATCCAGCCTGGCCTTAAACACCTCCAGGGATGAGGCTTCTACCACCTTCCTGGGCAACCCCTGCCAGGCTCTCACCACTCTCATGCTGAACGACTTCTTCCTAACATCCAGTCTGAATCTACCCACTTCTAATTTTGCTCCATTCCCTCCAGTTCTATCACTACCTGGCACCCTAATAAGTCCCTCCCCAGCTTTCCTGTAGCCCCCTTCAGACACTGGAAGGCCACAGTTGCCCCAGCTTAGCTGTGGTCTCACCATTAAAACAGATCTTCAGCTGCTCCCAGCGACCAGCACCAGAGTTATCTCTTGTGCTTCTAACAGGAATGTGAGCAAAGAGCAGGCAGGGCTCCCAGGGCAAGCAGCAGTTGCTGGGAGTGTTTTCACACCTCTCTCCTGGGCTGCTCTTTCCTTTGCTCTTCTGCTAAACGCTTCTCCAGGGGCAGATGGGTAGCACAGATTTAAACCAGTGCCTCAGGAAACCTGCTCAGTTTCATAGCCCCAGCTCCAGCAGTAAAATTTCATCTGGTGAGGCCAGACAGTTGCAGCTGGAGCAGGGTGAGAGCAACGGCTTGAGCAGGCGATATTTTTACTGGCTTTGTCTCAGCTGACTGCTACAGAAAGAAACCTTAGGGCTAAGCGAGGAGCAGGGATCAAACTTGCTTCCCATTCTTGCAGTTTCAAAGCCAAAGGAGCATATTCCACAGCGCTCTCATGAAAACACATCAAGCCTATTTTTCCTCCTTCCCCCCTACCCCCCACTGCTTGCTTTCTCTTTGCAGCAGCCTATGCATGACTGCTCTGGCTAAAGAGCAGAGCCAGGGCCTGCTATCTGTCTGCATCACTGACATCGCAGCGGCTGGGCTGAGCCACACCACCAAGTTCCAGGGGCAGGGTGAAGGACACATTCACAGGACAGCTCACCCAGCTGATTTGCAGTGTGCACGGCCCTGCACGCAGAGTCAGGGGCTCTGCAAGAGGCCTGAAGGCACCTTACAGAGCTGCTGAAAGCTGTGTCTTGGCTTCACAAGCACTGCGAGCCAGAACTGGGAGGTGCTTATCTAATCCAGTCAGACTGTGCAGCTCAAGGTCACAAACAGCACAGTCCAACTGCAACCTCCCACCATGCAAACAGGCCCCTTGCCTCGGTTACTCCACAGCCCTAGAGGAAAAGTCACTCTCCCAAACCCTGCAATATAATGCTGAATCAGCTTCGCAGACCTGAAGAAACGAGTGGCTCAAAAGCAGCAATCAGAGGCTGCCACTTAAGGTCTCAGGAAAGCTGGTGGCAGTTAGCAGGTTTCTGATTTCATGCTCTTCTGTTCACACTGAACATAAAAAGGCAGTAAGGGGAAAAACTTCATCTTTTAAAGTGCTTTAAGGAAACAAAGGGTAACTTGAAGTACGAAGGGGTGCAGATGCTGCAAGAGTTGCATGCCAGTGTGAGCTAAGCAAGCTGCAGAGGTATTTTGGAGGCCACCCTGAAGCACCATAGTGACAAAACCTAGGTTCCTGTTAGCTACTCTTGTACTGCAGCCAGGTTTGCAGCCTGGTGACTCCAGCAGGAAACCAGGGAAGGAATTTTGATTACAAGTGATCACTGCTGAAGATGTGTATTCAGATAAAAAGACTTTTCATCCCCTTCCTTTTGTTTCCTGATTCCTAGTCAAGCTCTAATCCTATGCATATGGCCTGGCAAGTTGGAATTTCCATACAAGTCTTTCTCAGCTAGCTTCAGGGTAGGAGAGAAAGCTGGCAAGGGGAAAAGAGCAGTGTTTAAGTACCTTATTACTATTACTTCCACAGGAAACCTGATGCCAAACACAAGAGCTGTTTTTATTTTTAAGCTTGACCTCTTGAAAAGTAGAAATTCCTCCGATGTGAAAATCCTTCAGTTTTGGATCTGCCACATTCTGGGTCTTGCTCTCGCTGTGTGGCCCATACATCCATGCATCACTTAAATCCCTGCTTCCTAAAGGAAGAGGCAAGCTTGCTGGTGGAAGTGTAGGGCAAGAGAGCTAAAGAGGCTTTTATTTTCAGGAGTGTATACCCTGGAGAATCACCCAAACATTTGGAGTAGGTTTTCTGTGCTGTAGACCCTGATGTTGAAGCAATTATCTTGTAGTCACACAACTGACAGAGGAAGAGGCAGCAGACTGCTGACAGAAAAATCATAGAATGGTCTGAGTTGGAAGGGACCTCCCAAGGTCATCCAGTCCAAGTCCCCACCTGCAGTCAGCAGGGACATCCTCAACTAGATCAGGTTGCTCTGAGCACTATCAAGCCTCACGTTGAACATCTCCAGGGGTGGGACCTCAACCACCTCCTTGGGCAACCTCCCTTTAGCAGTCTAGATTTTGTTAGCTGAAGCAGTGACACTTGCACTGTTTGCAAACACACCAGAAAGGAGGAGGCCTGCCCAGCATGCTGCACACCTTCAGCTGGCACTGCCTCATCAGCTTCAGCTCAGAGCCCCTTGTGACACAGGGAGGACTGATACAGACCCCCAAGCACAGTCTGTAGTGAGACCTTCCTGAAGCCATCCCCCAAAACCTTAAGGGTCTCTGCTGAGCTGGCCCTGAGCTATTCTGAACTTGGAAATCAGCATGAGTCACTACTTTACAGCTCCTCACTACCCAGCTTCTGCCAGTCCCTATCTCCAAGGCTTAATTCATAGATTCATAGAATAGTTTTGATTGGAAGGGAATTTCAAGATCATCCAGTCCCAACCTCCCTGCCACAGGCAGGGACACCTTCTGCTAACCCAGGCTGCTCAAGGGTCTCATCTAACCTGGCCTTGAACACCTCCAAGGATCCACAGCCTCCCCAGGCAACCTGTGCCAGTGCTTCACCACTCTCACTGCAAAGAAATTTTTCCTCCTATCTTCCTAATAATCCTAATTAAAAACTTTTCTAATATCTTTCCTAGTAATCTTTTTTTCTTGCTGCTTTCTGCTCTGCAAAGCTTCAGTAGGTGACAACTCCTTTCAAAGACAGATGAGATTCCACCCTCTGCCTTGCAGAGGCTGCAGACTGCTCTGCAGTCTTCAGATGAGATGTGACCCAATCCTAGATTTGGACACCCAGAGATTTTCAGGGCTCTTTCTTGTGCTTTACCTCAGCTTGCACAAGCTCCTGCTCTCCAAACTGCATCCACTGTCACTTAATCTGCAGACCATTAGATGGAAGTTAACAGAGATGAAAAAAACCAAGATCAGACCTCAGAGATCAGGAGGAGGAGTCGTTTCAGAGCCTCCTTTCAGCAATGCCAGTAAGAGGTTGTTGGCGAGTTTTAAATTAACACTTCTTTCCCACCGAGCAGACCTGGATGCTGGCCAAAGCTACTGGGAGCTGTGATGCTTTGTTTGTCTTCATTCCCAGAAGGGCCTTGTGTCCTCTCTGGATGCTCCTGCTGCAGGGACACTGTGTCAATACACTCCACGGGAAACTGGGAATGGCTTGTCTTGCACTTGCTGGCTTTAGGACAGGGGCCTCTTCAATTAACCTCTTCAAGGCTGAAAGGGCTTTGCCAGCACTTGTTTCCAGCACCCTTGATTCTCCACCTGCCTCTCCCAAAAGCAGTAGAGAGCAAATTCCTCCCAAAGCACAACTCTCAAAACTCTGCTGGCCTGCTGTTGTTTAAGGTTTGAGGCTAACTGGGAGATTTTAATGAGAAAAAGGAGTTTATAGGCTGTGCAAAGCAAACAGTGCTGATGTCTGCTTCACTCAGGTTTGCAGGGATGTGTAAAAGCAAGGACACAAACCACAGATAAGCCACTCTTTGGTGCCCGAGTTTCTCCCTGGGCTTCTGCTGCTCTGCCTGGATCTATGCAACCCAACTCATCATTCTGCTTCTAAACCCCTTTGCCAATCCTTCCAGCTCACCTTGCACATAAGGCAGACCCTGGGATAAGGCAGAGGGGTGGGGAGAAGGTGGAAGGGTGGTTGGGAGCCCCTCTTGGGGACTCTGATTGCTGGGAGGGGAATTGTGTTTCTGTACTGCCTTTAACTTGTCTATTTCTGTCTATAGCTGTATGTATATTGCAAATATAGAATCACAGAATGGCTTAGGTTGGAAAGGACCTCAAAGCTCATCCAGTTCCAATCCCCTGCCATAGGCAGGGACACCTCCCACTAAAACAGGTTGCTTGAGGCCACATCCAACATGGTCCTGAACACCTCCAGGGAGGTTGTGGAGGACAGAAGCACAGAATGTGATCTTTGATCTTATGTTTTTCCTCTGTATCAGAGACAAAATGGTCATGTGCTTCAACAGCAGAGAGGCCAAACCAGCTGGTGCTTCAAAGAAAGGTGTGCAGAAATTGAGGTACACAAACACAGTTGTAAGAAATTGTTTTTTAGGGGGGGGNNNGGGGGGGGGGAAATAAAATCATCTGTTGTAGCAGAAAGGATGTCTGCATTAGAGGCTGCTAATATAAGTCAGGTTCTAGATCAGACCCTCAAGTGCAGTAATGGCAGAAAGAAAAGCAGGGTGAAACAAAGCAGGCAGTGAAGGAGAGCTTCAAAGCCTCTGTGCAAGTGTGCTCCGTGGCAAGCAGGGGGAATGAGTGGGCCTGGAGCCTTTACAGAGCCCAGCGACACCAGAGGGCAGCCGTGGGGCACCTCAGCAACACGGGGTTAGACACTCCCAGGAGTGGGCAAAATGCAGCAGAGTGCCAGCTGCTTCCCAGCATCTATCCACAGAGCAGACTGAGGGTGTCCTCAGGGGGAAAACACTGCTGCCAGCCACATGAGCCCCGTACAGACAGACATGGGAAAAAATATGCATGCATAGGGGTTCCTCCATATGCAGCTCCTCTAACACCTCTTTATCCACACTTAGCCTGAGCCAGCATCACTGAGTTTGCAGATGACACCAAGTCAGGAGCAGGTGTGGATATGTTGGAGGGCAGGAGGGCTCTGCAGAGGGACCTGGACAGGCTGGATGGGTGGGCAGAGGCCAATGGGATGAGATTGAACAAGGCTAAGTGCAGGGTTCTGCACTTTGGCCACAACGACCCCAAGCAGTGCTACAGGCTGGGGACAGAGTGGCTGAGAGCAGCCAGGCAGAGAGAGACCTGGGGGTGCTGGTAGTGAGTAGCTGAAGATGAGGCAGCAGTGTGCCCAGGTGGGCAGCAGAGCCAATGGCATCCTGGCCTGGATCAGGAGCAGTGTGGGCAGCAGGAGCAGGGAGGTTCTTCTGCCCCTGTGCTCAGCACTGCTCAGGCCACACCTTGAGTGCTGTGTCCAGTTCTGGGCCCCTCCATTCAAGAGAGATGTTGAGGTGCTGGAAGGTGTCCAGAGAAGGGCAGCAAGGCTGGGGAGGGGCCTGGAGCACAGCCCTGTGAGGAGANTGGTGGAGTCCCCATCCCTGGAGGTGTTGAAGCAAAGCCTGGATGGGGCACTTGGTGCCATGGCTTAGTTAATAAGAAGGGTTAGGCAATAGGCTGGACTTGGCTATAACAGAATCAGTCAGGGTTGGAAGGGACCACAAGGATCAGCCAGTTCCAACCCCCCTGCCATGCCCAGGGACACCTCCCACTAGATCAGGCTGGCCACAGCCTCATCCAGCCTGGCCTTAAACACCTCCAGGGATGGAGCTTCCACCGCCTCCCTGGGCAACCCCTGCCAGGCTCTCACCACCCTCATGCTGAAGGAGATGTGGAAGGTATTTTCCAGCCTGGTTTATTCTGTGATTCCTAAGCTGTCGTAAAGGAGTAAAACTTCGCCTGCAGTTGCTGTCACGAGTAAGGACTGTAAGCAGTGCTGAAGGCATGTAGTGCCATCATGTGTTCGGGAAGAGAAACGAGAAGGGAGTGACCCAAGCAGCAAAGCAGGTGGTGAGAACACCTCTGCTCTGCACCACCTTCTAGTCATCACCCAGCATCAGCTGCTCACCATGAGGGTGGTGAGAGCCTGGCAGGGGTTGCCCAGGGAGGTGTTGGAAGCCTGATCCCTGGAAGTGTTTAAGGCCAGGCTGGATGAGGCTGTGGGCAGCCTGATCTAGTGTGAGGTGTCCCTGGGCATGGCAGGGAGGTTGGAACTGGCTGATCCTTGTGGTGCCTTCCAACCCTGACTGATTCTGTGATTCTGAGTGTTCCGGTTCCTGCTCCAAGCAGCCCAAACAAGCTCTAAAACACCTCTGGCAAAACAAAGTTTCTTCCTAATAAGCCTGCATATGCTTCTTGAGGGTAGTTAACTGGTGTGCAACAAAATGCTGCCCTCAAATAGCTATGGAGGGTGTGAGACCAAGACAAAACCTTCAAAACAGTCTAAATCAAGCAGGGGCTACAAGGAGGCTGCAGAGGGACAGTCTGCAAAGGCCTGCAGGGACAGGATGAGAGGCAGTGGTTTGAAACAAGAGCAGATTGAGGTTGGATGTTAGGAACAAGTTCTGCACCAGGAGGGTGGTGGAACACTGCCACAGGTTGCCCACAGAAGTAGTTGAAGCCTCATCCCTGCAGCAATTCAAGGTCAGGCTTGACAAGTGTGCTGGCTTGAGGCTAATTGGAATAGTTTAATGGAGAAAATTATATTAGAGGCTGAGAAAAGGAAACAGTGGTGGTGTCTGCTTCACTCATAGGCTTGCTGAGATGGATAAGAACAAGAACTCAAAACACAGATAACAGGCACTTGGGCTGGCAGACACTCTGGGGCTGTCTGGCAGCTTCTTGCCTTCTCCTCTCTGCCAAGTAACCTCACTGACCACTTTCCTTCTAACCCCCCTGGCCCATCCTCCAAACTCACCTTGCACATAAGGCAAACCCTGGGGTAAGGTACAGGGGTAGGAGAAGGTGGAAGGGTGGTTGGGAGCCCCTCCTGGGGTCTCTGATTTCTGGCAGGGGAGTTGTGTTTCTGTATTCCCTTTAACTTGTCTATGTCTGTAACTATTCCTGTCTACAGTGTCTATCTCTGCTTGTACATTGTGCTGAGCTGTAAATAGAGCTTCAGGCCTTAACTTCCAGCTGGCTGAGTCTAGTCTGGGGGATTTTACAAAGTGGGGGGTGGGGAACTCCCAAACCATCACAACAAGGCTCTGGGCAACCTGCTCTAGTGGTAGATATCCCTGCTGACTGCAGGGGGGGTTGGACTGGATGACCTTTGGGGGTCCCTTCCAACCCAACCCATTCTACACTCTACCTACAGCTACCAACATCTTTGTAACTGCATAGCTGATCATGGATATTGCTAGCAGAGACAACCTGGAGGAGCAAGATCCCAGCCTCTCATGAAAAGCCAACGTGAAACTGGCAGACCTTCAAAGCAGGCACAGATGAAGTGTTTAAAACTAAAATAAAACTACCTCCCCCCCAAAAAAGAACCACCTGTGGAAGTGTAACACAAGCCAAGTTATTCGAGTTACTGCTCCTCAGAGAGTTATGAGAACAAAGCTCTTTTTGCTCCCCATTCCCACACCTCTCAGACACCCCTTTACTTCCCAACTGACAGCAGCAGTGCTTCACTTGGGCCCCCACAACACCACGCTGCTGGATGGCAGGTTTCCTTGTAGCTTCTGGCATAAAGCACAGGCACAGTGCAGAGCACTTCTGAGCACTGACCCAACTCACTTCCATCCTGCTGCTCTACTCAGGCACAGGTTCAGGTGCTTCTGCAGCTTGTTGGAAGCTTTGAAGGACAAAAATCAGCTGCCATGGCACTTTCCAGGGAAGCAGGAGCTAAATGTCAGCAGCTAAAAGGTTTTTTGGTTACAAAAGGTGGCTGTGTGAGTCTGGGAGATAACTCTTGTCAGTGATATTCAGAGAGAGGGCAGTTATCAGCCCAGACAGCCAACTGAGTCCTGGGCTGCAGCAAAAGCAGTGTGGGCAGCAGAGCAAGGGAGGGGATTCTCCTCCTTTGCTCTCCTCAGACCCCACCTGGAGTCCTTTGTGCAGTTCTGGAGCCCCCAGCACAGGAAGGACATGGAACTGTTTGAGCAGGTCCAGAGGAGGCCACAGCGATGCTGAGAGGGCTGCAGCAGCTCTGCTGTGAGGACAGACTGAGAGAGTTGGGGCTCTGCAGCCTGGAGAAGAGAAGGCTTCCAGGAGAGCTTAGAGTAGCCTTCCAGGATCTGAAGGGGCCTACAGGAAGGCAGGGGAGGGACTATTGACAAGGGCTTGCAATGCCAGGACAAGGGGCAGTGGGTTTGAAGTGGCAGAGGGGAGGTTTAGACTGGATGTCAGGAGGAAGTTGTTTACATTGAGGGTGGTGAGACACTGGCACAGGNGCATCAGCATGATCTAGTTGAAGGTGTCCCTGCTGGTTGCAAGTGGGTTGGACTAGATGACTTTAACTGCTAAGGTTTCCTTTAAGGAGGCATCCCCCACTCTTCAAACAACCCAGCAGCAAACAGCTGAAGCATGTGAGAAGGCTAAGAGGTGCCCCTTGGCTGCTTTTTTGTACACACAGGAGTCATGCATCTCAAATGAGCTTGCCAAGTGATGTGACAGATACAGCAGTGCCAGATAGATGCACTTTTTATGTTGTTTTGGGATTCAAAATGATCCAGTGGTGAGTTTGGGAAAGAGTAAGGCCCACACCAAGCTGGAGTGAGTGGACATCTGGTCACCCTGAGGTTGTAACCTGGGCAAAAGGAGGGCAACCAGAAGCACCAAGAGGGTTCACTCTGCACACCGTATGCAAAGACTTGGAAGATTAGGCAGACATGGGAGTAGAGAGAGAGAGCAGAAAAGAATGAAGGACAGCTGCCTAGGAAACCTGAAGTAGTCAGGGAGGAAGATGGATTCTGAAAGAAAGGGACCAGAGTCACACCAGGAAAATCAGGAGACTATGGAGTTCTGGCCAAAAGAAGACAGGACTGCGAATCTGGGATTAACCTAGAGAGGGAGAACTGCCAAGCACACAGCTCTGACTTCTGAGAAAGGAATCACAGTGCAGAATGGCAGTGCCAGGTGTGCACATAACCAGAAGAGTATGGGATGAAAGGCAGAGCCTGGAGCTGTCAGGCTGGGCCATACAACATCAGGAAGGAGCAAGTGTGCCAGATGAATCACTGAGGTCACAGAGGACAAGAGGAGGAGACTGCAAAGAGAAGACAGAGAAGCATGAGCTGACGCTGGGAAAGCTGAGTGAAGATTCCCATCAGGAGGTGAAGAGAAGAAAAGGTGTAGGTGCACTGAGGTGGAAAGCAGAAGCAGGGGAGGTGAAAAATGGGCATTGCTGAAGATAGAAGCCTCTGAGGAGGAGGGTGCTAGGATGAGGTCTTTTAGAGATGAAGATGTCAGAGGCTGAAAAGGAAAAAGGAGAGAAGAAAAGAAAGCAGGAAATGAATGAAGTGAGAAGGGAGATGTAGAGATAAAGGTGGTGAGCTGCCTAAGAAAAAGGCCTCCAGAACTAAGGAGGGGCAAGGGTGCAGAAGTACTGCTGAGAAAGAAATGAGCTTACAGAGGAAGTTTAAGGGTTGAGGAAAAGAGGATAAGGAGGTATAAAGAGGGTGAAAAGCTGAGAGAGGAGGAACGCAGAGGAGCAGCACACTCCCAGGGGGACAAACGTTGCACAGGGCTGTTCTGCTTGTGCAGACATGAGCACCAGAGCCCTGCTGGGCTCAGCTAACAAACTGGCACCTTCCTTCAGAAGCCAGCACTGAGGCACAGGAGGGAGTGCCAGCAGGGACGGCCCTCACCACACACCCCCAGCTGCTTCCTCTCTACAACAGGGCTCTGCCAAGGTGGCTGCCAGCCCTTCCACCCTGGCTGGGCTGCCCTCAGGAGAGCAGGGCTGCTGCCAGCTTACAGCACCACAAAGCCACAATGCTCTGCACTGCTGCTTATGGCACCTGCAGGGAAGTATGGCTGGCTGGGGCCAGGGGGGACACATGCTGCCTGCTCACCCCTGCCCTGTCCCTCGGGGAGGGGTAGTGATGTGGCTCTGTGCCTCCCTGTCAGGAAAGCAGAAAAATCAGCACAGTAATGACACTGAGAACACCCCAAAGAGAACCACAGAATGCTTTTGGGTTAGAAGTGGCCTTTAAATGTTATCTAGTCTTGCAGTCAGCAAGGACACCTTCAACTAGAACAGGCTGCTCAGAGCTCCAAACAGCCTGACCTGGCATGGGACATCTACCACTTCTGAGTCCTCCTTCTCTCTAGCCTACATCTCTCTCTTTTGGTTTAAAGCATCACCCCTTGTCCTGTCACAGCAGGCCCTGATAAAAAGTCTGTCTCCAGCTTTCTGCTCACCCCCTTTAAGCAATGAAAGGCCACAAGGAGGTCTCCCTGGAGCCTTGTCTTCTGCAGGCTGCACAACCCCAACTCTCAACCATCAAAGATCACCTTGGGTGATCCTGTGCTCCACAACCTCCCTGGAGGTGTTCAAGCCCAGGTTGGACGA
The DNA here is from genome assembly GCA_013396675.1 of Eubucco bourcierii. Taxonomy (NCBI): domain Eukaryota; kingdom Metazoa; phylum Chordata; class Aves; order Piciformes; family Ramphastidae; genus Eubucco; species Eubucco bourcierii. The sequence goes on from VWZE01010290.1 coordinate 106,253, forward strand.
GGCCTTGAGTGAGCTGTACTAGTGGGAGGTGTCCCTGCCTATGGCAGGGGGTTGGAACTGGATGATCCTTGAGGTCCCTTCCAACCTTACCATTCTATGATTCTATGACTTGAAGGAAAAATATCAGAGCAGAAGTAGTTAAAGCCCTTTGAATCAAAACTGTGTTCCAATGAAACATCTTGTCCTCATTACATTTTCTCAGTGCCCTCCCAACTTCCCCTACACCTACAGAAGTTTTACTCCTGTTTTCATTTCAGCCAGCAACCAGTTTAAAATTGTCTTCAGTGCTCTTCAGAAAGAAACATTTTTATTTCTTTGGCTTCTCCACATCCCTTGTATTACCAACTCCACATCCTTAGACCTCTGCATAAGCAATTAAGTAGAGGGTCCAGACTTCAACAACACATTTCCAGTGTTTTACATGTATAAATTCCTTCATTTCATTGCATTTCAGTAGTAGCTACCTTGCAGCCTGGGGGCAAAAAAAAACCAAACAACCAAACCCCTGCTTACAGAAATTTTTACTATCTGAAGTGGAACTGAAGCTTATTGTTACAAATAGTCACATAATTAGGTTAAAAGGGACATAAATCTTCACAAAGCCAAGTTCCTTCCTGCTTTAAAAGCACAGTTACAGCAAGGGAAAGTCCATTTAGCCAAAGCTTGAAGCTGAAAAATAAGCTTAAAATAGCAAGTAAGCCCAAGAAGCTCATAAGTCACAGTTAGAAAATCATTTAGCCTGCAAATACAATAGTCTGGAATGAATTCCATGGCCACAGCTGCCAGGGAGAAAGAAGTGGGTCACAGAGGCTGGCAGGGAAGAAGGGGTCTGGATGGCTCCGTTAGCAGAAGGCTCATTGTTGGAAGGAAGGAAAAGCAACTCAGCAGCTGGAGAGGCACTGGGGTGAACAAGAAGGGAGCCCAGCTCCTGCTCTGAACTTTATACCAGGTGTGCTAGGCTAAGTCCAAGACAGATTCTGGCAGCTTCCATAAGTGACATTTATAAAGTGACACTCTACAATTCATCCTGTTTCTGGTTGAGCTCTTCAGGGCACATCTCATTTTCCACCATCATCTTTTCATGGCTCTGGACACAGGACCAACTTAGATGCATCTGGAGTCCTGTGTGCAGTTCTGGAGCCCTCAGCACAGGAAGGACATGGAACTGTTGCAGTGGGTCCAGAGGAGGCCATGAAGATGCTCAGAGGGCTGCAGCAGCTGTGATCTGAGGACAGGCTGAGAGAGTTGGGGCTCTGCAGCCTGGAGAGGAGAAGGCTTCCAGGAGACCTTAGAGTAGCCTTCCAGGATCTGAAGGAGGCTACAGGAAGGCTGGGGAGGGACTATTGACAAGGGCTTGCAATGACAGGACAAGGGGCAATGGGTTTGAAGTGGCAGAGGGGAGATTGAAAGTAGATGTTAGGAGGAAGTTGTTTGCAGTGAGGGTGGTGAGACACTGGCACAGGTTGCCCAGGGAGGTTGTGGAGCACAGAATCACCCAATGTGATCAAAGATCCCTGGGATCAAAGCTCCCTGAAGGTGTTCAAGCCCAGTTTGGACGAGTCCTTGAGTGACCTGTGCTAGTGGGAGGTGTCCCTTCCAACCTTACCATTCTATGATTCTATGCTCTTTAGTCATCTCCACTTCTCTTTAGTCACTGGATTAGAACCAGTTGCTTACAATAACATTTAGCTTCCTCCAGGGCAGGTATCCACAGGCCAAGCACACCCTAACCATTCCCATTTCTTCTTGGTAAGTAAAGGATGAGCCCAGCACCAGCAGTTTACAGCTTTGCTTCTCACCCAAGGTACTCACAGACTCTCTGCAGAAGCTGAGCCCAACAGACAGCCCCTGTCTGTCCCCTCCTGATGGCAAGAGCTATCAGAGCTCCACCACAGGCACTTTCTTTAATAAGGACAATAAAAATTGGTGCCTGGGCTCTGCTTTTAATGAGCTCAGCTCAGGCTGCTATCTGCACAGAAAGCTGCCTGCTCCAGATCCCATTTTAAGATGTTTTAATTTCCCCCTGGGAACATATGGGAAGTACCAACACCTTGTAGAGTTCTGCAGCCACTCCAAAACCTAAAATTACTCACTGCAACACCAACCTGGAAGCCTACAAGTTCTTCATTTGCTTTAACTCATTTGCCTGAGAGGAACCAGCTATTCAGGCATTCTCAGGAGGCTACAAATAACCTCAGACTGACCAGGAAGCCGTCAGGGAACATCAAAGGTAGCTTGATGCTGAGGGTGGTCCCAGCACAGGCAGTGCCCTCCCCCACTGGGTACAATCCCCCCAGGGTAGGCAGCTCATCCTATCAGCATCCCACAGCTAGGTCCAGAATCCTTCCAGACATTCTAGGCAGAAGCAAAGGGAAGCAGATCCAGAGGCAGTGCTGGAGACCAGGCTGCAACATAGCTCCAAACTCTTCCCACCAAGAGCCAGGGTCAAAGCACAGACTAGAAACAAACTGCAGTGTACGTCCAAAAGCTCACCCCAGAGGCACACTACCTGCATGGCTGAGATCCATCGTGGAGGCAGAGCCAGCTCACAGCACACCCACACCTTGGAGAGAAGAAGGATGGGAGGGACAGGGGGTGGCCCCCACACTGACCTTAAATAGAGTTGTGGAGAGTCCCAGGTGAGGATGTTTATGATAATTAAGGGCTATTGAGCCTAGAGAAGATTTTGTAGCGGGGTGCACCTGCTGAACATGACCATGGGATAATTGTGGAGCCCTGCAGCCTGCCAGACTTTTCTACAGCAAGGCACAAAGTCACTCTCACACCAGCTGCCTTTCAGCAGCTCCCTAAACAATCTCTTTCAGTAAACCAGTGCCCTCTCTGCACAGCAGCAGCACAACAGCAGCCTCTGCCCTCTCTGCACAGCGGCAGCAGCCTCTGCCCTCTCTGCACAGTGGCAGCACAGCAGCAGTCTCTGCCCTCTCTGCACAGCGGCAGCACAACAGCAGTCTCTGCCCTCTCTGCACAGCAGCAGCACAACAGCAGCCTCTGCCCTCTCTGCACAGCGGCAGCAGCCTCTGCCCTCTCTTCACCACCACTGTCCCACTGAACACAGTGTGAGAACCTGCTCTCGTGCATCCAGGATTGATCTTTTCCTCTCAGCAGATCTCTGCTGGCCTCCTCCTCACACAAAGACAGGATGTGCCTGTGCAGAAGGCAGGTGATGGTCTTCACCTCCCATCCTTCCTGCTCCCTCCCCAGCCACATGGCTCCAGGGAAGGACCCTGCAGAGCAGGCAGAGGCTTTGAGGAACATCAATTTCCACCACAGAAGCCATCAACCATGCCTTAGGCAGAGGCAAGAGCCAGAAGCCAAGGCCCCAACAGCTTGTGAAACAGCTGTGAGGTTTGTGTGAGACAAAGGAAAGTGCAAGGTCTGTGGTTCACCTGTCTGCCCTGCTTCCTCTCAGCCACCTTGCTCTGCACCGGGGCTGTGCTCTCGGCAAAGGCCACGCCAGCAGGTCCATAGAAAGGGTGGCACAGCCTGGAAGCCAGCCCTAGCGATGGTGAAGTTTGGGTTATCCAGCACAGAAATAAGGAGAGCTCTCAGTCCTGCAGGGGAGGCTGCACCTGCTAAGGGCACAGCAGCTGCCTGCCTCTCTAGCTGCAACAGAGCCAGCAGCTGTTTCAGAAGGAAGTGATTCCAGACTGCTGTGGTCTTCTGGACACTTTCTGGTCTTTAGGAAGGCTCAAAGGCCCTCCAACCTGTGAGGCCTTGGTGGAGGGCTGTGTGCTGGCCACCTGGTTTGCATGGTTCCATCCCTCAGCAGAACCATGGTGTAAATGGAGCTCTACACAGAGAGATCTCTCCTTAGGGCAGGCAGAGCCAAATAAACAGGGGCATGAAGGGCTGTGGATAAAGGCACCATGAGAATGAGAAATTAGAAGCTTTTTGGTTTATCCCTGCTGCCTCTTTCTGTGAAACAGAGCTAATACCACTGCCCTTCCTCCAGGCTGAACCTGCTAATGGCCACAAGGCAGCAGCCAGCCAATTAACCAGGGCAGTGATATAAATACACACACATCTGTTCACCTTGTGGCTCAGGGGCCTTCAGACATGCTGCTTGGGGAACTAGTAACAGTCTAGCCACAACTGCATACAACTGCCCACAATGCTGCATCCATGTCCAGACAGCTCATGCAAGGAGCTGCAGTGTTGATTTGAATGAGGGTAGAGAGGCTCTGCAGAGGGACTTGGATAGGCTTAGACCAATGAGCCAACATGAATGGGATGAGTTTCAACAAGGCCCAATGCCAGGTCCTGCACTTGGGGCACAACAACCCCAAGCAAGGCTGCAGGCTTGGGGCAGTGTGGCTGGAGAGCTGCTGGCAGAAAGGGATCTGGGGGCTGTAAGAGACAGGAGCTGAATAGGAGCCAGCAGTGTGCCCAGGCAGCCAAGAAGGCCAATGGCATCCTGGCTGGGACTGAAAATGCTGTGGCCAGCAGGAGCAGAGAGGGGATTGTGCCCTTGGACTGGGCTCTGGTGAGGCCACAGCTCTAGTGTTGTGTTCAGTTTTGGGCACTGCAATACAGGAGAGATGTGGAGGTGCTGGAGCAGGTCCAGGAGAGGGCAATGAAGCTGGGGAAGGGCCTGGAGAATAAATCTGATGAGGAGCAGCTGAGGGAGCTGGGGATGGTTAGTGTGAGGAAGAGGAGGCTGAGGGCAGAGCTCATTGCTGTCACCTGAACAAAGGCCTTGGGACTCTTAAAAGTGATTTTGGTAAGGCAGAGGTACCAACACTGCAGTCACAGGCAGCCAGCACTGCCCAGGATGTGCCCAAGTGCTTCAGACACTTTGCATTTCCACTTGTGCTACAGAAGGTGCATGGAACTGAGACACATATCTGGAGATGACCTGTCCAGAGCAGTTCAACACCAAACTCCTGTCTCAGTCTGGCAGGAATCCAGGAAAGATCCAATACAATCATAGAATGGTAAGGTTGGAAGGGACCTCAAGGATCATCTAGTTCCAACCCCCTGCCATAGGCAGGGACACTTCCCACTAGCACAGGGCACTCAAGGCCTCCTCCAACCTGGCCTTGAACACCTCTAGGGAGCTTGTGGAGCACAGAATCACCCAATGTGATCAAAGATCAAAAATCAGGTTGGGTGATTCTGTGCTCCACAACCTCCCTGGGCAACCTGTGCCAGTGTCTCACCACCCTCACTGCAAACAATTTCCTCCTAACATCCAGTTTCAATCTCCCCTCTGCCAGTTCAAACCCACTGCCCCTTGTCCTGGCATTCCAAGCCCTTGTCAATAGTCCCTCCCCAGCCTTCCTGGAGCCCCCTTCAGATCCTGGAAGGCTACTCCAAGTTTTCCTGGAAGCCTTCTCTTCTCCAGACTGCAGAGCCCCAACTCTCTCAGCCTGTCCTCACAGCAGAGCTTCTGCAGCCCTCTGAGCATCTTTGTGGCCTCCTCAGGAGTCACCCCAACGGTTCCATGTCCTTCCTGTGCTGGGAGCTCATCCAGTCCCTATGCTCCAGGCACGCTTACAGTGACAGGATCAGGTTCCCTACACCAGGCAGCTGCAGTGATGCTCAAACAAACAGAAGCCAAGTGCTTGTTGGTTGTGGTGCTGCCTCTGCTGCCCTTTGTAGCCTCCCTGGAATAGGACAAGGAGCAATGGATGGAAGCTGCAGCACAGGAGGTTCCAGCTCAACACAAGGGGCAACTTCTGTACTGGAAGGGTCCCAGAGCACTGGCACAGGCTGCCCAGAGAGGTTGTGGAGTCTCCTTCTCTGGAGCCTTTCAAGGCCTGTCTGGATGTGTTCCTGTGTGCCCTGAGCTGGATTGTCTGGTCCTGCTCTGACAGGGGTTTGGACTGGATGAGCTCGTTGGGTCCCTTCCAACCCCTGACATCCTGTGAGCCTGTGATGTGGCTGAGGACCTGCTCAGCTCACTGCTGGCTCTCAAGGTGGGTTCCCACCTACCTCAAACACCTCAAGGGAGACTGCCCTGTGTACTGCACTTGGCAATTATTCCTGCTAAAAAGGCAGGGTGCCTTTCCACCCTTCCTTTCTCAGTTCTTCCATTTGTGCAGCCAAGAATTCAAGACTTATTGAGCCAAAAGAGGGAGGGAACAATCAAGAACCCATCAGCTCAGCTGCTCCTCTGAGCTCCCAGCTTGCAGCACCCACTCTCTCCAAGGGAGAAACCCATGAGCCACCCACAAGCCTCTACAGCTGCTTAAGCTTCCAAACATCAGGCATGAGAATGCTGCTTGTTGAAGGACATGCAGATGCAGTGGGTCTGGCCCCAGCACAAATGAGCAGAAAGCAGCCATGTAGTGCTCTGGGCCACTCTCAGCTGAAAGTTATCTGCAGAAGCATCTGAGAGGGGAAAGGCAGCTGAGTTTTAGGCTTAAACATGTGAGTTTGGAAACAGAGCTGCAACGGAAGAGGAGGCTGCTGAGAAGCGTGCTGAGTTCAAACCCTAATGTGAAAGGAGTGATGTTCAAGCAGCACACTAGGGCTGAAACACCTCCCTCCATCTTTGGGTAATCTTTTCTCAACAGAGAGGATTGAATGAGGACAGAAAAACCACGAGTCCCTCAGCTGCAGAGCTCTTCTCACTCCTGCCTTGGCTTTACCTGTGTGTTAGGGAGCAAAAATGGCCTCTGCTGCCATCTCTCATTCACTCCCCATGAGAACAGCATGAATGGCTTTGGCCAGCTTTAACAAGAAACCATATTGCCAGCAAATAAAGAACATTTCCTGCTTGCAGATTCAGCCTGGCTTCATG
>VWZE01010290.1:121989-203078 GCA_013396675.1 Eubucco bourcierii
TCCATTCCCCCCAGTCCTATCACTACCTGACAGCCTAAAAAGTCCCTCCCCAGCTTTCTTGTAGCCCCTTTAAGATACTGCAAGGCCACACTAAGGTCACCTGGGAGCCTTCTCCTCTCCAGACTGCACAGCCCCAACTCTCTGAGTCTCTCCTCATAGCAGAGAAGCTTAAGCCCTCTGCTCATCCTCGTGGCCCTTCTCTGGACACCTTCCAGCACACCTCTGTAGCTTGTGCTGCACTCTCTGCAGCAGTTCCTTGTACTCATGAGGTTCCCCTCCACCCAACTCCAGGTCTCAGTGGATGGCAGCACAGCCTGACAGTGTGTCAGCCACTCCTCCTATCACCAGCAGATTTACTGAGGGTCCACCCTGTCCCTTCATCAAGGTCACATACAAGGATGCTGAACAAGACTGGATGCAGTCCTGAACCCTGGAAGACACTGTGAGCTACAGGCCTCCAACTGTACTCTGTCCCACTCACCACTGCCCTCCACACTCTCGTTTTCCTTTAGTTTGTCCCTCCCTGTGTATCCATATACCTAAAAACACTGCTCCAAATTCTCTCTGAAGTGCATTGCTGCTGTCAGTGCTTGGCAAGATGCACAGCAGCAACTTAATAGTGGAAAAGAACTCAGAAAGGAAAAAGAAGCATGACCAAGGCACAGCAACTTGTCTCTACTTCTGTTCAGCCTTGCACGTTCCAACAGGCTGCTGCACAGCCAAACAGGGCAATGTGGAGCTGGTTTTTTGCACTAAAGCCACAAGAGTGAGTGTTGCTCAATTATCCCCTACACAACAGTGGCAGCCAACGTTCAGGCTGCTGTTCTGGTGAAGCCTCACACCTCTCAAACCGGAGGCAGCTCTGTGGGCTGCAGCAGCCTGTGCCATCCTCTTACCAGGCTGGCTGCTCCACACAGGCTTCTCCTCTGTGCAGTGGGAGGACACAAACTCATGTTGCAGAGGAATCACAGAGTGTCAGGGGTTGGAAGTGACCTCCAGAGATCATTGAATCCAAAGCCTCTACCAAAGCAGGATCACCTAGGGCAGGTCACACAGAAACACAACCAGGGAGGTTTTGAAAGTCTCCAGAGGAGGAGACTCCACAGCCACTCTGGGTAGTTTGTTCCAGTGCTCCACGAGTCAGTCCAGAAGTGACCAAGCCAGGGCAGCACTAACATGGTCCAGCCCTTTCCCTGAGCTGCAGGAAGTATGGCCAATGCTGGCTGCAGGAGCCAGGATCTCCTCTAATGTCTGTAATTATGGCAGCAAATATTTCTGGCAAGCTCAATATTCTGGTAAGCAAAAACCAAGAGCAGGATTTGCTATGCAAATTCAAATTTTACCTATGTAATTAGGATGAGAATCTATGGGGAAGGCACAGCTCTGATCAGTAAAACTGCACAGCCCCTACAGCAAGTTCAATTTCCTCAGCAGAAAAAAGCTATTTCCTCACTCCTTGCCTGCAGGGTATCTGATAGGCAGTGCTGACAAGCTAGGTTCAAGCCCTCCAGGCTGACTATACCATAGCCCTCCCCCAGCACCAAGCATGCATAGTGCTGGGCAACTCACTGGGAAGTTTTTTTTAGTGGATGTAACCTTCTAGCTGAGTCTTACAAAAGCAAACATGCTTCAGTTCCAGGCAAGAAAAGATTAGCCCCACTTTGTGACTGCAGAAATTCAGCAGGGCTGTTCTCTAGAGTGAGGGTGGGGAGACATTGGCAGGTTGTCCAGGAAGGTCATGGATGCCCCCTCCCTGGAGGTGTTCAAGGCTAAGCTGGATGAGGCCTTGAGAGGTCTGGTCTAGTGGAAGGTGTCCCATGGCAGGGGGGTTAAAACTAGATGATCTTTAAGGTCCCTTCCAACCTAAACCATTCTCTGAATCTACGAAGCAATTGCATGGGTTCCCACAGAATCACAGAATGGCTTGTGTTGGAGGTGACATTAAAGAGCATCTACTTCAAATCTGCCTGCCATGGGCAGGGATAACTTCAACCAGACCCACCCAATCTGGCTTTGAATGGGGCATTCACCACAAGTTTTAAATGACCTGTGCCTTTAAATCTCTCTCTTGCTCCTACACTCCTTCAGCAGCAACTTGGCCTAAGCCAGGCTGCCAGAACAGTCCACGTGTATGAGGACAGACTCACAGCATCATACAGCTACAGAGTGATGGAATGGTTTGGGTTGGAAGGGACTTCCAAAGGCCATCTAATTCACACCCCTGCTTAAGGGGCACCCTCCACTAGAGCAGGTTGCCCAGAGCCTTGTCCAGCCTGGCCTTGAATAGCTCCAGGGATGGGGCCTCAACTACCTCCCTGAGCAACCTGTTGCAGTGTTCCACCACTCTCATGGTGCAGAACTTGTTCCTAACACCCAATCTAAATCTCCTCTTCTCTAATTTCAAACCGTTGCCCCTTGCCCTTTGCAAACAGTCCCTCTGCAGCCTTCTTGTAGCCCCTTTCAGATACTGGCAGGCTGCTGTTAGGTTTCCCCAGAGTTTCCTTTTCTCCAGGCTGAACAACCCCAGCTCCCTCAGTCTGTCCTCATAGCAGAGGTGTTCCAGCCCCCTGATAACTTTCAGCAGCTTCATCTGTAAGCTGTGCTCTGAAGCATGCAGGGTATTTTCACAAGCACCCTTTTTGCTGTGGTCATTTTTAGTCAGTTAATGTTTCACTTATGGATATGTGAAAGCACAGCTCTGATTCACTCCCTCTCCCCTCTCCACAAGTGAATCAAATCACTCAGGGCTATTGGTGACAACTGAGTGAGGAATGGAAGCTTAGAGATGGAAGATCATAGAGATCTGAGAGCATCTGCAGAGGAGCCAATAACGTTTGTTTTCCATAAATGCCAGTGGAGGCAATCCACAAACTGTTTTGGAATTCAGAACTGATTCTGAACTTCTGAATTGCTGCTCCCCAGTGAGGCTGTGCTGGGCTTGTTGGGCTGCAGAGGACTACTGCGTGGTGATTTAATCTTCAAGAGCACTTTGTGACTGGATACTTTCCAGCAAATAAATTCCCATTGCTGATGAACAAGTTAAAAGATCAGCCAAACAGGATGTGCTGATAAACACTGCAACAGCAGCCAAAAGCTCACTATTGCTTTTCATGAAGCCCATATAAATAGTTCTGAAATAAACATCTGACAGTCTCCAGCTTCTACCAACCTCCTTGGACAATACATGGAAGCAGGACCAACACAGTGCTGTGTTTTAGGGGTGTTCATTTCAGGATGTTCTTGTGTGAATCAAAGCCTCCAGGTTTGGGTTTCTGAGGTTTCTGAGCAGTCTGGCGTCAGTGTCTCTGCCGTCCCCAAGCCGGGTGGTAGCTGCAGAGATGTTCTACTTCACACTTGTAAACCACAGTTAAACAGAGGGGTCTAACTGCTAAGCTATGGGGCAGTTGTGCTGCAAGCCAGAGGCTGACTCAGAGGAGGCTGAAGGGGTCAGATTCCCGGTGGCTTTCTGAAAATCCTAACAATTAGATCTCTAAGGGGATAAAGTCCTCACCTTGCTAATGCATCTGCCCCTGGAATAAAGGTGAGGCTGGATTTCAGCCACTGCCTGAAACAGCTTAGAATGATACAACCACTCAGGGTTGGAAGGGACCACAAGGGTCAGCCAGTTCCAACCACCCTGCCATGGGCAGGGACACCCTACCCTAGATCAGGCTGTCTGAGCCTCATCCAGCCTGGCCTTACCTCCAGGGGTGAGGCCTCAACCATCTCCCTGGGCAAACCATTCCAGGCTCTCACCATTCTCATGCTAAAGAATGTCCTCCTCACCTCCAGGCTGAATCTCCTCACCTCCAGCTTTGCTCCATTCCTTCCAGTCCTGTCACTACCTGATAACCTAAAAAGTCCCTCCCCAGCTTTTTTTTGTAGCCCACTTCAGATCCTGGAAGGCCACAAGAAGGTCTCCTGGGAGCCTTCTCCTCTCCAGCCTGCACAGTCCCAACTCTTTCAGTCTGTCCTCACAGCTGANCTGCTCTTGCTGCAGCCCAGGCTCTGGTTACTCTCTGGGCTGCAAGAGCACACTGATGTCTCACATTGAGCTTCTCAACCAGCAGCACCCCCAAGTCCCTCTCCTCAGGGCTGCTCTCCAGCCAGGCACTGCCCAGCTGTGATTTGTGCTTGGGACTGTCTCAACCCAGCTGCAGGACCTTGCACTTGGTCTTGTTGAACCTCATGAAGCTGGCTTGTGCCCACCTCTGCAGCCTGTCCAGGTCCCTCTGGATGGCTTCTGAAGTGCCACCCTTTGACATTGCTGGCAGCAGCTCCAGCAACTGTGAACTGAGCTGCCTTCTATTTAGTGCAAGAGAGATGCCAAGCAAGGCTCACAAGAGAGCTATAAAAAGCCACTGGCAAGTTGGACTTCACCAACATGAGGACTTAGCACTAGGTGGAACAGAGCAACCAACAGCTGAGAGTCATGCAGAGCAATGAGCGACTACAGCCTTACCGTCAGGGGGCATGAGCAAAGCTGGACTCCCCAAGAGGAACAAGGGGAACCCCCAAAGTGTCTCCACGCTCATTAGCTTCGAGCTGCACTTGGGAAGGAGGAAGAGTGGGAGAGGAGGAAGGGGTGTCCTGCAGAGAGCAGCACCCAGCTCCACGCACACCTCCCCTAGCAGCCCACGGGGTGCCGAGCAACCCTGGTGGGGCAGCAGGGGAGAAGACCCCCAGGGACAAAGGCACACAAACGTGATGTTGGGACAACCGTGGGTGTGTGCATGGCCAGGAGCCGGCTCAGCAGGGCTGGGAGCCCAGGGAGCCCAGCAGGGCAGGGAGCCCAGCAGGCGAGTCCCACAGGGGCAGGTAGGGGCTGGCAGCCCTGCGGAGCCGCAGGCAAAGCAGCACCTTGCGGCTCTCTGTGATGTCATTCAGGTCGCGGCGCTCATGTAAACAAGGCTGGTGCGGTGCAGCCGCCACACTTCACTTCCTCCTGCCAGCTCGGTGGCTCCCAGCCGGCTTGCTGCCTGATAAGGTAAGGCTGCTTTTAAACTCTCTCGTCGCGACCCAGAACCAGCCTCAACGAGGCTCTAGATGTGGCCTCCTATGGAAACGCTGCGCTCCTCGGGCTTTTTCCTAAGGGTTGGCTCATCCCGGGAAGAGATTTGCGGCACTTTGAGCCTTGCGAAAGGAGCAGCATCAGCACTGCTCCTCCTCGGGCGCCAATCCTCCCTCGGTGAACACATGGAGGAGGTGAAACAGCGGCGGCGCCAACTAGTTGCTTGGTGCAGAAAGCAAACTGTCCCACCCTGGGCGATTAGCGGCTCTCCAGCTGCTCTCCAGTGTCAGCACCAGGCACAACGCCCCTCTTCTGCCCGATATTCCCAGGGAGTATCTTTTCCTTTAAACTCCTACTTGAGCAATTGGCAAATCCGTTGGTTTTTTGGGGTTTTTTTTCCCTAACTATCAAAAAACCTCCAAAAGTTTTTTTTGCACACTGCCTGTCTTTGTGCCCTCCAGTGTGATTTGAGCTGCAACAGTAGGAAATTAATACTAGTCAGGAGGACAGAAATAGCAAAATTGCTTGGACTTGTTCTTGCTAATGAGAATCCTAAAGCAGCCTGAAGTCATAATTCAGACTGTGGGCACTAGGCTGGATTAAAATTTAACTTCACAGACTGAAGCTTTTTAAGCTATGCTTTCTCCAAGCTGGACTGCTGATGGGCTTGCAGGTGCTTGCAGCAGCAGCCTGGCTCTGATGGGAGCCCAGCAGAGCAGCAGGTATGCAGCTTGGTGCTGGGAGAGAGGATTTATAGTGGGCAGCCCCTGGTCTGCCATCTCTTGTAGTAAGTCAAAAGGGAACAGCACCGGAGGTGAGGCAGTGTGTCAGATCTGCCCTGCTGCAGAGCTCTGGAGGAGAGGCCTTCAGCAGCAGGAGGTGGGAAGTAGGAGGGTGGGTTTTGTTCTAGGGCATGTTTTCTGGTGCCAAGTGAAAGTGCTGGGACCTTGGTTCCAGTGTGGATGTCACCAGCCGTGGGGATGGAATCCGTGATGGAAGTCCACCTCACGAGTGCTGCAGTGAGGCTGCTGGTGTCCTGCCACACGTGCACGACCTGCTGGCTCAGCTACCTGAGCTGCAGAAGCAAAAATGAGGCTGGCATTGCCAAATGAAAATGACTTATCACAACAGATCAGACAGCCCAGAGCTGCCTTTTTTGTGTGTTTTCTTCGTGTGTGTGGAAGAGGAAAAGCAGAAGTAGCACCCTTAAACCATCCTCAACTGCAGAACTTTCCACTTCTGATTACAGAGGTTTCATACCCAAGTGCAAGTGCAATAGTGTGAGGCATTCCTGGCCATGGCAGCAGGGCAGAGTGCAGAGGCACTTGTGACTTAACTTTTAGACTCAGTGCCTGGTTGGAGAAGGCCTTTAGGTCATTGAGTCCAACCATGACCTAACATCTCTCTGTGGACAACTCTTAGACCACGTCCCTAAACTCCTCATCCAAATGTCATTTAAACCAATGAACCTACCTGCTGATGGGCATGCCAGAAAGATCCAGGAGTCTGGAATGACACTTTGTGCTTCAGTCATTCTTGAGGCCTAGCCAGAAGAACATCTTTTTTCTTTTTTGTGCTACAAGTAATAATGTGCACCCTTAATTATGCCATTGCAACAGGTTCAGAAACACAAACTCTAAAGAAATAGTGAATACCCAGTAGTTAGATAATGATGTATTTCTTTACTACCCATTTCTGGACATTTCATATTCTGAAAACAGCACTGCAGTGGCAGCTGGCTCCCTACAATGTGTAAATAAGTATCAGTTCTTCTACCTGTAAATACCAACAATGAGAATTACTGGAAGCATTTCCCCCCCCCTAATACCAGCTATTCGTCCTCACTTTCAGTTTGAGATCTTCCCAGAAGACAACAAGATAAACTTGTGAGAATGTAGTCACACCATTGCCTCTTCCATCAGACAGCCTAAGTCCCTTGGGGTCAGAAAAACACCTCAGTGAGGGCAAAGAGATGAAGTCTTGATTAACTCTGACACCTTGTGGACAATTAGCAGATGAAGGCTAAAGGGGAACCTCTCTGTGCTGTGGGTTGCACCGTAGAACAATGAATGGTTTAGGGACCTTCAAAAATCATCTTGTCCAACCACCTGTAGTGTGCAGGGACATCTTCAACTAGAGCAGGTTGCTCAGAGCCCAGTCCAACCTGGAATGTTTGCAAGGATAAGTCACCTACCACCTCTCTGTGCAATTTGTGCCAGTGTCTCGCCAGTGTGTCAGTGTGAAAAATACCTTCCTTGTCTCACCCATGGTCTCAGGCATACTGCAGCCCTTGCAGCCCTTGCAGCCCAGCCCTGCACTCATCTGCATGCCTGGGCACAGTCTGCTGCAAGCAGAAAGTGCAGGCTGAGTGCTGATACCAAACACACCTTCAGGTTACAGCAGACAGCTCCTGGGCTAGTTGGTTTGCCCTAAATGCATCCATTCAGAGGCTGGTTTGAGTCAGCAGCCTGAACTTGATTCCTCTGGTTGCTGATGGTGTGGTCTGGTCCTCAGCTGTCACATGAAATGTGAACGAGGGCTAACTGTGTCTAGGCACTTGAAGAAGCAAACTGGCTGTTATGACTCATTTGAAGTGAAGATCATGTGCCTAGTGGCCAGCATGTGAAGAAAGCATGTTCAAATAGGACAATGTGCCAATGTACCCAGTCCTCTGTGCTTCCAGTGACCACCTAGAACTGGCATTTTGGAGGAGCACCAAGCAGTCGTGCTAACCTTGTCATCCAAAGGAAACCAGGCAGCAAGGACCTTTGAAAGTGGCTCTTTCGTGGCTTCTTGGCAAAGTGGGAGGGCACCAGAAGGGACAGAAGTTGAGTGTAGGGAGCAGTGCTCTTCCTGGGGACAAGGGCAGCAGACAGCATGTACAGCTAGAGCTGATAGAGAAACCAGGTGGAAAGGGAACATAAACCTCCAGAGCAGCAGAAATCCACAGCACTGGGAAGAAATGAGATGTAACTCACATTTACCATGCTGAGAGGCAATTTACTGCTCTCAGAAGTCACACCCTGAGTGCTCAGCTGTGTGTCCTGTCCACCCTGTCTCACTGTTCTGAAGGGCACCAGAAAGAAGAGTGAGAAGCCTCCAACACTGATTTTCATAGGAGTGGAGATAAGGCTATAGCCAGAAGTGTCTTTCCTGCTTGTTCCAAGCACCCTTAGAATCTTTTTTGCCCCTCATGGGCATGCTGTGTCCTTGCAACAGGAGCAGGGCTGTGGTGTCCTGAGAAGGGGGGAACAGGGGACACTGGGGAACAGAGCACCCCACCCCAGAGCTGCGTTGGGGTGAGGGTTAATGCAGACTGGAGGGGTTGCCTTAGAGGGCCAAAAGCAGCCTGGAAGGTGTGTTCTGTACTCTGTGTACTTGTGCTGTTGTGGTGAAGGAAGGGGATTAGGTGGAGGTTTCTCAGCCTTTCTGAGATGCTTGGTGAAACTGAAAGATGCAGCCCAGCCGCTAGAGCTGAAGGTGCTGCAGAGGATAAATGTGAAGACCACAAGAAAATGAAAGGCAACTTTAAAAAGAAGAGCAAGGAAGTCAGCCTTAGCATCTGGTGAGGGAGCCTGAGGAGGAGCAGTGCTTAGGTGGCTGTGCTCACCTTCAGCACCAGTCACAGAGTCACAGATCGCATCGGGTTGGAAGGGACCCACAAAGGTCACCTTGTCCAACCCCCCCTCAGGCAGCAGGGACACCTCCAATCAGATCAGGCTGCACAGGGCCACATCAAATCTGATCTTGGATGACTCCAGGGATGGGTCTGGAGTCATTCCCGAGCAGCCTGTTCCAGTATTTCACCACCCTCACTGTGCAGAAATCTCTCCTGATGTCCAACCTCAATCTGCCCTGCTCCAGTTTCAAACCATTGCCACTCATCTATCACTCCAAGCCCTTCTAAACAGTCCCTCCCCAGCCATCCTCTTCAGATATTGAAAAGTAGCTCTGAGATCTCTCCAGAGCCTTCTCCTCTCCAGGCTGAACAGCCCCAATTCTTCCAGCCTGTCCTCATAGCAGAAGGGCTCCAGCCCTCTGATCATCTTTGGCACTCTTCTCTGGACCTACTCTAGCGGGTCCATGTCTCCCTTGTGTTGGGCCACTGCATCTATGGTGAGCATGGCCTGTGTCCCCTGATGGGACTTTGCCATGTCTGGGCATTTCTGGGGCCTGAATTACAACCCTTCCACAGCAATCTGAACCAGTGTCTTGTAGAAACTGCCAACTTCATGTACTGCAACAATTAACAAGCTCAAAAAAATCAGCTCTTTGTGTCCTCTGCCACTTGGCAGCTCCAAATGCCACCTTTTTATATTTCCTTTGCAGCATGGAGGAAAAAGAGTCTTAGTACCAGGGTCTGAGTTACTAATATCTACCTACAGAGACACTTCTTCTGGCAAATGCCCCTTGCCAGTGGTGCAGGAAATGAGTCATAAGGAATGAATCAGTGCCTGCAGTGCCACATGAACTGGGGAGCTGACAGTCAATGTTAACTGATCTATTTGGGATCACTCAGATGTGAACTAGAACCCCAGGGGGAAATAACCAATAAACCCAGACTCTCCTGCCTGTGTGTTCTCACTGAAGCCAAGTCCCAGCTACAAAAGCTGACAGAAGATGGCCCAACAGTTCGGTGTGGGCTATTTTGCCATCCCTACTCAGCTGAGTCAAAGGGAGCCAGAAATTGTAACAAACTAAAAATATAATTATCTGATGGAAAAAAGCATTAAAGCAGGGCTGCTGGGATGGTGAGAAATGGAAGTTGGTGATCTTCACTGTGAGAGTGGTGAGGCTCTGGAACCAGTTGCTCAAAGAGTGTCAGGTGTCCCACCCCTGGAAGTCTGCAAGGTCAGGGTGGACGGGGCTCTGAGTAGCCTGAGCCAGATGAGGATTTCCCTGCTTGCTGTAGCAGTGTTGGACTAGATGACCTTTAAGGTCTCTTCCAACCCAAACCAATCTGTAAGCCTAATTTATAACCACATGACCAGAGAAGGTGGGTCCATGAGGTCTACTGATGGGATGCAATGCCTAACATACAACTTAGTGGCAGGTATGATTTGATGGCTGGCACCTACATTGTGATTGTTTGGTGACTGCTCCCGTGCAGAAGCTGGGCTGTGTCTCACCTTGTTTCCATGTATTCCTCCTCTGTTGCCCAGAGACCAGACCACAGCTGCCCAGGGTCACAGAGCACTGGCACAGGCTGCCCAGAGAGGTTGTGGAGTCTCCTTCTCTGGAGACTTTCAAGGCCTGTCTGGATGTGTTCCTGTGTGACCTGAGCTAGATTGTCTGGTCCTGCTCTGGCAGGAGGGTTGGATTCAATGATCTCTTTGGGTCCCTTCCAACCCCTGACATCCTGTGACCCTGTGACCCTGAACTGCCAAAAGGACAGGCAGCTTCTCCTGCTTCTCTGTTAGCAGTATGGCACAGCTTCATCCATGCTTATGGCACTTGAACAGACCAGCAAGGGGACTGACACAGCCTGAATGATCCCCACCTCTGTGTGAGTAGTGGGAGGCCTCTAAAAGGGCGGCTTCGAAGAAGACAACAGAGTGTTTTATACGGAAGACATTCCCAACCCTCTACTTTGCGCTCAGCAGTCAGATAGGAAATAGAAATGTGGATATCAGCAACTCTCACGGTGCCTTTGCCTTCACAACCTTTTTTTGTGCTCTGCAGGAATGACCACCCTGCCCTACGCCGCCACCAACGCTTCCAGCAGCCCAGTCATGACTCAGGGCAACCAGACGTGCTCCAATTACACCATCGCGTTCAAAAGCAGCCTCTACGCCACCACGTACACCCTCATCTTCATCCCCGGCCTCCTGGCCAACAGCGCTGCCCTGTGGGTGCTGTGCCGCTTCATCAGCAAGAAGAGCAAAGCCATCATCTTCATGATCAACCTGGCCGTGGCCGACCTGGCTCACGTCCTCTCGCTGCCGCTGCGCATATACTACTACATTAGCCACACGTGGCCTTTTGGGACGTTCCTGTGCCTGCTCTGCTTCTACCTGAAGTACCTCAACATGTACGCCAGCATCTGCTTCCTCACCTGCATCAGCATCCAGCGGTACCTCTTCCTCCTGCACCCTTTCAGAGCCAAGGACTGGAAGCGGCGGTACGACGCGGCCATCAGCGCCGTGGTCTGGCTCTTTGTGGGCTTGGCCTGCTTGCCCTTCCCCATCATGCGCAGCGGGGGCAGGGCCAAGGACAAGGATCTCTGCTTTGCGGACCTGCAGGTGTCTCAGATCAGCAACAAGGTGGCCACCGTGGTTATGATGGGCACGGCGGAGCTCTTCGCCTTCGTGTTCCCGCTTGTCATCATTCTGTTCTGCACTTGGAAAACCAAAGACTCCCTTCGGGGCTTCCAGATCCCCCTGCAGAGCGGCAGCGAGCGGCGCAAGGCCCTGAGGATGGTTTCCATGTGCGCCATCGTCTTCTGCGTCTGCTTTGCGCCGTACCACATCAACTTCTTTTTCTACATGCTGGTGAAAGAAAACGTCATCACGGACTGCTTCCTCACAGCCCTCACGCTCTACACCCAGCCCTTCTGCCTGAGTCTCGCCAGTCTGGACTGCTGCTTGGATCCCATCCTGTATTTCTTTATGACTTCGGAGTTTCAGGACCAGATAACAAGGCACAGCAGCTTGGCCATCAGGAGCCGGCTCATGAGCAAAGAGAGTGGCTCATCCGTGAAGGAGTGAGGAGAAGCCCAGCTCAAAGGCTGAAGATGTGGTGTCTGGGACTGTTGTGTGACGCTCGACTTCCAGCTCTGCTGGGGAAGACCTTGCAAGTTTATTCAGGAGAGTTTTGTGGCAGTGAAATCTTTTGACAGATAGAAGCTGAAACTCTGTTTAAGAGCAATGTGTTGGAAGCTGATGAGCAGCAACTGCAGCGCCTGCACCTACTGCTGTGCCACCCATGCCTGGCCTAGCCGGAGTACGAAATACACAGAGGAGGGAGCGACAAACATTTTGCTTAGAAATGATGGAAATGTCCCAGGAGCTTTTCTTCTATTTTCCCAACTCCATGGCTCCATGATGAAGCCAGAGACAGTGCCACATCCCTGCACTGCCATCTGATGAAGTGTCTTCTCTGCCAAAACCCCGCCGCATATACAGGAACCTGAAAAAGGCTGCAGGCATACGAGGGCTGGAAGCTTGCTTCAATCCAGCAGCCCCAGCTTGCCACTGCCCACTCCTGGCTGTGAGTGCACCCCACTGGTCACCACATTTGCCTCTGCTTCACCTTCTCTACACTCCTCACCTGCTCTCATTATTTCCTCTTCACCCAGCTCTAAGTTTGTTCCTCAACCGCTGACAAATTCCATAACTTTGCACCTGCAGCTGGTCCAGGACCCTCTGCAAGACAACAGCTCCTCCAACACTCCAGAGAGTGGGACAGTCCCCTGCTCCAAGTGACTTCTTTCCCCTTTGAGCTGCCCTCATTGGCAAAAGGGGACATCAGGATGTGGCCTTTACCTTTGGACCCTGAAGGGCAGGACCACCAGGAGCACTGCTCTGGGCTTGGCTTTGGTCCCAGTCACTTTGAACATGCTGGTGGTACTGTGCAGGTCCTCCCTCCACTCTTTTCTGCTTTGGCTTCTTGGGCCCAGGTACCTGCCTCATGAAACCTTGGCTCAACAGTTCAGCTGACACATCTGTTAGGAAAGAGAGGTGTCCCTGCCAAGGTGATTTCACTGACAGTGATCTTCTCTTCCAGGTCCACTCACAGTCTCCCCGTTAAGAGTTTCATTGTCAGCTAGAAGACTGCTGGCCACGTAGCAGCTTTCTCATAAGCTAGAGATGGTGTAACACTGTCAGCCAAGGAGACCTCAGGGGCTGTGCTTGTTTTGGTGGTGTTTATGGAGTCCAAAGTCTCCCCTGAAGACTTTCAAAACACACCTGGATGTTATCCTGGGCAACCTGCTGTGAGTGACCCTGCTTTAGCAGGGGGGTTGGACTAGATGGTCCCCAGGTGTCCCAACCCCCACCATGCTGGGATTCTGGGGTTTTTATGGACCTTGATCAGCTAACCTGTGACCAGGAGCTGCTTTTTGTGACCTCCCTTTCACACAGTTCTCTGTTTATCAGACGAACACCAGCTGAAGGCACTGTTATAGTAACTATGCAGCTTGTCCTACATTTTTCTTCCCAGAAACAGATGCTAAAAGAAAAAAATAAATGCATTTTTTCCAACAGAAGCTCAGTTTCATAGTCATGGCTGAAAAAAAAACCCAAATGGGATCAGCTCCTCCTTGAATCAGAGTTCAAACGATGAGGTGCAACTTTCACTATTCTTAATCACATTGCTTGCTTGTCCACAGAAAGGTTTTCATCCCACTCTAACATGACTGGTGTTTCTTTTAGACAACATTTACATTGGATTTGGAGGTGGTTTGGGGAAATAAAGGTCGTCCATGAGAGCAGTGTGGTGTGTGGTGGGTGAGGAGTGGCTGCTACTGTCCTTACATGCAGGCAGGGTCATTGAAACCCTCTCTCTCTGTCTCATCCAATGCATCCATCTTGCAGATCTACATCTCTAGGACTCACGGCATCCAGGACAAGGTTGGTAAAGCAGAAATTGGTAACTACAGTCCCCTATGTACTGAAATTAAAATGTCAGCCTGCTAGGGGAATACCTGCTCTAGCAGTGAGGATGGCTTCCCCGCCCTTAACCTTAAAATTAATTTGGTGGCTTCTTGAGGGATAACCTTCCCCATCACCTTGATAGCATCCCCAAGCACCTTGACTGCCCACACTCATGTTCCTCCCTCACACCCTCTGAACTCCCTCCTAAACTGCCCTTTAACATCACAGTATCACAGTATCACAGTATCACAGTATCACCAGGGTTGGAAGAGACCTCAAAGATCATCAAGTCCAACCCCTTACCACAGACCTCATCCTGCAGCCCCAGCCCCTGAGGAAAAGTCACACACTCAACACTTTCATCTGCCAAATCAAATCACTTCTGCGTGCAGGAGGTTGGGTAACTTGGCCTAATGGTCTCTTCTGGTGCGTGAGAAAGCATGCTGGCTTTGTCTGGGATAGAGTGACATCTGATGCATGGTGTTTGGCTGCTGGCTGGGACAGAAAGTTAGCCATGATGGTAATGATGGCAAGCCAGCCTAGACAGCAAGGACTGAGAGCAAAAAGAGATCAAGGAAAGCCTGAAAGCAGGCAGAAAGTCAAAGACCATCGATTTGGCCTCCACAAACCCCTCTGTGAAACTCAAAGCCTTTAGTTCAAGTCCTCCAAAAGCTCAGCAGTGTGCCTGAGGAGAAGAGCAGATGAACCCAGCGTTGCTGCCAAGGAGGACAATATGTCAGCTGCCACAGGAGCTGGGGCTGCAGCTGCTGGCTGTGCCTGCCAGTGCTCTCCTGCTTTCAAAGCACGCCGTGCCCAGCTCCGGTTCCTGTAATTCACCCTGTTTCCTCTGACTGCAAAGCCTGTTTATTATTTTGACAAGAGGAAATAGAATTTCATGATGTTGCTCCTGGATTATCTCTTGTGCTGGTCCCACTGTCCAGACTCACTAAAGAGAAGCCTCCTTCAGCCTTCTTGGGCAGACAACGAAAAAAAGGATTTCCACAGAGGTGCCCCAGGAAGGCTGAAGCTAACCCAAGTGAAGAGATTGGGAGCTATGCAGGTTTGTGAAGGATGGATCTGAAGGGCTCCCACTGGTCCCTGGTGCTGCAGGAACCAGAAGGGAAGCAGGATGAGGTCTCCATGCCACCAAGACTGATGGCAGTGCACATCCTCTGACAGCACGGCCCTGAGCAGAGCCACGTCAGGATGTGCTCTTCTCTAGGACATCAGCCACTCACTGCTTAGCAAAAGAAAATGTTTCTTTGCAGTGCCAGCAAATGGCCACCTCATCTCAGAGAGTATCAGAGCTCTGGTAATGCCTCTTCAGCATGAGAAGAGGCCCTCCTGTGCTAGACAGCAGATTTGGCAAGAAACCCCACAGCATCTAACGGCTTTCTGCAACCTTGTGTTCTGAGCTGCACCATCATGTGAGCACCTCAGCTTCATTTTCTTTCCTTAAATGAAATTACCAGCTCTGTGTGCAGGAAAAGCCCAAAACATGCTGTAAGAGCTGGATAACAACCAGGAGCCAGCCCAAAAATATGAAACTCCTTCACTGCACAAATGTTAGGGCTATAACAGGAAGGACATGGAAGTGTTGGAGCAGGTCCAGAGG
This sequence comes from Eubucco bourcierii, assembly GCA_013396675.1. NCBI lineage: Eukaryota > Metazoa > Chordata > Aves > Piciformes > Ramphastidae > Eubucco > Eubucco bourcierii. The sequence goes on from VWZE01010290.1 coordinate 137,210, forward strand.
AGGCCACAAAGATGCTGAGAGGGCTGCAGGAGCTCTCCTATGAGGACAGGCTAAGAGAGTTGGGGCTCTTCAGCCTGGAGAAGGCTTCCAGGAGACCTTAGAGTAGCCTTCCAGGATCTGAAGGGGGGCTACAGGAAGGCTGGGGAGAGACTGTTGACAAGGTCTGGGAATGCCAGGACAAGGGGCAATGGGTTTGAAGTGGCAGAGGGGAGATTGAAATTGGATGTTAGGAGGAAGTTGTTTGCAGTGAGGGTGGTGAGACACTGGCACAGGTTGCCCAGGGAGGTTGTGGCTGCTCCCTCCCTGGAGGTGTTCAAGGCCAGGTTGGAGGAGGCCTTGAGTGCCCTGTGCTAGTGGGAGATGTCCCTGCCTATGGCAGGGGGTTGGAACTGGCTGATCCTTGAGGTCCCTTCCAACCTTACCATTCTATGATTCTATAATTGGTGCATTTGGACCAAAAATGCTGAGTCTGTGGATTAGACAAGGGCTTAGTCCAAGGAAGCAGGGAGTGACTGACAATAATTTGCTGTAAAAATCTAGCAAAGTTTCCTAAAAAGGCTGCCTCTGTAGGGGCCACCATGCAGTGGTGAGAGGGACAGATATGCCATAGAGCACCAGGGACTCTCCCAGCTCCACTGGCCATGTGCTGATGGCTCCAGTCGAGTCGTAGCAAACCTTTGCACAGGGTTGAGTTGCTTTGTGTGCCTGCCACCTCCTCCTCTTGAATGGCTCAGTGTTTTTCATACATCCTTCAGGTGCATCCTGTCAGATATTTCCAAATGCTGAGAGCTTAAAGAGATGCTGATCGTATGCATTTGGCCTTCTGCCCACAGGATGCCAGGCTAAAGGCGAAGACAACCTTTATCTGGAGGCCTTAGATAAAGCCTCACAGTTATTTCAAAGTTCCTTTGTGCCTTTGAAAGCAGAACGTTGCACAGAGGCACTTTTAGGATCAATCCTGAGCCAGAGGAGCAGAAACACTGAACAAAATTAAAAATAAATTAAAAAAAAAAAAAGCAGTTGAAAGGAGAAAGGAGAGGTTGATTAGTGTCTGTTGAAGGATGAGGCTTGAGGCTTGTCAATCCATCAGCCTTTTTTTCATGGCCACGAAGGTCTGCAAAAGTACTCCAAAAAGCCAGTGAGCAGAGGAAGGACTCAATGTGGCTATGAACCCTGAGGTGTGAGCCTGGCCCCTGCTGTGGTCTGACATCCACTGACCTCTCCTTCCCCAGCAGCACTGCAGTAAACACAGTACCTAAAAATAGGGCTTGGAGACAGCTGGATACAAGGCTGGATGTGGGCTGTGGTCACAGAAGTAGGATGTCCTAGGCAGGATATCCTGATAAAAGAGCCACTTCACTTTGGGATAAACCTTTAGCCTCTGGAGAGGGATGGGGCACGGTGCCAGCCTCCCTGCTGAAAGTCCTTCAACATCTTGCAACTATACCAGTGCTGCTCTTTCGTCCAACCATCAGCATCAGCTGCAGAAAACCTGGAATGCTAAGCAGCTCTGGCACCTTCCAAATCACAGTGCTCTCAGCTGAGATGAGAGGCAGGAGGCTTCACAGGTACTTCCTTGCATGTTAGGGAAGCGATGGAGTCGCCACCCCTGGAGGAATTAAAAGCTGTGTAGATTAGCTGCTGAGCAACATGGCTTAGTGGAGACCTGGCTCTGCCATGTGGGTGGTTGGAGTGGATGATCCTAAAGATCTTTTCCAAACACAATGATTGCATGGATCAGCAAGTGGTAATGATGCTCATAGATAAGGCTGGTACAGAAACTGGCCTTGCCTTTACCTTCATGAGGATGCTGCCCATCAGATTTAGGTACCTGCATCTCCACAGGACGCTTTGCTGCTCTACATGAAGTGAAGCACTGAATGGAGGTGCACTGAATGCTCCACAGGCAGCACTGCTGCCAGCACAGAGAAACCCTGGCTACTGCAGAGCCAGTGGACTGCAATGCTGGGGGGGAAAGTCTCACCTAATCCCAGCACGATGGAGGTTGGAACGGACCTCTGGAGATCACCTAGTCCAACTCCCCTGCTAAAGCAGGGTCACCCAGAGTAGGTTGCAAAGGATCATGTCCAGGCAGATGTGGAATCACTCCAGAGAAGGAAGCTGCACAGTCTCTCTGGGGCTCTGGCAACCTCACAGGAAAGAAGTTTCTCCTCATGTTCAAATAGGACCTCTTGAGTTCCAGTTGGAGCCTGCTGCCCCTTGTCCTATTGCTAAGCACCACTGAGAAGAGTCTGGCCCCATCCTCTTGAACTCTGCTCCCTTTAGCTATTGATCAGCATTGATCAGACCCCCCTCAGTCTTCTCTTCAAGCTCAACAGCCCCAGGTCTCTCTGCCTTTCCTCCTCAGAGAGATGCTCCAGGCCCCTCAGCATCTTTGCAGCCCTTTATGCACACATACACACACACACACATACATGGGAAAGAAGTTAAAGGAGGCAGAAAGAAAAGGAAGAAATGGGGAATGATGCACATTATGGTCATTTTTAAACCACAGTGTTTTGAGAAAGTCTCCACCTTAAACCATCACAGTATGTCAGTAACCAAACCCCAACCCTCAGCCTACAGCCTGGATGATGTGAGGCTAACCAAGCATCCAAGGAAAGGCAGGAGAATTCCTGCCTTCCAATAACGCACGCTGGACTGCCTTCAGTTTTCCTTTAGCAAGCATTTACTGGAAGATTTTTGCTTCTGTAGTTGACATTTTTAGCAAGGGAAGGGTGAGTGAGCGTGGATAAAAGCAGAAGCAGCTCCAGCGAGGGACCTCACCGCCTCGCACAACCTCCGTGCGGAAAGAGAAGGGAAGAAATCCCTGCCTGAGGTGCCTGTCAGAGGGGCAGTTGGCTCCACCAACGTCATCGCCTTCCCAGTTGTTTTAACGTCATTAGCTGCACACGTTTTTGTGTGGCCAGGAGAAAGAAAATACAGGATTTCCTGCTCTGCAGCCACTCTACAGGGCTGCAGATGCCGGCAGGCTTCCAGCGCTCCCAAACCATGTGCAAGTTTAACAAGGAGTCGCTGGGGCTGGGATTGCTGAGCAGATCCGTAGGAAGGAAAAGCAGAAAGCTCTCTTCTCCTGCTCCCTAGCATGGATGTTACCCCTCCAAAGGATGGGAGTCACAGCGAGGTAAGCTTGATTTCTGCTGCCTGCTTGCTTCAGCGGGCTGCAGCTGCCGCAGCTTTGAGCAATGTTGTCACTTTCTGGTTGTTCTTCAAACGATTCTTATCAGGCAACATCCTAAGCAGCTTCTGACTCTGCCCGTGTGTTTGTCTTGCTCAGCTCCAAGGGGTGGGTGAGTGAATCTCAGTGCATTCCAGCTCTGACGGTCCTGGTTTACCCCAAGTACTTCAGCTTTGGTGCTACTGACAGAAGCTGCCATAACTGACCAGCTCTGTTTATTTGTTTCCTGTTAGTGCCTAGATTAAACAAACAAAATGTTTGCTTTAAAGAGAAGGGCCAGAAACTCCACTGCTCCAAGTGGGGAGATTATTCAAGCCCAAAGTGGATTTATGTGGGTTGCTCTTTCTCTTTTCTTTCTTTCTTTTTTTCTTTCTATTTTTTTTCTTTATTTTATCTTAATTTTTTCTTTCTCTTTTCTCTTTTCTTTTCTCTTTTCTCTTTTTCCTTTCCTTTCCTTTCCTTTCCTTTCCTTTCCTTTCCTTTCCTTTCCTTTCCTTTCCTTTCCTTTCCTTTCCTTTCCTTTCCTTTCCTTTCCTTTCCTTTCCTTTCCTTTNGGCTGTTTTTCCTCCACCATCCCTAGTTTGAGCAGGGCTGAAGGAAGGCAGTTCTGCCCCCATCCCCCAACTCTGGGGCTCCTGAAGCCACACCAGGAATACAGCTTTAGCTTGGTTTGTCCAACCAACCCATGGAAAAGATGAGGGCAAGTTTGCCAGAGAATCTGGGAGTAGTAAGCAGAGTAACCGCAGCGATGCTAGGCTGGGTGGGGTCAGGGTGATTCAGAGCCACCAGGAGATTTCCAACAGTGACAGCCACGTATGCCTCCAGGAGCAGAGGCTGCTAACACACTCAGAAACTGAAACATGATGGGGTTAATTGCTGCCTTCACCTCCCAATTCATTACAAAGTTACTTGATGTTTAATGAATTGCAGTGCTGCATCCACAACCTGAGGTCTAGCAGCAATACTGGTCTCCCCTCCACAATTTCAATGTGCAGCTGGATTAAACAGCTTTGCCACTTGAAAATGCACCTCCTACGCCACTCCTGCCTAGGATATGTGGATGAAAGAGGGAAATGATCAAGGAATGGCAGGAAGTATTTTGTACAAGCTTTAGAAAGTCACCGAACAAAAGCCCTGCCAAAGCCCATGGGAGCATCCCTGTCCCGACGCCGACATCAAGTGCAAAACGTGGAGGGAGCTGGAGGGGCCCGAGGCAAGATGCAAGTGGGAGGGAAGCTGAAAACTGCAAAACAATAAGAAATCAAAGAATCTCCCTTTCAGGAAGTGTTGCAGTGAATAAGCACTGCCCTGAACCCGGGCTTGGTAAGGAGCTCCCTGCTGCAACCTTGCCAGGTGCCCTGGCAAGTGCTGTCACCTAAAAGCTGGCATACCAGGTACCAGCCCTCCTCCTAAGAAACAGGCACCCCTGGGCTCCCAGAGAAAGCCAAAACATGGAGAAAAGCAGCAAAGAGTCTCCCCACAGCCATGCCTGCAGGGGCAAGGTTTAGGATTTGGGCTGAGACAGAGTAGGACAGGGACACCAGGCACGCTATAGTCCTCTTCACAAGCCGTGATCAGCAAATGTCACCTCTGGAAGGCTGTGACAGAAGCTGAGAGCAGCTGCACCCTCCACGCTCCCTGGCAGCCTTCCCCCTTTCTGTGCAGTAGGGATGTGAAGACAAAGTGTCCTGCCACCCTGTTTCCACAATTAAATAGTCTCAGTGCTACGGCTGAGAATGGGGTCAGCACCAAGCACGAGCCCATCATGGGTTTTCAGGCAGGTGAGAAGCACTTGGGAATGCTGCAGGGAACAAAGGGATTTTGTTTCCTACTGACCCTTCATGACAGATGTCCCTGGTCCCCTGTCTTGTCTTGGCTCAGTGGAGTAATCAGAAACCTCCCAAGTGGAGTGAGTTCAGAGGATGCCACAGAAATAATGCAAGGGCTGGAACCCATCCTGTGCTGTGAGGACAGGCTGAGAGTTGGGGCTGCTCAGCCTGGAGAAGAGAAGGCCCCACGGAGACGTTATTGTGGCACTGTGGTATTTGAGTACCCTAAGGAGGCCTAGAAAAAAAGGTGAGGACAGACTGTTAACAGGTCCTGTTGTGACAGGACAGATTCAGAGATTGCATCAGGTTGGAAGGGACAAGGGGTGATGTTTTACAATTAAAAGAGGGGGGATTTACACCAGATCAAAGGAAGAAACTTCTGATGCTGAGGGTGGTGAGACGCTGTCCCAGATTGCCCAGAGACATAGTAGATGGGGCCCCATCCCTGAAACCATTCCAGGTCAGGTTATCTGGGGCGCTGAACAACCAGCTCTGACTTCAGGGGAGTTGGATTAAAAGACTTTCAAAGGTCCCTTCCCACCTAACCCTATGATTCCATGACCTGAAGCTACCAGCTCAAAGCACAGTCAGCAGCCAAAGCTGCACTGATCCAGCAGCCTGCCTGCAGCTGGGGTTTTACTTCAGCCTTGTTTGGGTTTTTTTCTTTTTTCTTTTTTCTTTTTTTCTTTTTTTTTTTTTTTTTTCAGCCAAACCCTGGAGAAATAAGCAAAGAGGAGAAGACAGTTTGGTAAGGGCTTAGTCTGGCCTAAGCAGGGTGCTCAGAAAGGGGTGTAAATGCAGCAGCTCCTCTCACAGGGGTGCAGGCAGTGGGCGGCCAGCTGGGAAGCTACTGGCTGTGCTTGGTATGTGTGCATAGCTGTGTGTCTAAATATATGTGTGTACATTAATGTATAACCTTCCTCCTGAAACTGAGTATGGGGCAACCCCTCTGAAGAGCTGCCTAGATGAGGAGCAGGGCAGAGGAGCCTTTGCCCTGCATCTCAAAGCAACGCCAGGTTCTGTGCAGGAGCAACCAGCTTCCAGAAATCCATCCCTGTGCCAAACAGCAGGCTCAGGGCTGTGGAAACAGCACTGCTGGCTGCTGCCTAATTAAATACCACTGTTGAGGGGCTCAGTGGCAAGAGGTGCTGAAGGCTCTGGTCTCCTGGAAAGGCAGGACAGGCTGCCTGACACCTTGCAGGCAGCTACAGGCTCTTTTTCCAAGGGGAAAGAGGCATTGTTTTGTTGTTGAAGCCCTGGGTGTGTAACCTGCTGCTTGTGACAAGAGCAGTCATCTCCCTGCAGGCTCTGCTCTCGAATGGCAAAATCCATCACCCCTCCGGAGAGCTGCCCCAGCACCTGTGAACTCCCTGTGACCCACTAATACCCTCTGTGCCGGCTGGCTGAAGTGAAATGGGTAAATGATGAAGAGAATTTCTCCTCTAACTAAAATGCAGATGTATTTATCTCCCTTCATGTCCTGAACTGTTGCTGGAGGATCATTTCTGTTGCTACCACATGTGCCCGCACAATGTGCTTTGAGCGGCGGAATTGAGTTAGCAGGACCAGCAGAGCAACTGGCGTGTGCTTGGCCAGCTATTAGCTGATAAAGCCAGCCTTAAATCTGGAGCCAGAGCTCTGAGAGATCTGTCTGCACCTCTGCTCTGGTCAGCTGCCCACGAGTGCTGTCAGTTGCTGACGCTAATTATTGCCCTCGCTGCTGGTTTCGTGTCAGGTCTCTGCATGGATCTGAACAGGCAGTGTCTAGACCCATTTGAAGTGCCTGTTTATTTATGGTCTTACCCAAATTGCTTGTGGACATATTAGAGAGCACCAATCTGACAGGAGTTCGACAGAAAACTACTTCCAATAAAAGTGGGCCTGAAAAACCTCCGGGAGCTAGAGAAGCAATAAAGAGATTAATGCTCCAGAGCTGAATTTCAACAGCAGGGTAGGAAATCCTGCAGAGCTCTGTGGAAGATGCTCAAGATTGCTGCCTGAGGGGATGGGGGTTTGTGTCTGGCTCTACAACCTTCCCAACACACAGTCATGCACAGAGACCTGCACACATGCTCTAAATACACCTGCACATGACTTACCTCTCTGTAATGAATGGCATGCTCAGTCTGGAGAGGAGAAGGCTCCAAGGTGATCTTATTGTGGCCTTGCAGTATCTGAAGTGGGCTACGAGAAAGCTGGGGAGGGACTTTTGAGGCTGTCAGGTAGTGATAGGACTGGGGGGAATGAAATAAAGATGGAAATGGGGAGATTCAGACTGGATGTTAGGAAGAAGTTCTTCAGCATGAGGGTAGTGAGACCCTGGAATGGGTTAGCCAGAGAGGTGGTGGAAGCCTCATCCCTGGAGGTGTTTAAGGCCAGGCTGCATGAGGGTCTGGCCAGCCTGATCTAGTGTGAGGTGTCCCTGCCCATGGCAGGGGGGTTGGAACTGGATGATCCTTGAGGTCCCTTCCAACCCTGACTGGTTCTATGATTTCCTCCATGTGGGGAAATACTGGAGAGGTGTTGGCTTTACAGCTTGTTTTTACTCCCTGCAGGAACCTTCCATCCACCCTAACTGCCCCATGAGTGAGGAGGCTCAGCCAAGATGGAAAGCAATGTGTCCTCCAGGAACTGTACTGGTCCTCAGATGTCCTTCCAGTCCACCCTGTATGCCACCACGTACACCCTCATCTTCATCCCCGGCCTCCTGGCCAACAGCGCTGCCCTGTGGGTGCTGTGCCGCTTCATCAGCAAGAAGAGCAAAGCCATCATCTTCATGATCAACCTGGCCGTGGCCGACCTGGCTCACGTCCTCTCGCTGCCCTTGCGGATGTATTACTACATAAACCACACCTGGCCCTTCGGAAGCTTCCTCTGCCAGGTGTGCTTCTACCTGAAGTACCTCAACATGTACGCCAGCATCTGCTTCCTCACCTGCATCAGCATCCAGCGGTACCTCTTCCTCCTGCACCCTTTCAGAGCCAAGGACTGGAAGCGGCGGTACGACGCGGCCATCAGCGCTGCCGTCTGGCTCTTTGTGGGGGCAGCCTGCTTGCCCCTGCTCGTGGTGAGGAGCCCAGCCCTGTCCAACAGCACCAACACCTGCTTCTCAGACCTGGGAGTGAAGCAGCTGAGCCCAGGAGCTTCCATCGCACTGGTGACGGTGGCGGAGCTCTTTGGGTTCGTCATCCCCTTCGGCATCATCGCCTGCTGCACGTGGAAGATGTGGCAGTCGCTGCGGGAGTGCCCCAGGCAGCTGCAGAACCCCAGCGAGAAGCAGAAGGCTCTGCGCATGGTCCTGATGTGCGCGGCTGTCTTCTTCATCTGCTTCACCCCCTACCACATCAACTTCCCCTTCTTCATGATGGTGATCGAGAACATCATCCAGGACTGCGCCGTGCACAGCAGCGCGCTGCGCTTCCACCCCATCTCCCTCTGCCTGGCGAGCCTCAACTCCTGCCTGGATCCTGTCCTCTACTACTTCATGACCTCGGAGTTCCAGGACCAGCTGCTGCGGCACAGCTGCGCGGCCCTGTGCGCTCGCTTCACGCGCCGGGGGAGCAGCCTCTCCGTCGCCGAGATCGGGCGCAGCATCCGTATGAAGAGGAGGAGCCTTCGGCGCTTCAAGTTTTGGTCCCTTCCCAAGTTCTTTAGCAGAATAAACAGCATGGAAATCCCTCCCGTGCCACCCGACGAGCTTCTGCTGGAGTCCATCTCTTGAAGCCAGACGTTTCTGTCCCTGCAGGTGCTTCTCCTAGCTGGAGCGAAGATTGTCTTAGGTCTCTGAGTACATCTTGAGTTTCTCCTGTGTGCAGCAGACGCCAGGATCTGGCCTAGAAGGACATTTTGATGCAGAAAGACTTGCTGGTTGCGGTGGTGCTGTTGGGGACTGTTTCCTTTCAGTGTTCTCCGTGGTGGTGTTGGTTAAAATACCTGAAATAGCTCTTGCTGTTTCAGTGCTGCTCCCCTGCTGCGCTGCGGATGGGTTCAGGTCCCTCTTCTTTCTGTAGTTTCAGTGCTTCTGCAGATTGGTCAGTTGCAGAATTCGTTCTGGATCCCAAGGTGTAAGCAGGTGGCTCAGCCTCAGCACAGCTCAGGGAGGTAGCATCATAGCGGGGTTCAGCCCTGACCACAGCTACCTGTGGCCCATGATGACTCAGTGCATCCACTGTGCTTGTGTGAGGCTTTAGACTGGGACAGTTAATTACCTCCATGTCAACTGAGCCTCTTCCCACTGCAAAGTCCAACCTAATCCAGACTGCAAGACCTAACCAATGTGTATCAAGCAAAGGTTATTAACCACTAACCACACCAGTGTTAAAAGGGGGGTTTCAAATGAACTGGGCTCAGCTCACTCAGCCCAGAAGCTGACCAAGGAAGTCCTCCTGGCTTAGGGTGGGTCCTGGGATGTCCATTTCATAATGGGTAATGAACAGCAGGAAGACAGACTGTGACTGGATATGCCACAAGCGAAGAGAAGGAAGGATGAAGGCCTTCTCCCAGGGCACATTTATTCCCAGGGACCCAGCATGAGCTGCAGAAGGGAGTTGGTGTTGCTGTCTCTTGTGTTATTAGGAGTCTTGTGTTATTTGGCATTTTGCTAAGGCCTGTGGCTGCAGATTAAGATGTTATCCAAGCCTCTCAGTTTTGCTTTAAAGCCCAGAAAAGGTCCTGGCCCTGGCTGGGTACTGAGGAAAGTTTACAAAACTGACTCAAATCTGTTCATAAAGCTTCAGACTTGGGAGAAAATAAAATTCTCTCCACAAACGTTTTAGCATCCTGGGTATTATTTTAAGTACTTGTTAATAGTCTCATTATGCTTCATGTCTGCTCTCAGAGCAATGAGACAATCTGCAGAGATGAGGAGCCCCAGTTTGGGGCTCAGAGAGGTCCTGTTGCCACCACAGCTCCTCTCACAGCAGCCAGCATGGGGGCTGTGAGGTTTTCTTCCTTGTGGGGCAAGGCATTGACGACTGCAATGCCATAAAACCCTTGGGGCACTGTACAAGTAAATGTAGGCAGAGGGGTGAGGTGAAAGAAAACAACTCTGCTGGTGACTGGCTGCACATTTCCAACCCATGCAGAGTTTCTGGGAAGCACATAGTGAGCTGTGGCTTACATTGCCAAAGACAAGGGGAGATCCAGACAAGCTGGGGAAAATTGCTTTAGCACTTCCAGTATGCCAAAGACAGGCAGAAAACACCGAGGCAGGCAAAACCCAGACTGCCCTGCAGTGTGCTACGCCCCTGATCTCCTCCTCTCATATTAAAATACAACAAACCCAACCCAAGCTCCCAGAAGGACATGTTTTCCTCCTTTGCTTGGGACTGAAAAAAGCTGCTCCAGAGGGCAGAAAGCCAGCAGCAAGCAGGCAAACAGGAAACCCAAGCAAAACCTCACCGATGCCTTGACTGGCAAGAGCCAGCTCCAGCAGCCTCCACAGACAGGACCAGTCACACCACCAGCACCTTAACTGAGAGTGTGGTTTTTGCCTGGCAGTGTCTTTTGGGAACAGTACAACCCTGAGTAGCTGAGGTGGACACTCAGGTAGCCCTCAACAACCACAGACAGACATTTGTATGTCCTGGTGACTGACCATAAGGCCCATATTGCAGTACCAGCTCTGCAGCCCCCAGCAGCTCCAGTCACCACCGGGACTTTGCCAGCTGTTCTGAAGTCTGCAGTGCAGCTTTTCCCTTCCAAAGAGAAAACAGGAAAAAAGCAGCCCCCAAACTCTCACTAACCTGTCAGATGGACACCCAAGAGCAACCCTTCCTGAGGCTGCCCCTGCTGCCCCTCAGGCTCACCTGCACTGCAGGTTGTGTTGGAAATGCAGCAGAAATCCCTTGCTGGGGTAGAAGCACTGGAGACAAAGGACCAGACCCCCAGACCCTTGGGGAAAACAACCTTTTCCAGTGCAAATCAGTGCTCTCTGCCCTTCAGATGGCACAAGATTCTTACCAACCTTCCCACTTCATCACAGTCCAGCACTACAAATACCCCATCTGGGTGGTGGGACTCAACCTGGAGGGATCTGGGGTCACCGGGTGCTGCACTGAGGGAGGGAGGGAGGAACAGAGATGCTGCTGGTCCCCAGTACAGGGATGTGACAGCTGAAGGGTTGTGGGGAGCAGCAGGTCGGAGCAGGCTGGGGGCTGTCTGGCTCTGCTAAATCTAAGAAGGTTTAACTAAAAAGCAGCTGCTTTGAGGGTTTGCTTTGCTAAGGCTGAGGTCTGAGCTGACTTCTCATAAGGGAAAAGCTCCAAGTTGAAAAGAAAGGCACTGAAGGTTGATGTGTGGGAGAAGATAGAGCAGGGTGAACAAAGGAGTTTTCAGGTCTCTCAAAGCCATTAGCTGTGGGCATTAAACCTTTTATTCACACGACAAAATCAGGCAGTAACAACCCCAAGTGCTGTGCTTTAGCCTCACTAATGTTCAGGTCAGGGAAGTTTCCAGGTAAGTACAGACTCTGTCCATGCTCTCACAAGCAGCTCCAGTGGCAAAAGCACCAAAAGCACATCCTTTAGCCAGAGCTCTCTCGACCCTGTGTATCACCCTCTCTTCACATGGCCAAATCCACGGCACAATGCTCTGGGATTGGTGTGGCCTCAGCCAGCCCAAGAGCTCAGACAGGTAAGCTGCTGGTGATTTGGGCTGTGACAATGTCCAATGGAGGGCTCCAGAAATACCCTCCTGAGAAGGACGAGAGGCTGCCTGGAGAACAGCAAAGCAGGCAGCTCAGCCAGACCTGCACCAACACCAGTGACACAGGACCACAGTATGGTTTGAGTGGGAAAGGACCTTTAAAGATCATCTAGTCAAGCAGATGGCTAAGAGTCCCAAACAACCTGACCTGGAATGCTACTAAGGATGGGACATCTCCCACTTTTCTGGACAACCTGGGTCAGTGTCTCATCACCCTCAGTGTCAAAAATTTCTTCCTTCTGTCTAATCTATACCTCTCCCATTTAGTTTAAACTCATTACTCTTGTCCTATCACAACAGGCTCTGCTAAAACACCTGTTCCTATCTCTCTTAAAGGTTCCATCAAGCACTGCAAGGCCACAGGAAGGTCTCTCTGGAGCCTTCTCCTCTCCAGGCTGAACAACCCCAACCCTCTCAGCCTGCCCTCATAGCAGAGGGCTTCCAGCCCTCAGATCATTGTTGTGGCCTTCTCTGGATCCACTCCAACAGGTCACTGTTTTATAATGTGTTCATGCATGTACACATGCACAGATAACCCTTACATGTACTCCAAATTATGCAGCACATTGGGGTATGCAAGCAGCCCTCTCTGTGCACACTTTGGGGTATGCAAGCAGCCCTCTCTGTGCACACTTTGGGGTATGCAAGCAGCCCTCTCTGTGCACACTTTGGGGTATGCAAGCAGCCCTCTCTGTGCACACTTTGGGGTATGCAAGCAGCCCTCTCTGTGCACACTTTGGGGTATGCAAGCAGCCCTCTCTGTGCACACTTTGGGGTATGCAAGCAGCCCTCTCTGTGCACACTTTGGGGTATGCAAGCAGCCCTCTCTGTGCACACTTTGGGGTATGCAAGCAGCCCTCTCTGTGCACACTTTGGGGTATGCAAGCAGCCCTCTCTGTGCACACTTTGGGGTATGCAAGCAGCCCTCTCTGTGCACACTTTGGGGTATGCAAGCAGCCCTCTCTGTGCACACTTTGGGGTATGCAAGCAGCCCTCTCTGTGCACACTTTGGGGTATGCAAGCAGCCCTCTCTGTGCACACTTTGGGGTATCCAAGTAGCCCTCTCTGTGCACACTTTGGGGTATGCAAGCAGCCCTCTCTGTGCACACTTTGGGGTATGCAAGCAGCCCTCTCTGTGCACACTTTGGGGTATCCAAGTAGCCCTCTCTGTGCACACTTTGGGGTATGCAAGCAGCCCTCTCTGTGCACACTTTGGGGTATCCAAGCAGCCCTCTCTGTGCACAACACTTTGGATATCCAAGCAGCCATCTCTGCACACAACACTTTCTAGTGCACCACAAGGAAGGAGGGAAGGTTGCCTTTCTCTTTGCTAAAAATACCTTTTGCCTCCATCCATGACTGCCTGTTTCTAGCCCAGCCTTGGCAAAATGATTTTGCCTCTGGAAAACCACTCAGCTCTCTGCAGAGCGCACACCACCAACTCTGTAGTGGGAGTCAGGCTCAGATGACTTCTGGCACAGCACTGACAGTCACCACTGCTGGCAATGAGCTTCTCCATCCACCCATCTCACACTGAAGAGAGGGGAAAGTGCTGGCAAAAGAACAGACACCAACAACTCCAGTTCTGAGTGCAGCCTAACTGCACAGAAAGCAAATTTTGCTGCTTTGAACCAAGCCAAGCCAGGAAGCGGTTTTCCAGACAGCCATGATTTCATCAGACCCAGGGCCAGGTTTTTATCCATGGGCTCAGTCAGAAACACCCTGCAACACCCAAGGCACTGGTGTTCAACGGGACAGCACCAGTTTAGAGACTCAGGGTATCCCACTGCATCCCAGATCCCACTGCAATTATGGAAACACTTCAGGACTAATGTGAACAGAGCCAGCATCCTCCACAGAGAGCTCAATATATGTCTCAGGAGGCTCTGCAGCAGCAAGAAGCCCTGTCTGAGCAATAAACCCCAACCCACCACTTCTGGTCCCAAAGCATCAGCAGATGAATCCATCCCCACACTCGAGGGGACAACTCTACAGCCAGGATCCTGCAGTGCTGCAAGCTCCAGCTCCCACACAAGATTAATTAAGGCACATTAAACAAGCAGCAGGCTTCAAACGAGCTTTATTCAGTGGGAGCATTAGCTGCTGAAACAGGCAAGTGCCTGTGTTCTGGGAGGTGTGAGCTGCAGAGCCTCAGCAAGGAGCTGTGCCACCACGGGGATGGCAAACCTGGCACACTGTGAGGCTGTTGAAGGCCACAATGTGCCCAAGAGTTTACTTTCTTATAAACCACAATCAAAAAGTCCATAGAGCTACAAACCCCTGGGATCGCTACATGAGTAAACCAACCATGTTTTGATGTTAACTGGGCCCCTGGTACCCGCTGCTGTGGTGGGGGACATGGCACAGGACCACCCTACCCAACCCTTGGGCACCCCTATGATTATTCTGCAGAGCTGCAACCCTCTCTTCAAGGGGGCTACAGGAAGGCTGGGGAGGGACTATTGACAAGGGCTTGCAATGACAGGACAAGGGGCAGTGGGTTTGAACTGGCAGAGGGGAGATTGAAACTGGATGTTGGGAGGAAGTTCTTTCCAGTGAGGGTGGTGAGACACTGGCACAGGTTGCCCAGGGAGGCTGTGGCTGCTCCCTCCCTGGAGGTGTTCAAGGCCAGGTTGGAGGAGGCCTTGAGTGACCTGTGCTAGTGGGAGGTGTCCCTGCCTATGGCAGGGGTTTGGAACTGGCTGATCCTTGAGGTCCCTTCCAACCTTCCCATTCTAGGATTCTATAATTCTATGATTCTATGATACTGCAAAATAAGTCCTATTCTCCTGAGCAGACATGCAAGAAAAAGGGAATAAATGCAAATTAAAAAGCAGAATTTCAGCCTGAAACGATTTGTAATGGAAATGGTTAAACCCCAGAGTCACTTCAAGATAACCAACCGACTAAATCACCAACCCTCTTGATCGTGAGTCTCCGGATGGACAACTACAGAAGTGCTACTGCACAACACCGTGAAGCTGCCAGTGAGCAGCCTGTGCCATGGCCACCACTGCCCTCTGCTGATGGTCACCGCCAGCTGAGCAGAGCCAGAGGCCCTGGCGGCTCAGGAACCTGGTGATGGGCATCACTGCTTCATGCCACAAGCATTCATCTGCATGAGAAGAGTCTTCAGCTCTTGCCCGGGTTTGTTCCATGTGAGAAATCCACGAGGAAGAAAATAATAACCATGGAGAAGTTCCTGGGTTTGTGTGATGGTTTGGGAGTTCCCTGCCTCCCCACACTTGTAAAATCCCCCAGACTAGACTCAGCCAGCTCTAAGCTAAGGACTGAAGCTCTGTTTACAGCTCAGCACAATGTACAAGCAGAGATAGACACGATAGACAGCAACAGTTACAGACATAGACAAGTTAAAGGGAATACAGAAACACAACTCCCCTGCCAGAAATCAGAGACCCCAGGAGGGGTTCCCAACCACCCTTCCACCTTCTCCCCACCCCTGTACCTTACCCCAAGGTTTGCCTTACACACAAGGTGAGCTTGGAGGATGGGCCAGGGGGGTTCTTACACACAAGGTGAGCTTGGAGGATGGGCCAGGGGGGTTAGAAGGAAAGTGGTTAGTGAAGTTGCTTGGCAGAGAGGAGAAAAAGCAAGAAGCTGCCAGACTGCCCCAGAGTGTCTGTGCCCAAGTGGCTTATCTTTGGTTTGTATTCTTTTCTTATACATCTCAGCAAGCCTATGAGTGAAGCAGACATCACCATGGTTTTCTTTTCACAGCCTATAATATAATTTTCTCTATTAAAATATTCCAATTAGCCTCAAACCAGCACTGTTTGGAGAAGCCCAGACCGGACCCCGATAATCTTCAAAGTGGCTTTTTGAAGTCACTCCAAAGCACGAGGGTGAAGAGAGTGAAGGAACCTCACCCAGAAAGCTGGGCAAGGGAGAAGAAAACCCTCCCATGGGAGCTTGCACTGCTTCAGCAGGGTGCTGCCAGAGCACCGAGCCCCCTCCAGGCCCCCACCATGGGCAGCAGCCTAGCAGCAAACAGCCACGGCCACGCTGCAGCAGCAGCTTCCAAAACACTCCAAGCCCAGCAGTGCCTTCACACACAGACAGGGGGGTAACCACAGGAAAAAGGAGAGAGGGTCCAGCCCAGCTCGGGCCCGGGGGCAGGAGGAGCAGCACAAAAGTGGTGCTGGCTGGGGAGGGCCTCACGTTGTTCCCCTCCTGCGCGGGCGCAGGCGCCTGCAGTTGCACTTTTGCTTTGTGTGTGGCAAGGGGTGGGGACATGCTGCCAGCACCCACGGGGGCACCCAGAGGAGCCCTTCCAGACCGCAAAGGTAGGACTGGGGTCCTTTTATCTCCACTCATCTTTGGGTTGGGTTGTTGGGTCGAAATGGTACTGGGTGTTGTTGTTATTGCAACCGTGACTCGGTGGCTCTTGTTGCTTATGCTGGAAGTGCTGAGAGAAGATGGGGACACCTCAGTGAAGAGTCAGGAGGGTGCAGCAGCCTTAAACACTTACCCCTGAGGATCTCCACAAGTAAATGAGTAAGGGTGAGCAGATGCAGGCTAAGCCCAGATCTGGGCGAGGAGCTGATACCTCCATTGATCAGCAGAGTGAGCTGCTATGAGTGCTCGTGAGATGCTCTGCATATCCAGGGGAGAGGAAAGGGACAGCTCAAGCCAAAATAGGCAGCCCTGAAGAGTCCAGCCCTACTCTCTCTTACTATTAGGTGAGCATCAAGAAGCTGTGTTTAAGAACACCACCAACAACAGTGGTTTTGAACCTCTGAAAACAACCTCATGGCTGCTTGTGAATGGGCTCCTAAGTGGACTTTGAGGCCACACAGCCCCATCCCCACAAGCACGGGGATGACTGGCCTGATTGACTCTCTACTCCAAGTCTCTTTTGGGTTCCTCTCACTCTGTCTGCCCAGTGGATTTTCCTAAACTGTCTGTTCCTCCCAAGAGGCAGCTGGAGGAATTTCCACCAGTAATTTTCCACTGGTTTGCCAGACCTAGGAGGAAGGAGGCAGAATTAGCTGTGCCACCACCACCACTGCTCACAGCCTGGCAGGCAGCAGCTGCTCATCCCTGGGGTGTGTGCTGACACTCTGGATGGGAAACACACAGCTTTGGTACTTCTTACCATGCACATCCACCAGGGATGTCAGGGTGTACTGAGAAGGGAGGAGAGGAATTGAGGATTAGGTTACTGCACAACATCCCTACTCTGGGTTTATTCTCCCTTTTTAACCAGGATAAATACTAACAAGGCAGGACAAGAGCTTTTGCAAAGGATTAAAAGGCCAAGCAGTGTTTTTCCCATGGCATCAAAAACCAGAGGGTTTATTTTTTTCCTGCATGTTCTTGGAATTTACCCAGGCAAAATCCCCCCTGGTGTCCCTGCCTGTCTGCCTCACTGCCCACCAGTACAGCCCAGTCCCTCTTGCCTGTGAGCTACCCAAGGTTCCAGCCCCACAGCTCCTTCCCAAAATTTCAGTGCCAGAGTGGGAGTATCCCTCATGCAGATCCCAGCAGCTCCCAGCACATGCATGAGCAGAAAGGCAGGAAGCACAGACAGGGCAGAGGGTGGGAATGCCATGGAAACACTCTGGAAACTTAATAATGAGCAGATGAGAAATTAATCAAATAATAAATAGAAATAAACCCTTTTATCCTACTGTGCCAATGTCTCACAGTCCTGACCTGTATAATCTTGCCTACTTCCTTGCATTTTTGCCTGGAACAAACATTCAGCACCTTTAATGACTCACATTTCAGGCAACTATGGAAAAATGGATGGGATGGGATGGGATGGGATGAACAGGCAGTGGCTCTGTGCTCCACAACCCAGGCACAAAATGCTGCACCCACCTATGCTCCTTTGCACAGCATCAGCAAATAGATCCCAGCACCCCAGAGCATGCCTGGTGTGTGGTGTCAAACAGATGCTGGGCAAGAGGAGGGTACTCTGGAGGCTACTGGTAGCCAGGTTGGGACACAGTGCTGATGGGATCTCAAGAATGCCCAGGCTGGGTTAAGGCAATGACACAGGGTCAGGGTTCCTGCTCAGTAAGGACAAGCCTAGCAAGACACAAGAGATCCAGGGGATGCCTAATAAAAACCCTCTGGCTTCTGTGGGCAGATTTGCCAGAAGAAATAAAAATCTCCACAGTAAGAATGGCAAGAAGCAACATGACTCCTATGGAAGAGAATCCTCCTATCACAGAATGGTTTAGCTTGGAAGGGACCTCAAAGATCATCCAGTTCCAACCCTCCACCATAGGCAGGGACACCTCCCACCAGTACAGGTCACTCAAGGCCTCATCCAACCTGGCCTTGAATACCTCCAGGGAGGTTGTGGAGCACAGAAGCACAGAATGTGATCTTTGATCACATTCTGTGCTTCTGTGCTCCACAACCTCCCTGGGCAACCTGTGCCAGTGTCTCACCACTCTCACTGCAAACAACTTCTTCCTACCATGCAGTCTAAACCTCCCCTCTGCCAGTTTAAACCCATTCCTCCTCATCCTGTCATTGCAAAACCTTGTAAATAGTCCCTCCCCAGCCTTCCTGTAGGTCCCCTTCAGTTAGAGCAGGTCCAGAGGACATCACAAAAAATAATCCAAGGGCCTGAGTACCTCTTCTACTAGCATAGGATGAGAGAGTTGGGATTGTTCAGTATGGAGAAGGAAAGGCTCCAGGGAGATATTTGTGTGGCCTTTCAGTACTTAAAGGAGCCTTTAGGAAAGATGGGGAGAGATCTTTTAGCATGGCCTGTTGTGACAGGACTAAGCTAGGGAGATTAGACTGAGTCTAAGGAAGAAATTGTTTATGCTGAGGGTGGTGAGACACTGGGGCCCAGGCTGCCCAAAGAGGTAGGAGATGCTGCATTCCTGGAACCACAACCACTGCAGGTCAGGTTGTTTGGGGCTCTGCTCTAGTTGAAGATGTCCCTGCTAACTGCAGGGGGTTTAGGCTAGATGAGCTTCCAAGGTCCTTTCCAAGCTGAAGCACTCTACAATTCTATGACACAAAGCCCAAATATCTACCAATGTAGATATCTATCAATGTAGAAGAGCCCTCAAAAAGGATGAAAATGACTTTATCCTCTCCAGACATCTTTAAAAACAACCAAGAGGTAATGCACAATTATTACTTTCTTTGAACAGAGAGGTTGTGGAGTCTCCTTCTCTGGAGGCATTGAAAACACACCTGGATGTGTTTCTGTGTGACCTGCTCTAGGTGATCCTGGATGATCTTTTGAGGTCCCTTCTAACCCCTAGCATCCTGTGGTTCTGTGAACACCTCTTGACTATTGCTGCTAGTAGTTATTCTTCACCAAAACAGGGCAGCAGCACTCCAGGTGTCACAAAAAACAAATGGTTACTAGGAGAGACCCAGCACAAGACACCACTGCCCTGCTCTGGTGCCCGGGCCAGCTCCTATGTCACCACCTTCCCACAGAGGGAGGGATGAAACTGTCACCACCACACCACCTCTGCTCACACAACTGCAGCAGGAAACGCAATTTCTCTTTGAAGTCATTCTTGTGCATGTTCCTCTTTTAGGCTGTGGAAGAGAAGAGGCAAAAAATAGACAAGAGCTCAACTAAGCCTCCCTCAAAAAGGTAAGTCAGCAGGCGACAAGAGGGTGTTTTGGTCAGCTGCAGCTCTGCCTATGTCACCTCTGCCACAGGATTTGTGTTTTTACAGCACTGATAGCAGCCCCACCCCCGACCCTGGGGCCCACACTCCCACTGCTCTCCTAAGCCAGCAGCAGGCTTTGCAAGGATGGTGCTGGGGGGCAGGACACAGCTTACCTTGGCTCCAGGAGGAAAAGGGAGGTGTTGAGCAACGTTCCATGCTCCTAAAGGACCTGAGCTCCAAGAGGGGACCAGGCATGATGCTAGAGAACCTAAAAACAGTGCCTAGCCGTGGGCTGCTTTCCCTTGAGCTGATTTAAGAGCCTCTCCTCCACCAAGCTGGGGTTTAGGAGCTGCAGTGGCTTTACTTCCTAGCCTAAAACCCACAGGATTTGCTAAGGAGGGTCCTGGGTTGACCTGAGCAGGTGAGGAATCCAATTCCTCACGGAGGCTGTGACTCTCAGTACAAATAAGAAGCCTTCATCCAGTGCCCTGAGGTGGCTGACTGTGAGGTCTCCTTGGTAAAACAGGGGTGGGGGTGGCTCAGGGGAAGAAGGAAGGGGAGAGTCTCACACCTAGCACCGCAGCCAGCCCCGTGTGCTGAGGGGAAGCGAGCACAGAGCACAAGAAACAAAATTTCCTCTTTCTGGAGGTTTTTTTTAGCAGCCTGCTGGTTTTTAAGAGAGCACATTTGGCTGAAGCATGCAGTGTTACTGCTCAGGGTTTCCAAAGTGCCTCTTCTCACGCTGCTGTATTTTTACTTCTCCTCTGAGGGCAGCTGCTCTCACAGGGGCATTTCTGGGTACCCTAGGTGAGCACCCTCACTGCTCTCTGGCTTGAGCTGGGTTTTTTGGGATGTCTCATGCTGCAGGTTTGCAGCCCCAGGGAGAGGCAGAAGTGCTGCAAGTGGTTGCCTGGGCTGGAGGGAGCAGAGGATGGCCTTGCAGGAAAGCTGCTGCTCAGTGGGGATGCAGAAATTCAGACACTGGGAATGCAGCAGGGAAGATGTTGGCGTGCATGTGTGTGTGCACCGGGCTGTGGACAGGCAGAGGGGCTGGGACTGCATCTTGGCATTCTCTTCATGTGCCTCATGGCCCAGAGATGGAGGTAGGGTGGATTTACCCAGCTGGGAACACAGCCAGAGGTAAAGGAGCATGATTCAGTCTCCCTGCCTGGGCAAGACATGAGAGACAAGCTTGTTTAGAAAAATCCCTGGAACAAAGAGCTGAGTGATACAGGTTTAGGGCTCTGTCTTACAAACACCCCTGCATGTGGTCCCAGGCATAGCTCTGCCCAAGCAGCATTCAGAGCAGTGGTGCCAGCTGGGCACATGGGCTTTGCAGGAGCAGAACACCTCTATGGGCAGCAAGTGATGGCATCATAAAGCCACCCCAGCTCCTCACTGCTGGCACTTCAGAGCAAACTTCAGTCAAGGAGTTCAGGGTGGGGGAAAAAAGTGAAAATGAACCTAAGGAAAAGCTGTGCAGCTCCTTGTGAGATACTTTCTCTGTGCCAGGCAGGCTGCCCATGTCTAAGAGAACAGTGCTGGTGTCTAGGAAGCCAAGTAGGAAGCGAGGCTCCCCAGGAGTGAGAGGATACACCTGGCCACTTGTACCCCAGTCTCACTGCCAGGGCACAGCCCAGGAATCTACAACACTGTTGTTTAGCTCTGGCACCCCAGCAGGGCCAGGATCTGGATAGGAAGTCTGGACACATCATGCTGAGAGGTTTGCTGTAACAGTAAAGACAGACACATCTTCATAGGGCCTCAGCATTGCCGTGGAAAACCAAGACAAAGGAGAGCTTCCCTCCCATCCTCCTTAAGTGCCAGTGCACACTGAGCAGCTGTGGATGCTTTCCCAGCACAGCCTGCTCCACCTGTACCTACACTCAGTGTTTTCAAGCCCAGCAAGGTGATTTCTGACCATTTGGGAATGATGTACTGGTTTTGGCCCACTGGTCTGGCTTATTCCCAGCACTGCATTGAAGGGAGGAACCCTCCCAAAGTGGGTGTCACTGTCAGGAGGCCCCAAAGTGGTTAGGCAGCCAGAGAGGGTGCTCTCTTAAGTCCCAGGGCATCAGAGGTACTGCCAAAAACCAGCCACATCCACATCCTCCTCCTATTGAGTTGTACCAGTCGAACTCCAGCTTGGAAATGTAAACCCTCAACCTGGGTTATTAAGCAGTGACAGATAAAACCTAACGAGTAGGTGAGCACTGATTAGTTTCCCTGCACGACAAAGAGATTACTCACATTTTCTAGGCTTAGTTGTGCAGGTTTGTGGCTCAGAAGCAGGGTGGAGAATTAATAAAAGGACTGGAAAGTTTGTGAATAAGAGGCTCTTTAACTCTGCAGCTTATTAATCATTCCTTCTGAAGGGTAACGGGATTCTGTTCCCAGCCAGTCTGGTTACGTTACGCAACGGCGCGCAACAGAAGCTGCACAAAGAGACCCAGAAAAGCTGCCCCTGAACCATTTCCTTTTGTACAAGATGCTCTGTTTCCACTCAAAGCTGCTTCAGAGCTTCAGTGCAATCACCCTGGCAAGTGTTAAACATCAGCTTCACGAGAAGTGATCACATTTTAATGCAGAGGAAGACGCACCAGGGACTGCAGTAGGGCATCATTCTGCCTCTCCTGATGCCACTTGGCATCTCAGCTGGCACCTACAAACTTTTCCCACTTAACACCTTTAAGACCATTAAGGTTAATGCTTCAGGCTAAAGCAAAATGGAAATCTGAGAGGACTGAGCCATTAGGTTTGTGGAACCTCATGAGACTCAAGAAGGGCAAGTGCAGAGTCCTGCACATGGGGAGCAATAACCCTCTGCAGCAGCAGAGGTTAGGGCTGATCTGCTGGAAAGCAGCTCTGTGGAGAAGGACCTGGGAGTGGACACCAAGTTCCCCATGAGCCAGCAATGGGCTCTTGTGGTCAAGAGGCCAAGGTTCACTTGGGGTACATTAAGCAGAGTGTAGGTTTAATGTAGATCCAGAAAGATTGCCCTCCCCCTCCAGTCCACCCTGCTGAGGCATAACTGGAGTACTGGGTCCAGTTCCTCGCTCCGCAGTTCAAGAGAGACAAGGAACTATTGGAGAGTGTCCAGCAGAGGCTACAAAGATGCTGAGGGCATTGGAGCATCTGTCTGAGGAGGAAGGGCTGAGAGATCTGGGGCTGTTCAGCTTGGAGAAGACTGAGAAGGGATCTTCTCAATGCTAAGCAGTATCTCAAGGGCAGGAGGCAAGAGAACAGGGCCAGACTCTTTTCAGTGGTACCCAGTAACAGGACAAGGGACAATGGGGCACAGACTGGAACCCAGGAGGCTACATTTAAACGTGAGAAAAAGCTTCTTTGCTGTAAGGGTGTTGGAGCCCTAGAGCAGACTGCCCAGAGAGGTTGTGGAGTCTCCTCCTCCTGAGAGATTCCAAACCCACCTGGACATTGTGGTCCTGAGCAAGCTGCAAGTACAGTTTATATTCTATTTATGAAAGATAACTGAAGAAGCTGACCTCAATTTACTGAAAGCCACCAACTCAGGACTTCCACTCTGTGCTTCAGCAGCAGAAGCAGTGGAAAAATGTTCCTTTCTGAGGTGTGTGTGTAAGGCTCAGGCTCATTTACATAAGGAGCAGATTCTGTGCTCTCCTCTTGCCTGCCTATAGCAGTGGTGTGGGTGGGATGTTTCTGAAAGGCTTTTCTGCAAAGACCAGGGGAGAATTAACCTCCTGAGCGCTATGGCAAGAGTGTCCATCTGCCTATAGCACAGAGGTAAGGAGGGATGGAGGCACAGTGCTGATTGGAGCATCTCTGTGCCTGCCATGCACTTGGGTAGGTGAAGACCAGTGCAACTGGATGGAAAAGCTGGAGCTGGGAATGGGCAGCTGCAGAAATCCAGCAGCAAGTTAAACATGCCCTGTGAGCAAGGGTGACCTCTGTTTGGTAGTATAGCATGAGGGGCTGGTTGGTAGCAGCAACTAAACACATTTTCTCCTTACTCCTTGGTGGTTGTGCAACTCACTTCAGTGGGTAGAAGAGCTGATCACCACAGATAGCACTAGTGAGAGGGTTCTGCTGGAGAGGTGTTCTACCATTCCTTTCAAGCTTTCCCATACTCTCTGCTTTGTAAGATCTGTGTCCCCCAGCAGTGTTCTAACTTTGTTTTCTGGCTGCAGGGTCATGTTGCTTGTCAAACTCCTGCGTTGAGAGAAGTGACTGAAGTGCCACCAAAAAAAGTAACAGAGGTGAAGCTCCAGTGATGAACGTGACCACTTCAGCACAGAATGGTTCATTTCTTGGTGTGGATCCCCTCCCTGCCAACACTGCCAACAACTAGAGTGAGGTCTGGTAGCTTCTGACAAAGAGCATGAGCAGAGCACACCAGCAGGACTTCACTTAACTCAGCCCATAATGAAGCTCCTCCCCAGACTGGACATGATGATTGGATAACCAAAGCCTCACGCACCAAAGCCAGGGCTGAGCATCGACAACCTGAGGACGAGCTGGCTGCAGGACCTGAGTGAAGAACACCGCCTCGATGGTCTCCAGAGGTCCCTCATACTGTGCTTCTGTGATATCATGCCTGGGCTGAGCACAGGTCTGGAACACAACCATGACCAACAGCTCGACCTGCACTGAACCAGACCTCAAGTCCTACTACGCTATCACCTACACCTGCATCCTGGTGCCTGGGCTCATAGGCAACACCTTAGCTCTGTGGGTCTTCTACGGCTACATGAAAGAGACCAAAAGGGCTGTCATATTTATGATCAACTTAGCCATCGCCGACTTAGCACAGGTGCTGTCCTTGCCCCTCAGGATCTTCTACTACTTGACGGGGACATGGGAATTTGGAGGAGGTCTCTGCATGCTTTGCTTCTACCTGAAGTACGTCAACATGTACGCCAGCATCTACTTCTTGGTCTGCATCAGCGTGCGGCGCTACCTGTTCCTGATGCACCCCTTCAGAGCCAGCAACTGCAAGCGCCTCTGCGACATCTACGTCAGCGTGGCTGGCTGGCTCGTGGTCTGCGTGGGCTGCTTGCCTTTCCCTCTCCTCAGGCTCCACAACGACGCTACAAACACGTGTTTCGTGGACCTTCCCGTACAGCGAGTTGACCTTTCCACCTCCGTCGCGATGGTGACCGTAGGAGAACTGCTGGGGTTCGTCACACCCCTCCTCATCATCCTCTACTGCTCCTGGAAGACTGTCCTGTCGCTGAGAGAAAACAATTCGGCTTCCCGAGACCTCGGGGAGAAGAAAAAGGCTTTAAAGATGATTCTCACCTGTGCTCTGGTGTTTCTCATTTGCTTTGCCCCCTACCACATCAGCTTCCCCTTAGACTTCTTCGTCAAAACCGAAAAGATTGGCAACAAGTGCGTGCAGAAGGTGATCTCCGTCTTCCACGCCGTGGCTTTGTGCCTGGCCAGCCTGAACTCCTGCGTGGACCCAGTCATCTACTACTTTACTACAGATGAGTTCAGGAGACGCCTTTCCAGGCAGGACCTGCACGACAGCGTTCAGCTCCACAGCCTTGGTTCTGCGAGGAAGAACTCCAGGGACGTGCTCAGGAAGGATGCCATGGGCTGCTAGCACTGGCCTGCCCCGAGCTGTGCCCAGAACTCCAAGTGTTCACTAGATCTTGGGGGATGGCACTGTTGTTTTTTCGCCCCCAGGACTTTGAGAGTGCTGACTCAGACAAACTTCTGCTGGTTTCAGCGAGGGTTGGAGAAAACCAAACCAAACACCACCCTCCCTGAACCCAAACCTGACCAAAACTGTCTTGATTTAATACCCTGGTTACAAGTTTTCCCCGAGGAGTGTGCAATTCCCACAGGCCTGTGCAGTTGTCACAGGCCTCACATCTAAGCTGGGCAGCCAGCAGCAGGTAGCTTTCCCTGTAGGAGGAAGATGTGAACATGTGGTGAGAAGTGATGCTGATGTTGGACAATGTCCTAGCCACTCACTGTGGTTTCAGCTAGAGGCATCAAAGACTTTAAGGTCTTGCTATGCAGAAAGAATTTGATGGTGACACAGTATTGAACATTTCTGAAGCAAAAGACAATGCAGCAGTGACTCATTTCTATGAAGAGCACCGAGAGCCCATCTCAAACCGTGTTGACCAGAGAGAGAGGAGCATAAGGGGGCCCCAAAGGACTCACCAGTTAAGTAATCAAGCAACCCTCCATTTTGGAGCATAGCAAATGACATCGCTCCACACCACACAGTCATTGAAGCATCCAGACACTATTTAGCTGCCATCAGTTCCCATTTCTGGCTCAAAAGCCCTCTGGTTGGAAGCCATACTGCTGCCTTGGAGAAGCTTCGACTCCTAGTGCTGTGCTTTGAGGGCAGTGGGTCAGGTTAGACATCCATCAAACCTTCCAGGCTTTCTTTTCCACAAAGATGGGGCAAATTCACAGATTGCACTAGTCAAGGAACCCTTGTCCAACACCCCCCCACTGTGTCAGCAAGGACGCCTCTAACTAGATCAGGCAACCCAGGGCCACATCAAGTCTGATCTTGAATGTCTCCAGGGATGGGGCCTCAGGCCCATCCCTTTCACTGATAACTGACCCTGCCCCACAACATCTCCTCTTCATTTAACCACAGCATGATCAAAACACAGTCAGAGGCACCAAACCATTCAGGTTATTGTAAAGAGGAACTCCAGGCAGAGGCAAAGGTGCCACCAACAGGCTCCAAGAGATTTAAGAAAGGCTCAGATGTGGATGTATCTAAATAATATTTTTGGGGTTTTAAAATCAAATGAGAGAAGCTTTGGGCTTGACTGGTGTTTCATTTGCACCTTTTTGTAAAATTAATTTTTCTGTGAGCATCTGAAATGTTACATTTTGAACTGTAAAAATACTGTGACCATATTTGGGTTTATTTAATGGAAATGTTGTTTTCTAGATTTAATTTATGACAACCCTCTCCCCATATTTTGTAGAAAAATCAAATGTGACTCCCACAGAGTGCTGGAGCACAAAAACTTGGGGTTTATTTTCTATTCAATAAACTACAACTCCACCACCTCATACCTATAGGAGTCTAAGCCAGTGAGTTGGCTGCGTAAGCCCTGCTAATCATGGAATGGTTTGGGTGAGAAAGGCCCTTTAAAGGCCACCTAGTCCAGCCTCCTGCACTCAGCAGGGACATCTTCCACCTAGTCTGACTCTCCCCTCACCACCACAATAAGCTCTGCTAAAAAGTCTGTCCTCAGCTTTCTTATAGGTCTCTTTACTGGAAGCCTACAAGAAGGTCTCCCTGGAGCCTTCTCCTCTCCAAGCTGAACCCCAACTCTCTCAGCCTGTCCTCACAGCAGAGGGCTGCTGGCCCTTGGATTATTTCTGTGGCCTCCTTTGGTCCCACTCAGGTCTTTGTGCCTCCTGTGGTGAGGACTCCAGAGCTGGACCCTGCACTGTAGGTGAGATCTCAGGAGGGCAGAGGGGCAGAATCCCCTTCCTTGACCTGCTGCCCATACTGCTGGGGATGCAGCCCACTCTGCACAGCAAGATGGGTTATTCACATCAGCATTAACAGTCCCTCCTTAGAGGAAGTCAGGTGCAACAGCTGTGGTAGCTCACATGAGTTGAATTCAGGAGAAACCTGCCCATCCTGCTTGCCACAGCACTTCTGCTCCAGGTTGGATCTGCTTGGGCTGTGCTCCCCACCAGAGAGATCTCACAGTCCCATGGCTGATGTGGTCACAGCTCTTTGGAGAATCAGAGTATTACTTATGCCAGCCCATGCTAGAGCCTTGCTGCAATCCCACATCAGCACAGAGAGGCTCTGCTGCATTTCTGCCACCCAGCAAAGTCTCAGGTGGGGATGGCACATGGCACACAGGGGATCTGGAGAGGACAGCTTTGTCTGGAATGCAGTGGAAGCTATGTAGGTGCTGAGGGGCCTCTGTGAGGAGGAAAGGCTGACTGAGAGCCCTGGCGCTGTTTAGCCTGGAGAAGAGCAGCCTGAGAGGGGACCTAATCAATGTTCCTCAGTACCAAAAGGGCAGGGGCAAGAGGATGGGGCCAGACACTTCTCTGTGGTGCCCATCAACAGGACAACGGGTAATGGGCACAAACTGGAACCCAGGAAGCTCCATCTGAACATAAAGAGAAAATTCTTTTTTGCAAAGGTGAAAGAACCTTTGCCCAGACTGCCTAGAAAAGTTGTAGAGTCTCCTCTGTAGAGATTCCAAACCTCCCTGAAGTTTAGGGCAACCTGTTGTAGGTGATCCTGTTTCAGCTGGAGGGTTGGACTAGATGATCCCTAGAGGTTACTTCTAAGCCCCATCATGCTGGGATTCTTAGGGACCTTAAGCTGTTCAGAAGCAGCACTGAGGGTTGTTTTTTAAAGTCTTCTTTACACATGAAACAAGGCAAAGGAGGCTGACGCAGCTCTGGGTGGAAGCAGAGCCCTTGGTCTATTTCTAAACATCACAGCCCCCCCCCCATTTCCATGGCCTCCCACACAGCAGTTTGGCTCCAAACCCACGCGCTGCAGAAAGCACAAGGGCTGCCTGCAGCAGCTGCAGCCCATTTCATCACACTTCGGGCACCACTTCTCAGAGCTTCCTTTGTCACAGTCAGCAAGAGAAAAAGACTTGCAAGTGGTTTTGTTTCGTTTCACACATTGAGACTTGAAGCTCTACTTGCAAGCAGAGCCTGCTATGGCGGTGGGAGGGCACACGCCTGCCTATCCGCACCTTAGCCTCTTTCCTCCTTCATGAGATGGTTGTGGTCAGCCATGCCAGAGACCAAAGATGCTGTTGACAGCAGGCTTCGAGAGAGCATTGAGACTGTAGGCAGCAATCCTGCCCAGGAACTGCTGTCTGCAGCTGCACCAAAAGCGTCATCCTCCAGAGCCACACAAAGCTCTTTTCCAACCTGTTTAACCAGCACATACCTAAGTGCGTCAACCCCTTCAGTCTGCACATGACCTTAGAATCACAGAATAGTTTTGGTTAGAAAAGACCTTTAAGATTATCAACTCCAACCACTAGCCCAGCACTGCCAGGTCACCACTAACCCATGTCCCACAGCAGTTTTTAAATCCCTCCAGAGATGGGGACTCCTACCATTTCCTTGGGCAGCCTGTTCCAGGGCTTGACAAACTTTTTGGGGAAGATATTTCTCCCAGTGTTCAGCACAGACCTCCTCTTGACCGAACTGAGACCACCTCCTCTCACCCTATCACTTGTTACTGTTGCATGCACAATGTTGTACTGCACTGGTGGAAACTCACTGCTGTAGCTCTGAGCCAGTCACCTGACATCTTTCCATGTCCCTTCCTCTTGCACCACAAGCGACCTGTTCCGTTTTCACCTCCTCCACACAACTCATGACTCAGTGTAGGTGAGGTCTGCTCAGGACTCCCAGCCACCTTCTGCTCCTCCATCAGCAGGGGAAAAAGAGAAGATCACAGCCCAGTACACAGGTCCTGGGGAAAGGGAACAGGCATGGGTGTGACTTTTGGTGGTTACTGCTGTCTCCTCAGTGGGGAAGACCTGGGTGCTTGTTCCTGCTTCCAGCTCTATTTCTGTAGCTTACATCAAACCAGCACGGGATACACTCCGTAAACATCACCAGCTGCTGGCAAGGCTTAAGTGGGGCTTTTTGGTGGCAGTTAGGGCTCCATTTTAAGGAATCTCTATCCTGCCCATGTGTGGGTGGCTACCTCTATGAAACCAGGTCTGACAACCAGAGTCTGTTGCAGCACATGTTAGACCTTAAAAAAAAAGTCCTTCTTCCACTCAGCACCAATACCGTCTGGACATACACAGAGGTGCCTACAAAGTTAAATGGAGAGGAAAAATGAAGTCTCTCAGAGGTTAGATACCTCCATGGTCACCAAATTATCTTCAAGATAATTTTTGTTGCCAGTCTGTTCAAGTTTCACAGAATCACAGACACATGCAGGTTGGCAGAGCCCCTCAGGATCACCAAGTCCAACCTAGAAGCCTACTCTGCAAGATTCACCTCAAACCATAGCCTCAAGCACCACATCCAAGCCAGTCTTAAACACATCCAGGCTGGGTGACTCCACCACCTCCCTGGGCAGCTCATTCCAGTCTCTGACCACTCTCTCTGTGAAAAACTTTTTCCTGTTGTCCAATCTAAACCTCCCCAGCTTCAGCTTGAGGCCATTCCCCCTTGTTCTGTCTCCAATTCCCTGTGAGAAGAGATCAGCGTCAGCCTCGATTTCCTCTTCCACCTCTGCATTTTTTTGCACACTAAACTTAGAATTCAGAGGGAAAAAAAACAAACAACCATGAACAGCTTCAAAGCCATAACAACCAACAAAGGTGAGATGAGCAGAAAGGATGTCATTGACTGTTACAAGACCTTGTGAGAATTAACAAATCTCTTTGCTCATCTGCCTGCCCAGTTTCCCACTGGGCTCAACAGTGATGTAAAAAAGGACCACCTTGATGGGGCTCCA
Organism: Eubucco bourcierii; assembly: GCA_013396675.1. NCBI lineage: Eukaryota > Metazoa > Chordata > Aves > Piciformes > Ramphastidae > Eubucco > Eubucco bourcierii. The sequence continues at coordinate 167,000 of VWZE01010290.1, forward strand.
GCTAAGTGAAGGTTATGGTTTTTACCAGCAGCTGCCATGGTCTGCTCTAAGCCCTCCGTGGCCAGCTTCACCTCATAGGAGTCACAAGATAAGAAACTTGATTTTAAGATGTTTAATCCACCCAGATCTTGCCTTGGCTGAGCAGTTTCTCTAACCTGCTGTCAGGCTGTTTATCAGTCCTGTGGTTCAGCACCATTATCTTGCCCAATCTCCACTGTTACATGACACAGTCCATACTTAAAGACATAGTGCTGCATCAAGAGGAGTGTGGCCAGCAGAGGAAGAGAGGGGATTCTGCCCTTTGACTCTGCTCTGATGAGATCCCAACTTAAATACTGCATCCAGTATTGTGTCCCCAGCATAAGGAGGACAGAGAGTTGTTGGGGTGAGTCCAGAGAGGGGCCATAAAAATGATCCAAGGTCTGGAGCACCTCTGCTGTTGAGGACAGGCTGAGGGAGCTGGGGCTGTTCAGCCTGTAGAAGACTAAACTCCAGAAGGACCTTAGAGCTGCCTTCCAATACCTGATGGGAGCCTACAGAAAGCCTGCAGAGGCTTTTTTTTCATATGGGTGCCTAGCAATGGACAAGGGGGAACAGTTTGAAGCTGAGGCAGAGTAGGTTTAGAGTGGATCTTAGGAAGAAGTTCTTCAGCATGAGGGCAGTGAGATTCTGGAGCAGGTTGCAGATGCCTGCTCTCCAGAGGTGTTCAAGGCAAAGCTGGATGAGGCCTGGAGCAGCCAAGTGTAGCCAAGAGACATCCCTACCCACAGTAGGGAGGTTGGATTAGATGTTCTCTGAGGTCCCTTCCAACCTAGGACCATTTCACAAACTCATCCAAATGTCAGTGTTCTGCTGTAGATGCTCTACAGACAGGGTCCATCTTTTAGGGCTAGAGGGTTTTTTTTTTTTTTTGGCAAGTATGGTTTTTGCTTGGTTGTTTTTATCCTAAAAGAGTAAATGATAACACAGAAGAGGTAGAAACCAAATGATGCTGATGAAGAAGGAGGAGGAGCTTTGGAGTGGGAAACCAACAACAAATATTGTGAGCTTGCAAATAACTGCAGCTATCCAGGCTATCTGGAAATAGAGTATTTATAAAGGAAATATAAAAGTTGTGGAGAGTTGCAGCTCACTCCTTTTACACTCAAGGCACTCTGTCAGTAATTTTGTTTTTCCTCTATTATGAGTAATTTCCCTATTAAAAACACCCAAGGGTCTCAATCGACAGTGAAAACAGGGCCTTAGAAACCTACCAGCAGTAAGCAGCTCTAGGTACAAGCTCTCCTCCACACAGACACATCTCTGCCCAAGCAAACCCCTACTGCAGAAAACACTTTCAGGCAGTCAGTAACAGAAGGAAGCTGTGTCTTCGGAGCATCACTCCTGCTTCTTAGCCACTCAGATGCCCACCTGATTCAGTGGCGGTCAGCGAGTTGACAAGAGCAGGAACAGTGAAGCTTTGACAAGAGCAGGAAGAAGGCTCAGAGCTGAAGGAGAGCTGCTTGCACTGCAGACAGATGTATCAGATAAGCAGGAATGCTTTCATTTCAGACTGCAAACTTAGATGAAAAGGCAGCAGCAGTTACAGCTCAGCTCACAACCACACAAGTGCTACTGTCAATTTGGTGTAAACATCTGATTCACCCCCACCAAGTGAGGACACAAAACCATGACTGCTTCCAGCTTCACACTGGGCACACCAGTTAGGGTAGGGTAGCCTGAATGGTGGCTTCTACATCCCTCTTATTTTCCTAAGCCTTAAGGCTCACTAACTAGTGAAAGAAGCTGAGAATGTGGGACCACAAAGAAGCTCTGACCATCAAGTGCAGAGAAACCACTGGTTGAGAGTGCAGCCACCACTGATACCACCATCCACAGAACCAGAACCCCAAAGCATCCCTGACCTCCTAAGGGATTTCTGATCATCAAAGTGAAAGCTGGGGGTTTACCTATCCCTGGATCTATTCCTGAAGAGTTCCATGTGCCAGCACTCTCACTCCAGAGTAAAAGCAGCCGATTCCACTTCAAGAAGGGATCAGGTTTGAAGGAAGTTCTTTGTTCTAGAATCAGATGTCCATACACAGCCTCAAAACAGAACAACTTCAGACATCAACGAGGCCTAAAATGGAAGATGGTGAGAACCTGAGCAGACACGATGTCCATAACCACTGCCAGGATGACTTTCAAAGACTGAATTCCCTTTCATGTGGAATTTGGAGGTGTCACAGCACAAAAGGAGAGCAAACATGCTTAAATAAACAGAATAGTTGAACTATAAGAAACCATGTCCTCTGGAGGTAGAGTGCTAGGTGGAGAGTCTTTAATTACTCTCAGGACAAGAAATACACCCATTGCTATTGCCTAGGTAATATCACAACTACATACACTTCATGAAGAAATAGCTCTAATGAAGTGACTAATTATACATGTAATAATTATTTTGGCTGCATCAATGCAAGCTCCAATCAATGGCAGCCTTTGGGCTCTGTGCCATAGCTGGCAGCCAAGCCATCCCCCACACAGCTCAAAATTAGGACAGGTAAAGCAGCTCTAAGCCTTTCCAGCCTGACCTCAAGCTTGGTTTTCCCAGAGTGGTAGTTCAGCCACACACTACTCATTATGCTGCTGCAGAGACTATGTGGACTGCACAGCATTTAGCTGTCCCTACAAATATCCTCATCTCTCCTGGGACTTTTCAGTGTGGGTCATGGCAGGAGAACACAAGATGCAATGCAACAGATCAGGGAAGTGGCAGGGTGGAGGAAGCTGTCTCCAGTTAGAATGAAAACATGATGACACCTTTGTAGTCTTCAAGTTCTTCAAAGATCAAGAAAGCAAGCACCAACCTACAAGGTCTAAAGCTGGCAGTCCATTATCAAAGGGGTTGTCCCACTTCAGCCCACCCTGCTGCAAAGCTGCACTGAGGAAGCTGAGGAAGAACAAATCCCAGACAGAAGAGGAGAATTTAAAAAACAGTAACCCAGAAATTTTCTTAGGGAAATTCAGAGCTGATTTCAGCACTCTGACATTTCTGCCATTGCCCACCATAAACTCAGTGGAGCATGCCTGTGTTTTTAGTGGTCTTCCTCGCAATGCCAAGAACAAACATAGTCCCCAGAAGTCACTCCAGTCTTTCTGAAGACTTTGCCAGGCTTTTCATCCTCCAGGCATCCACATCTATACCATGACTTCTCCTGTGGGTGCGAGGTAAGAGCTTGTCACTGCCACACTGAGCACGGTTAGAAAAGAGGAGGCTCAGGGCAGAGCTCATTGCTGTCTGCAGCTACCTGAAGGGATGTTGTAGCCAGCTGGGGTTGGGCTCTGATCCCAGGCACCCGGGGACAGAACAAGGGGACACAGCCTCAAGCAGTGTCAGGGGAGGTCTAGGTTGGATGTTAGGAGGAAGTTCTTGCCAGAGAGAGTGATTGGCATTGGAATGGGCTGCCCAGGGAGGTGCTGGAGTCACTGTCCCTGGAGGTGTTGAAGCAAAGCCTGGACGGGAAACTTAGTGCCATGGTCTGGTTGGTTGGTTAGGGCTGGGTGAGCTTGGAGGTCTCTTCCAAGCTGTCATTCTATGATTCTGTGACTGTGCTGCAGCAGCCCATAGCACAGACTTGGCTTGCTGCAATAAACCTCACATCTAGGTTATCAAGTTCAAGATGCTGAAGGTCTGTTTCACGCCAGGTTGAAGTCTCAGTATTTCATTCAAAGGTCTTCACACTGTTCCTATTTTTAGTTCCCTGGATGCTCAAGGTATTTATATATTCAAGGAACAGATCAATCCCTATGAATTTTCATAAAGTCTGGCTGGAGAAAACTGAAGTTGTAGTATAAAACCAACACCTACACTAATGGATCACACACCATTGGCAGCCCACATCTTACCAGTCAGACAAAAAGCCATCAGGCTCCTACAAAGGTCAACAGCATCTCCTTCAAAACACAAATTGAAGTCTGTTCTTAATAATGATTATTCACAGAATCCCAGCATGGTGGGGGTTGGAAGGGATGTCTGGAGATCCAAGCTCCCTGCTACACCATCACCACCCAAAGCAGGTTCCCCAGGATCACAGCATCCAGGTGGGTTTGGAATCTCTCCAAAGAATGACTCCACAACCTCTCTGGGCAGCCTGCTCCCAGGGCCCTGGCACCCTCACAGCAAAGATATTTTCCCTCATGTTCAAATGGAACATCCCAGGTTACACAGTTTGCACATGTTGGCCCCTGCCCTTTAGCTACTGACCAGCATTGAGAAGATCCCCTCTGAGGTTGCTCTTCTCCAGGCCAGACACTCCCAGGCCCCTCAATCTGTCCTCATCAGAGAGGTGCTCCAGCCCCACAAGCATCTTCACAGCCTCTGCTGGGCTCTCTCCAGTAGCTTCTTGTCTTTCTTGAACTGGGGAACCCAGAAGTGGCCCCAGTACCCCAGATGTGGCCTCACTAGGGCAAGTGTCTGATTATTTAAATGTGAAAGAAAAAACCCTCACCTGTAGCACTGTAAAAGGAACTCATCCAAAGCATTGCCAAATTACCATTCATAAAGGTATTAAAAACCTACATCTAAATATACTGTGTCAGGAAAGCCACCTGCAAGCTGGCCTAGAGATAACTTGTCAGTCAAGTGCAGAGATACTGCTGCTGGTCTTGTGGACACTGGTTGCTTTTGTGGTGAACACTTGTAAACAGAAGCTACTGTGGTGGATAAGTTTGTTTTTACATCTTGGTAAAGTTACCCCTTCAGCCATCACACAGCTAATAGGGGTTTTACACAGGTCACAGCTGTTTAACAAAGATGTGCTTTACTACAGATAAAAACTAAGCAAAGACACCACACACCACCTAGAGGACGCTTTCATCAAACCATTTTTAGGTCTAATTCTGACAAAGTACTCAGAAATCTACATGTCAGGATGGATACCCCAAGTTTTTAATCAGTTAACATCCACAAGGACTTGCTGGCTGTGCCATCTACTGGTGTAGAGAACTCATACACCCCTGATTCTGACAAGACAACTGAACATAGGAGCTGGGCAAACCTGGAAAGAGCTTTAGGAGTCCCTAGGAATACTGAAAGAGCCTCAACACTGCAGTGCTTTGGCTTGAATGGTGCCCTCAGCAGAAAGTGATTAGGGACAGATCATAAGCCCAGCACACAGCACGCACGCCTGAAGCTTCAGCTGCTCTCTCAGCACAAGAGCATCAAGCAGGTAAGAACAATCTGTTCCTTTGTGTGTCCTGGCTTGTTGCCTAGAACATCTAATAAGCTCGTAAAGAACTGACTTCATTTCTTCTCTATAATCTTTACCAGACAAGAGAAACCATTTCAGCCTCTCTGGAGGCACGTCCAGCATTCCTGTTACATGCCTTATGGTAGCCAGTGGGTTAGCAGCATGCCCAGGCCACTCAAAGCTGAAGGGAAGGATTTCTACTTTACACTTTCAAAAATCAAACCTCTGCAAGCAGATGCTTCTTGCTCTCAGCACCTAACATTTCCTAATGCTTCCGCCCAAGATTACCAGAACAACTGAGTCAGCCAACCCACCCTTATTGTCCTCTCAAGCCACTGGAGAGCAGCAACTTGCACAAGCACATTGCAAGGCTGTAGCAGGAACCTGTCAGTACAGCTGCTTCCTCAGTACCACAGACTGGTGTCATACCAGCTCCCAGTGACAGCAATTAGAGTTGTCCACACACAGAATTAAGTACTCCCCCTACACTTGGTATTTTGGAGCCACGCAGACCACAGCTCATTTCAGAGCATGTGCTCCACATGGCCACACACACAGCTCAGAAGAGCTGCTTCAGTTTCCAAGATAAGGCAGTAGAATTCCTGCTGTGCTCTACTGCTTGCTTCTGCAGTTTCATAAACAATGACTGAGAGCAGATGCTCCTACAGTCACTCTCTAGATCCCAGCACAGAAAGACTGCTGCTTTACTTCCAGATGTACAATCCAATACACTTTCTAGGAATGCCAGGAGGGTCTAACACACGTTTCAGCTCTTTGAGTAACCAGCCATACAGATCTCACTGTGATGCACCCACAGCTCTGTGCTTACAAGCACAGCAAAGCCCATAGGTACAGGCTGAAAACTGTTACAAGAAGCTGCTGATTCACCTGCTGCTGCCTGCACAGAATCCCAGCATGGTGGAAATCGGAAAGGATCTCTGGAGATCATCCAATCCAACCCTTCTGCTAAAGTCACCCACAGCAGGCTGCCCAAGATCACAACCAGGTAGATTTGGAACCTCTCCAGAGAAGGAAACTCCCACTATTCTGAGTAGCCTTGGCCAGGGCTGTGGCACACTCACAGCAAAAAAAAAATTTCCTCATGTTTATGTGGAACTTCCCACATTTCAGCTTTTGCCCACAGCCTTTTTCTGTCACTAGGCACCACTTAAAAGAGTCTGGCCCCATCCCCTTAATGCCCACCCTTTGGAGACTGCTAAGCACTGAAAAGATCCCCTGAGATCAACAGGTGTGTGTGTCCCCCAAGCGGTCAATGATGATTTGCTAAAAAGACTTCTCATTCAGACACACAAACTTTAAATCAGCAGCCTCATCAAGACAGATATCAAATGTCTGAATTACAGCATGAATCCTTCCTGTGCTGCACCACAGCTGCCAGTCACAACCACACACCCCAGAGCTGCACTCTGCAGGTTCTGTTTACAGCACCACACACCACTGAAGCACTGCCCACTTGAGGACTGGATTTGAAGTAAAGTGTCGCCTCTTCCCTTTGCCCAAAGTTGGTTTGGCACCAGAGGAAACTGAGTTTTGCAAGTTGTAAAAGAGGAGCAAGAAGGAAGAGTACTGCATGCAGCCCCAGGCCCACGGCAGTCACGCCACCCACATGGACCACACCAGCGCCGTGCTCCTCCCTCTGAGCACCATGAAGTCACACAAAACGCCAAAGTTTTAGAGAAACATTTATTACAGGGTTGTAGAATTTATGCCAATATAAAGTCCCTTAATAAAACTCTCAAGTTCATCAACTGCAGGAAACTAACTCCGTTATCTTTAGACTGCAGCTCTCAAAAGAAAAAGGAACAACTCTCTGACTGCTACTTGCTCATAAAAAGTTGACCTAAAAAGTTTATAGAAGCCAGAGTAGGTTTTAAGTTTACAACTACAGTTCACATTCACAAGTGAGCTCTACCAGAAGAGATTCTTGAAACAGGAAGTTACAGGATAAACCAATTCATAACTAAAATACTGACAAGCATTATTTTAGGAGCCACTCTATTGGAATCTAACAACTAAATAGCACAAAACCCAAACCAAGGTAGAAGAATGAAACGTAAGCTGGGGGAAGGTTCCAAATATACATACGAATTCAATACAGTAATTGCACAAAAATTAAACAGGATAGTGTTAAAGGTTTATGCTCACTGAGGTTGGATTTTACATGCTTCACACGTGGTAGTTAAAATAAACCTTTAGTGATGCTCATTGGAAGGGTTTTTTTTTTTTCTTTAGATAGGATACGGAGTGCAGAGCTATCCTACAAGAGCTACACAAGATGTGCAAACCACAGATTATTCATACTAATCATCCTGTGAAAGTTAAGGTGAAACAGAATTGGTTCCAGCCAAGGAATTGGTTAACATTTTTTTATATATATATATATATTTTTCTGCCATTCCCAGATTACATTAAATCAAACACATTCAACATATCAACTGATATTAACCTCCCAAAACAAACTGAGATTAGCCTCCTAAAACAAACTGATGATATTAACCTCCTACAACAAAACCAACCTTACTCCAATTTAAGTTTTACATGAGACAACTAAAAAGTTATACCAATAATCAAAGAAAGCTGAAATGGTGACTTTTGTCTGTTGAAATACAAGCAATACACAGAAAATGCATAAGGCTTTTGATTATCACTGCACATTTCAATTTCTGAAGTCGCTGTCTAACGCTCAGACTTCTCAAAGGTGTGAGCTAGTCACCTCCCCTCCAACACCTTTCATTGCTGACAGATCTTTGTTTCAACAACAAAAGAGTTTTCAAAGTGTCTGATTGAATGGCAGTTCTCCACTGAACGTTTCTGCAGACCTGGGGAGGAGAGAAGATGAGAAAGCCTCAGTAATGCAGACCTAGAACCCAGCAGCAAGTATTTACAGGTTTTACACCACTCTAAACAGCAGGGAGACAAATTCAGTAGAGTTTCTTCAGTCACGAATTGCCACTAGAGATTGGTATCGGTCTGCTCTCTATCAGAAAGCTTCTCTCATTTTCAGAATGGTAACAGGAGGCGGCCCACATACAGAGGAAGCAAAGCAAGCAAGCACACATTTATTTCTAGTACCCCTCACTACTGTTTTAGTCACAGAAAAAGACTTAACAGATCACTTACAGTAAAGTTTCTCACAAACAAAGGAAAAGCGAAGATTGAGAATGCAAGGAAAGGGTTTAGAACTCAGAAAGGGTGCAGAAATCCTGTCTCTTCCCTAGCACTTCCCTCCAGCCAAGTGTGCCTCTCCAGAGCAGTTTTCACCTTGAAGAGAGCCCTGGGAGGATTTGCCACACAGCTCATGAGCTCACTGAAGTTTTCCCTAACACTGTTAAAGTGATTGTCTCTATTTCGAGCCATGCCAGCATTGGATCTGACACAGGCAGTTTACATGTATTAGCTGTGAATCTTCACTAGAAGACAATAATATAGCAGTCCTGCCACCAAAAGACAAGCTGTTCAACTACAGCACTTCAATAAATGACAATTAGAGGAAAAATTTATAGATTAATAAACAGCAATTTGTCCAAAGCAAGCAAAAGAGGCTATCCATTAAATCCTAGCAGCACTAGCTCTGAAACCAAACCCAGCAGGAACCTCACTGCTTGAGGTTATAAACACTTCAAAATGAGGTTGTCCTTCATCTGACTGTACAAACTAAGGACTTCCCAGTGGCTATGTCACAGACAGACACGATGACTTGTCCACTTTTCACATCCTTTTAGTTACAGCTCCAGGGCACAGACACAGAACCTGAGGTCAGTTTGACCTAAGCGATGAACCCATGAACTCTACAAACGCAAAGGCAGCGCAGCACCAGCTAAATGCAAAGGCTTAACCACAGGAGTTTATCCTTTTTAGTCTTCTTGACACACACAGCTGGTACACGCTAGGAGAAAGGCCTGCTAGAAACCTGATTTGGAAGGCAAGACAAGCCTTGTCCCTGGATGATTTTCTCCTCAGCAGCAGTTTTCAATCTGCCTACCTTTCTCACCTCTACTTCCTCTCAAGAGCAGAAACTGCACCAAAGAACATAGTTCCTTCACTAGAATTCTTTGGAGCAAGTACTGACAAAGTCTTTTACAATGGTAGAGCAGGATGACACTGGCAAGCACTCTTCACAGCACTGTCTGTAGACTAGTCTTTCACTCACAGAAGTTGTCAAATTTAGATTTACTCACAAAAGCATCTTCACAGCAACTAAGAGACACATGTCTCTCTCCCCATAGAGGCAACATTTGCTCCTTCTTCACATGCCCTTTACTGTCAGCCATACAGGACCAGTTTTATGCTCCCACATGCAGTGCCTTCCATCCAGGAACTCTAACTGGGCTGAAAAAGCCCTTGCCTAAAAGCTTGGCAGGAAAAGCAGTCTGAAAGGCTGAAACTGGTAAAGGATTAGTTTCCTGTGTCTGGGGAGAGCAGCAAAAGATGAAAATGTTTTGAGAGCTACAAGCAAGGCAAATTCACAGCATCAGGTGTCTGTACTCCAGGTCTCCTTTCAGTACATCAGACCGCTGGCATTTCAAATCCACTCCTGTCCACAGAATGGCAGAACGTGGCAAGCAGACAGGCAGCAAAGAAAGAGAGCTTGGAAGTTCCTGTCAAGTGCTGTTCCTCTTTGAGAGAGGAACTCTGGGGCGTCTAGAGCCAGCTGTTCAATTTTACCTTTTTCCAGCACAAGTGGAGCAGAAGGTAACACTTTTACTTGGTGGTTCTGTAATGCGGTTTTAGACAGGACAGGACAGCAATAGCATAAGCTGCACCCACAGAGACTTACATTATCAGATGGATCATAGCAATTCTGGGGTCAAACTAACCTACCACTGCAACTAAAAGATGGAACAGAAACAGACTGAAGTTCAAATTTAGTTTGGGCATACAACCTCAAATTCCATAACTGAAACTCTCCTCACCACATGCAAATGAAGGCTCAGATACTCACTGGAAAGCAGGGGAAAACACGCTGAGGCTTTTCACAGAACTGATGGGTGTCCATCAGATTTTCATATCTAAAATCTCCAAAGGTTTACATATTTACCCTTTCCCTACTCCAACAACAGACTTCCTTTTACCAAAGAGAGCTTACCCATTATCTGGTCTCTGCGCTGAAGCCTGAAGGTTTCCTTTCCCACACAGAGTTGGTAGATGAAGATACCCAAATCAGACACATTATCTATTTCCTCTGTAACCACCATTTCTTCACGCACTAGGTAGGTCTGAGGCAAGTAAGAGCCAGTCTGAAACAGAAAAGTCATTCAGATACAGTATTCTGCTAACAAGGGACAAACATCACCACATTTCACTCTTCTTGGGAAGGGCTTCGAGCACCAGAAAACAAATCTCCTTCTTTGTAAATACCTTAGTGCTAGTCCTGAGCAGATGCATACCAGAGAAGTTAAAAACTGACAACTTCTAGCAGTTGCAGTTACATCCAAAGTGCAGTTAACCTTAACATTGCTGGCCTCAAACAAAGCAAACAGAACTTGGTCAAAATTTATTTGTAGACAACAGAACATGAGGCAGTATTTCAAACTCAATAAAGGCAGTGTGCCCTTCAAAGGCTATCAACAGCACAAGATTTGGTCTAGTTGACTGGATAGGGATGGGTGATAGGTTGGACTGGATGATCTTGGAGATCTCTTCCAACCTGGTTGATTCTATGATCACAGCAATACTGAAACATCCTCCACTCCTTATGACCAACTCGTAGAGGTGTGGGATACAAGAGATACTTAGATCTTGTCTTTATGAAGCTGAAAATAATGAAACAAGTTAAGCTAAATCAGGTGGCCTCCAGCACTAGGTGACTCAGAAAGCAGGGTGAAGGGGAACCACTTCACAAAGTACAAAGGCAAGTGTAGGGTCCTTCATGTGAGGAGGAACAACCCCTGCTGTGGGTGACACTACTTTAGCAGGGGGGGATGAACTATAAATCCCCATAGGTCTCTTCCAAAACCCATCACGTTGGGATTCTGTGATGTTCTGGAACAGCCTATTTGACATAGTATCTTATGCTCAGTATCACATTAAATTTGACAGTAGGAGCAAGTTCTAGAAGTTCAACCCAGAAGAAGAGTCTTCTTGGAAAAATACCAACTGCAGTCAGTGAAAAGTGAAAGCAGCTATGGTGAGCTCACAGATAGAGTGCCAAAAACACAGAAGAACAAGCTGGTGGTGTTCTTTTCATCAAAGCTCTCATGGGGCAAGCGAGCTTTCCAGTAGTAGCTTTCAGGTTTAGGCTTTCAATGATATTTGGAGCTCTATCAAATTCCTTTATAATAGCTAAATTTAACCTTACTTGTTGGCTGCTTTCAGCTTTCATAAAGTAAAGTATTAATAAGAGCATTAAGCATGAATCTACTGAACATAATACACACTGACAGCTGGCCCTAGATCCAGTACAGTGACTGAGCCAGGGGGATTATGTACTTCGATGGCAAGAGGACTGTTCCAGCAAGAGACTGCAGCTCAGGACCAACAATCACACAGCATTCTTATCAGAAGTGACCTTGTCAGCACAACTACACAACCAAGCTTCTACCTACCGCCAGTTTGGCAAAGAGATCCATCAGGTTTCTTGGTGGCATGACTATGGATGTGTTGAGTGGAATCACATAGCAGTTACCCAATTGCAAGTCAAGATAAGCTGTCAGAAGCTGTGTTGAAAACAAGTTGAAAACAATTAATTAGAACAGTTCTACAAGGACCAAGGAAGCTCAGAAAGCTGAGGATGATGCACAGCTGGAAAAGGGATGCATCAGGAGCTGTCTGGTACAAGACCTTCGCTATTGCTGCTTTATGGTTCCAACAACACTTGTGTGCAGAGGGGAGAGCTGACCATAAAAGTTGTTTATCCTAGTTCTAAACAAGCAGAGTTTGTATTAAAACAGAGGAAGTATTTGGGAGTATGCTGCCATAACTGTCCAATTAGGCACAGTGCAAAAGGCATCCAACTGCTAACAAGCATTTACTCCCTCAGCAAAAAGTACTAGTCTCTCTAAAAAGTTACACCAGCACTATCAGTGAGTGCAAGAACTGCAGCAACTAAAATTATGCTATTACAACCTTGCATAGCACTTAGCCAGCATCAACTGAAGTTCAGTTGCCTAAATCCTTTAAGTTACAGCCAAGATTCTGTCAAGACAAGGCAGATAAAAGCTGCACATACTGTGAACACAGCTGAACTGTGTGGCATTCTGTGCTGCTGGTGAAGATGGCAGGCACAGAGATCAGTTCCAGACTCTTTACCATGATTCTATCTACACTGCCAGGGTTTAACTTACAAGCAACACAGGACAGCTTTTACAGCTGACTAAGGGTAACTGAGTATTAACAACACAACTTTAATACAGAAGTCAAGTTAAAGCCATCCTCTCAGCTTTGTTTTAGAGTAGCTACATGCACCTAACTGCATCTTCAAGTTCTTGAAGTGATTTTCAATTCAGTTACCCAAGGCCCACACTTGTCTGAGATTCCACATTTTGCTGTAGCAGTAAGGCTGAATCTTAGACCTCAGTTTCCTTGTCTCTCAATTCACATTTACAACATTTTCCTAACCTCACTTTCTTTTATAAAGGGTTCTTGATCAAATAGCAAGTGTCACTTTCAGATAACCAACGGCAACAAAAATCACTCTGCTCTGAGAAGTGACTCAGAGTCTCTGTGCGTATGAACTCCTCTAATGCTCTTGTAACACTCCTCCCTTGCAGAAGTTAAGTCTCCTTATCCCCAAAGAGAAGCTCACATTGACAATAAGCTTTAAAGGTCTCGAGGCTATAGCTGTTATGATTACCATCCACACCACAGCACCTCAGAGAACGTCAAGACCAATTATTTCCTATCACCTCACGTGTACTCACCCTATCGAAGTCATGAACGATCGCTGCTGGATCGCTGTCTGAGAACTTGGGGACAGGAACATCAATGATGGCTATGTTGTCATCCTCTCGAATGTCAGCTTCTTCAGCAATGGGGAGGAAATAAGGCTCCACTGCACGATCACGGTTTTCGTTCTCAAAGTAGCACATTTCACCACGGTACACCTTATGCTGGAAGGAAGAACCAGGCAAGTTATTTTTACAGTGACTATTACACAGAATCCCAGCACGTTGGGGATCAGAAGGGACCTCTGGAGATCGTCTACTCCAAACCCCCCGCAGGGTCACCCACAGCGAGTTGCCCAGGATGACAGTGTCCAGGCAAGTTTAGAATCCTTCCAGAGGAGAACCCACAACCTCCCCAGGTAGCCTGGTCCTGGGCACCCTCACAGAAAGTTTTTCTTAATGTTTCAGTGAAATTTCCTGTATTGCCCTCTGTGCCCATTACCCCCTGTCCTATCATTTGGCATCACTAAATAGAATCAAGCCCCATCCTCTTGCCACCATGCTTCAGATACTGATAAGCACTGAGAAGATCCCCTCAGTTTGCTCCTCTCCAGGCTAAACAGAGCCAGGTCTTTCAGCCTTTCCTCCTCAGAAGGATGCTCCTGCCCCCTCAGCATCTTTGTAGCCTCTGCTGGAACCTCTTCAGTAGTCCTCTGTCTCTTTATGGTGCTTTAAAACCATATTTCTAATACTTATGCTATGACAAACCACAGGATTGTCACACCTGTAGTTCTTATGAAGGACAGAGCAGCCTTCATGTGCTATTTACTGAGTGTTTTCTATTACGGCAGCAATTAATTTGTAATTGCACTTTTAACATTTAGTGATGCATCAAAAAAGCTCCAAAAAATTTCACACTACCTTAGGCATGAAGTACTTGTAGATGCAGGCTCCACCAACAACAACTCCTGCCAAGATGAATGCTAGGCCTAGCAGAGTCAACAGGCATCTTCCAGACGAATTTTCACCTCCATGTGTGGCAATTTCTGGATCCTTTATTTAAAGAGGGATGACATATTAGAAAGCGCAGACACTCTGAATTTAAGGTAGCCTGTTGTCTACTGCTTCATCTTGATCTACTGTCCTCTATTCCTTCTACATGTGCAGTGAGAGTTAAGTATCACATAAGAAAACATGAAATACTACTGCATCATGTCAAGAACAGTTTTCAAACAGCACTTAAGAAGACATTTTCTTAGAGGATGCTGCTCTATTCAAGATGCAAAAACCCCTACCCAACTCTACCAAAAGATGCAATGCTGCAGTTGGCATACACTGGCGTATAAAGGAAACAAGATTTGCACAGCAAGGTCATTTTAAGATACAAAGTGTTTTCAGGCCTCTTCCCAAAAGCCAACTTCCTCTCCTCCTCTTGTTATCCAAGATAGCATTACTTCTCCTTACAAAGTTGCACTAGCAAAAAAGGTTATGATGCAACTTCATCTATTAGCTGGGGAACAGACATCTGATCCCAGCCGAATGTGCAAGTTTTAGAGGGCGTAACGTGCACAAGAAGTCCACTGTGAAAAAGTGAACTTAGTTCAAATGCAGCTTCAAATTATGCCAAATAAAACTAAGTCCCTATGGCACACCCTACCTTGCAGCTTCAAAATCCTTTCTTGCACCCAAGTCTAAGGAAAGTTTTGTTTCTAGCAGCCTTACAATTACCTCTAATTGAGTGACCTGTTTCTGCATCCAAAGGTGATTACTATCATCATCAAGTATGTGGTGATGAGTTGTGCAACATCAATTGCAAAGTTAGTATTGGTGTCCGAGCAGCACCACTCAGTAACTCTCTAGCTTGCACCACTCAGCACCACTCGGTAACTCTCTAGCCTTGTCAAAGGCTTGCACAAGTCAAGCTGAGAGGCCACCAGAAGCACTGTCAGATACTAAGCAATCAGAAGAGACAAGCCCTTAGAGCAAATACAGGTTTGGGGTCTTTCAAAACAACTAAGTCCCAAGTGTTTAGATTGTCTATATCTGGTCAAGTATATTCCATTAATGATTCATGACTTTCAAGACCTGCTCTTTGTACTAGTCAGGAAGAAAAACTGTATTTCACAGTGTAAAAGCTCCATGATGTTCCTAGAGCTAGATTCAGCGCAGCAGCCTCCAAGGTTTTTCTTTATTTGGGTCCCACTATTTGCACTCCTGTAGAATAGAATACATATAACACAAAAAGCCATGGTATTATTACGAAGGCCACACACACTTACATGCTCAGTAAGATATTGTACTATTAAAGTCAAAACAGATCAGCTATGCAAGCACTAAAACAAAAAAAACCCAAGCTGTTTGCAAAAGTCAATACTCCTACATTCCTCTCTTGCATCCTCCAAACAGAAAAATGTTGGTTCAGCAAGACCTAAGCTGCTGCAATTGGCCAGTTCAGTGTTTGTAAAAACATACCCCCTGGTTTCAAGTCAGAATTATGCCACATTTATCTGTTATTATGTGACTAACACTGCTCAGAGTTAACCGGCTTTTAAGATGAAGATTAATTCTGTTCTCTTCATATTCTGCCACCTTCATCTACACCTTTCAGTGACTTACTCATCTAGTCTATCATTACTTGAACTCAACAGTCCACAGCAGGTTTTGGCACTTGAGAAGTCCTAAGGCTTGGATGATGTTGACATGTAATGAGCTACACTTGAACTACACATCTTTCAAACAAAGTGAAGGAATTTATCATGTTAAGAAGCAACGTAGGCAGCTTGAACCCAAGAACAAAGAGCTTATAGAGCTGATAAGAGCACAATATCAAGACTTTGCTCCAGTAGGTTACAAAGCCTCTGCTCAAAAATAATAGGAGTCATAAAAAGCTGCAAAGGCAATGCAGTTCTACACCTGGTTTGCTTTGCTTGTTACAGCTTAAAAGAGAAGAGAAATCATATCTCCAGCTAGCTCATGAAACACCGAGACACTGTTGACGCAGTCAGCTCCACACAACCTTCAGGGAGAATAGTCTGCAAACTCAAGTGTTTGGTGCTGATATTTTAGGGGACTTCTATTGTGCTGTTTCAGCCAGCATTAGCCATTAAGCTTGTTTGCTCTGCACAAATATCCCAGCAAAAGGAGACATTAACAAGCACTAGAACAAGTTTGTCTTGGAGTAAAACTGTGAACTTGATGTTTACACAGAACTTCAAGTTCTGAAGTCAGAGTGAGGGGTTGTTAAAAACCTATGTACACACATGTAAACACAAATAATACTGTGAGGGATTTAACACAACAGCATGAGTAGCTTCTGAGAACAGCAGGTATCATGGGAAGAGAAGCAAAGCTAAGTGTATATCAGAACTCTTATGGCTCAGAACTTGCAGGCAGAGGTTCAATAAAACATAAATACATATACATATAACAAGGTGCCTCAAGAGCCTGATGAATTCATCCTACAGAAACTGGCTAGACTATTTTTACATAACTTAAATTACTTCTTTATCTCTCCCTCCTCTTGATCTAGTGATTCAGTGCTACTGTATTAACAGTGCACACACACAACTCCTACAGCTTGAGTCCTCTGAGCAGTAACAACACTGACCCCTTCCCCTTTTAAAGGGAGGCTATTTCAGGTGAGGCAGATGCTCTGTAGGTTGGAAGACAAGCTGCTTTCCTGATTATAGCTTAGAAGGGAATAAAAAAAAGAAAAAAAAAAAAGAAAAAAAAGGACAGCACTAGAGCCCCAGTCCACAGGTTTTTCTTTCTTTTTTTATTTTTAGTTTTCAATAGTCCCATTCCCTGATCACAAATAAACTCAGTCCGCCACGTATTCCTCCTCTACAGCTACCGCTTTATTTACCTAGATGCTGATCACCTCCATCTGACTAAAAAAGCCAGCGGCTAAGCAAAACATCTTCGAAATAGTCTCTCACAGATTTGGAAAGTCACTTCCAAGTCAGCGACACTGCAAGCCGTCAGAAAGGAAAAGCCAGCCACAGAGTGTTCGCCTGGGTTTCTATTTAAAACCCTTTATGGCAGGTTTCTTGTTTGGAGCTAGACGTGGCAGCAACCCAGACACCGCACCGCCGCTCTCCAACTCACTGCCTACGAGGGCTTCAGAGCAGCAGCGAGCTGAGAATAAGCCTTAACCCACTTTGCCTGCCTGCAAACCTGTTCTTTCCTGTGGGGACACACACACACACGTACACACACCCCCCAGACTGCTGTAGAGCCCGCGACACTTCCCCCTGTGCCCTTCCCCAGGGCTGGCTGCAGCGTTGGACCGGCGCCGAGCCCCGGAGCGCTGCAGGGCGGGGGAACGGAGCGAGCTACGGAGCTTTAAAAGCTCGTCAGGAAACAGGGCCCTGGCACGGGCCCAGCTGCGAGATAAACACCCGGGCCTGCCCTCTGCGTGCGGGCCCGCAGCTCTCCCAGCTATGTCACACCAGCCCTTAGCTCGGCGCACCCTGGGCTGCCCCGGTCGGCAGCCGGGCAGAGAAAACAGCTGTGGGGAGGGAACCGCAAACCCCTGCGGCGCCGCAACGCGCTCGGGCCCTCTTCAGCCCGCACCTCTCGCAGCTCCTCACGGCGGCAGCCCTGCGGGATGCAAGCTCCCCGCGCTCNAGCCGCGAGGAGCGCCGAGGGGGGCTGCCGGCTGCCTTCCCCCGGCCCGCAGCCACAGCGAGAAGATGGCGGCGGCTTCCAGCTCCTCCTGCCCCCCCCCAGCCCCCGTCCCTCTGCCTCGTTCCTCCTGTCGTGACTAGGCAAGGGAGAGTCCCCGCACCTTGTCGGCCACCAGCGCCTCGGCCGCCTCCTTCTTGGGCTCATCCTTCTGGGCGAAGGGGGAGTTAAAGGCGATCTTCACCATGACTGCGCTGCTACGCTCCGCCGCCTCCCCGCTGAAGAGCTCCGGGCGGCGGGGCGGGGCGCGAGGAGACGGACACGCCCCAGCCCCGCCTCACGGGCAGGGCCGAGCGCGCCCCCTGCAGGCCGGGCGCTCATAACGACCCAGGGGGCCAAGAAGGCCAACGGCGTCCCGGCCTGTCAGCAGGAGCATGGCCCGCAGGAGCAGGGCAGGGACTGTACCCTGTACGCGGCGCTGGGGAGGCTGCACCACGAGTGCTGGGTTCAGTTTTGGGCCTCTCACTGCAAGAAAAACATTGAGGCACTGAGTGTGTCCAGAGAAGGGCAACGAAGCTACTGAATGGTCTAGAGCACAAGTCTTATGGCTGAGGGAACTGGTATTATTTAGTCTAGAGAAAAGGAGGCTGGGGGGACACTTTCTTGCTCTCTACAACTACCTGAAAGGAGGCTGCAGCCAGGTGTGGGTCAGTCTCTTCTCCCAAGGAACAAGTGATAGGACGAGAGAAATGGCCCCAGATTGTACCAGGGAAGATTTAGGTTGGACATGAGGATCAATTTCTTCCCCAAAAATGTTGTCAAGCCTTGGAAGGGGCTGCCCCTGCAAGTGGAGGACTCCTCACCCCTGGAGGGATTGAAAAATCATGAAGATACAGTGCTGAAGGACAGGGTTTAGTGGTGACCTGGCAGTGCTGGGTTACTGGTTGGACTCAACAATCTAAAACATCTTTTCCAACCAAAATAATTCTATGATTCAGAAAGTGATTAATGAATTGAAAATGTAATAATGTAATAAATTACAGTGACCCAAAAGGGAGAGGTGCCATGAACTCCTTGGGGGTGTCTAAGCCCTCCTTTTCTCTTCAAGGAGACCTTATAGTAGCCTTCCAGGAGGGCTGGGGAGGGACTATTGACAAGGTCTTGCAATGACAGGACAAGGGGCAATGGGTTTGAACTGGCAGAGGAGAGATTGAAACTGGATGTTAGGAGGAAGTTGTTTGCAGTGAGGGTGGTGAGACACTGGCACAGGTTGCCCATAGAGGTGTTCAAGGCCAGGTTGGAGGAGGCCTTGAGTGACCTGTACTAGTGGGAGGTGTCCCTGCCTATGGCAGGGGGTTGGAACTAGATGATTTTTGAGGTCCCCTCCAACCTTACCATTCTATGACTCTATGATTCTCTTCACCTTTGCATGGCGTTTGGCACCCTGCAGGAGGTGATCAGGTCCTCTGAGGAGTTAGGTGTGTCATGGGGCCAGGAAATGCCACCACTGCCTGTCCTTGGTGCCGAGGTCTTGCTGGGGGCCTTTGTTCTGCCTAGAAAACCATGCAGCTGCATGGTGCTGCATGGCTCCATGGCTGCACAAGTTGCTTCAGGGCCCAAAATTCTGCCTGAGAAAGACCTGCAGCCTGAAACCAAGCCTGAAACCTGGAGGTGCCTGAATGTGGCATGGGGAGGTTGAGGCAGCGAGGGCAGGGACAGTGCCCATTGCATGTTCCTTGAGCCTGCGTCCGTAACAATAATTTTCTTTCCTTTTAGCTTTGTGCACTGTTGTGGCAGACAATTACACAGGTCTCTAGTACTCTCTGTTTTACACTAGAAACACATAGCCACTGAAGAGGAGGCATCTCCAGGCCACATTCAATACAGCACAGGAATGGGGATATTTTTCATCAAGCTATGTCCCTTCTCTCCTGGAATACAGCCTAAAGGAGTTTTAAACAGCCAGACAAGGCATCGCCATTCATTTAATGTCTCCAAAGAGGGAGAAGAAAAGGCTTCATAGAATCAGTTAGGGTTGGAAGGGACCACAAGTATCATCCAGTTCCAAACCCCCTGCCATGGACAGGGACACCTCACAGGAGATCAGACTGCCCAAAGCCTCATCCAGCCTGGCCTTTAACACCTCCAGGGATGGGGCCTCAACCACCTCCCTGGGCAACCCATTCCAGGTTCTCACCACCTTCATGGTGAAGAACTTCCTCCTCACGTCCAGTCTGAATCTCCCCACCTCCAGCTTTGCTCCATTCCTCCTAGTCCTGTCACTACCTGATAGCCTAAAAAGTCCCTCCCCAGCTTTCTTGTAGCCCCTTCAGACACTGGAAGATCACAAGAAGGTCACCTGGGAACCTCCTCTTCTCCAGACTGGACACCCCCAACCCTTTCTGTCTGTCCTCATGTATTTCATGTACAGACTTATCTCCTTCATAAGGATGAAAATCTGTGTCCATCTCAACAACTTTATGGCTCTAGAGAGAAATCTGGTTTCAATCTGTTGCCTCCACCATTGAACTCTTCCCGCAGACAGCTGTAATTAAACAGAAGTCAGCACTATGCAAATATTGCAATAAGTAATTCTTCTAAGCACAAACAAAATGCAGTGTGTATTCCAGCATGCAAAGCCTGATCCTGTTATTCTACAGGTGCCACACCACTCTTATTTCTTTTCGAGATCATAGGTTTGATGTTGTTCCCTTTCACGTTAATCAGAATTGTGACTTTGACTCCAGTCAAGAGGAGAACAAAGTCTTTTATGTCTATGTAGCCTGACTTTGTCTGGCAACAGAATGCATTTTACTGAGACAACAGAGAAAATGTAATATTCATATTTCCTGGCATTAGCATGTTAGGAGTAAGTTAAGCCACGCTCTCATCAAAGCCCCTGAAACACATTTAAAAATAGGTCAAGTTTCCTCTATGGCAAATCAGTATTTGTACTCTTAGGCCCAGCAGTTTGACTGAATAAATATGAATGGTGACTCTGCCACTTCACCTCTAAAACCTTTTGCAACAGCCTCTTAATGCTGGCCCAGTTTTCTTCCAGACTTTCCCCATGTTGGCTGCCTAGAAATAACAAGAGAGCTAAACACAAGTAACATCCTTCATTCTATTGAATTCCATAGTAGTTCTGATTTTCATTTACACCCTGCGTTTAGTTTATTTATTCTGACATCATCTTTATCACCTTGAGAGTCAAGAGATTATCCCCTTATCCTTAATTTATCCTCTTAATCCTTCTGCTGTTTGTGATGTTAAAGCAACACTGCTTAAAAAATGTGACAAATAGGCAGGCTAGATGGTCTCAGAGACCAGAGGAATTTGGCTTAAAGGAAGGGTGAGCTGGAATAGCGGCGATGATTTTGTCACCTTTAAGCTTACTCACAAACAGGAGCAATCTGTAGTTCTTAAGTGACATGAATCACTGACACCTCCCTTTTTCAGTGGCACTGATGACATAAGCAGCCCAGACAGTTTAAGAATATTAAAGAATGAGGTTGGTCAGGTAAGGTAGCATCTTTTATTGGACCAAATATTGCAGATAATTCCTTGTAAAGCATCTTTCTAAGCAACTCTGCATTGTGCTAAACCTGATTTTTACTCTGTAGGACTTCTTTAGCCTTTGCAACCCTGCATTGCACTAAAATTGATTTTTACTCCACAGGACTTCTTTACTTTGCAACCCTGCATTGCACTAAAACTGATTTTTACTCCGTAGGACTTCTTTACTTTGCAACCCTGCATTGCACTAAAACTGATTTTTACTCTGCAGGACTTCTTTAGCCTTTTCCAACATGCTTTTGAAGACCCCAGGTTTCAAAATGCATTCACATTTATTCTCTCTCCTCCTTTTGTGTATGCCAGGAGAATACTTCCTTCCCTTTTGGGACAACATGATGTAACATTTGTCCTAGTTTACAAAGTAGTCTCAGGCTTTGAAGTTACTAGTTGTGGGCATAGCTTTCCACCATGCCTGTCCCTGCAATTCAAACAACGCTGTGGTCAGCAGGGCTGCACTGTGGCAAGATGTGCCAGCCCAGGCTTTATATTTCAGTGGTCACTCACAGCATATATCTAAGGCTGATGTAAGACCTGGTTCCATGCACAGTTAAATATTGAAGCACTTATGCACCTAGCCTGAGTTTCCCACTCTCTCTCACCCTGCACAAGTTTACAGAGGGCTGTCCCCTGTACAGAGTATTGTGCACAGCTGAGCCCCAGCATGCGTGAGGCAGTGATAATTAATGCATGCAATTAATATTAACTTTAAATGTGCACCGTGTCTACCATCTGACATTTTTTTCTGACTGGTGTTATCAGTGACAGGAGGGCAGCGAAAGCTAAACAGAACTACGTCACTGTTAGAAATGAAAGTGAAACTGCAAACTTTCTCCCTCACCGAAAGAGACCTTCTCCAGGTGTGATGTTTTGGGTTTATCCACGGCCAAAGTTCTGGTTTTTGCCTCCAGTACTTTTCCAGCTCTCTTGCTAAGAATTCCTCCATCGCCACCTCCTCAACCTGTTTTCCCTCATGCCCTCTCTCTGGTATTCACTGTCTCCGCTCCTTCTATAATCACTGACCCTCTTTTCCATGTCTATCTCACTCTGTGAGGCTGTTGGCAAGGAATCTGTCTGCGTTTCAGCTGCTAGCATAAACGTTTGTAGAGGAAAGATTTTTTCCCTCCTGGATTGAGATGAATTTGTGCCCTTGACTGAGGGTCTCTGGCTCTGGTTTGTTCCACTGACTTCCCTCCCTGCCTGGCGTGCTTTTCTCCACTGCACTTGATGAATACTTGTGGCCAAGAAAGCACACATTACTCACTCCTACTGATTGCCTTGTTATGAAACAGTCTAACATGAATATTAGTCAAATGAAGAAGAACCTATTTCCATTCAGAAGCACCTCAAGAGTCCTTTTTCTCTGTAGTGACAGACTATGGAAGTGATGGGCAGAGAAACGAGCCTGAAGGAGACAAAGAGGTGGTTCCTGATTCAATAACACCACCACCAGCATGTTCTCTAAAGGCTGTGCTCAGACTGGTGTGGAAGAGGACTCGCTGCCCACACAGCCATTGCCTCACAGAAAAGAATTCCACAAGGAATTCCAGTCCTTCAGAAAATCTACTGAGCAAGCAGCATGCCCAGTGCAACCAGCACCCCCCAAACCATTAAAGGGCCCAACTCTCCTGTGACATAACTGCAGTGAGGCAAGCAGAGTTACACCAGAGATATAGTGGGAACCCAGAGTGTTGGAAGGGCTGGGAAAAAAAAAAGGCATTGCTAAACACTGCTGTTAGAAGGGAAGCAATAAACACTCAAAGCTCAAACTGCCTTCTGCTGAACTGACCAAATACATGGATTTGAACACAGATGAGTGTTTACCTTGGCGCTGAGGGATGTCATCTCGGGTTCTCCTTTTTTCCTTTCAGGCACACGTGCCCCTAAACCCACCCTCAGGGATGGCATGCCCAGCAGTCCTCCCTCTGGCAAGGTGGGTTGGTTGAGGCTCTGCTGCTGGCTGCACTGAGCTGTGAGCTCACCTGCCTAGGGCTGCTGTGGGCAAGGACCCTCAGGCTGATCAAGAACTGTAGGCTGATGAAGGGTGATGACTTTTTAGACACCCTAAATGGGAACAGGCTGAGGTTAACCCCACCCCTCCATCCCTGCCATTTTCTCTGCATCTTCATCTCTTCTTGCTAGGAAGGGTTGTGGGGTGGTGTTACAGCCAGCCTGCTAGAATGCAGATCCCACACCTACACCTGAGGCTCAACAGATAATGCTGCCACGGCCAGCCTCTTATCAACAGCAGCAAAATGACTCCGTGCTGATTACATAGATGTAGTTTGGATTTAGTTTAATGGTGACCATGGACAGAGGTACATCTTTTTTAGTTGTGCTGTCCCACACTGTGCTGAACACCACATGTGCTTGGCTACAAGTGCAGCTAAATCAGAGCTGAAAGCACACTGCAACTGTGTGAAGACATTCCCAGATCAACAGAGCTGTGCTGGCAGCAGGCCCTAGAGTGCTGTCAAAGCTGTGCCTGGACTGGTGCAGCTTGTTTGACTCATTACGTGTGGGCTTACTCTGTGGTGTGTTGGTATGGCTGAGCACACAGTAGCTCCATGACAGCTTAATGAAAATGGTACCTGTAGAGATGTCACTTCTGAACCATGCAGTGATTGCTGCAAGGGCACTTTAGCAGCTTAACATCGATTAAAGCTCCCAGGGAAGACACAGCTCTAAGAAAAGCCAAGGAAACAAGAATCACAGAATGGTTCATGTTGGAAGGGACCTTAGAGATCATCTACTCCAACTTCCCTGCCAGATGACCTTTAAATGTCCCTTCCATCCTAAGCCCTTCTGGATCCTATGATTGTTTCCTGTGAACAGCCTGCTTTCTGTCACTTTTCTATCTAAGGATGGATGTTAGAGCAATAGAAGTAATTTACAAGAACTTGAAAGAACAAAATCATAGAATCATAGAATGGTAAGGTTGGAAGGGACCTCAAAGATCATCTAGTTCCAAGCCCCTGCCATAGGCAGGGACAGCTCCCACTAGTACAGGTAAATATTTTATTGTATCTTCCTATTTGCTGAACTTCAACTCATCAGTGCTAACTGAAATCATCCCGTAACAAGCTTTGGGGTAAGAAAGTGGTGCCAGTTTTTACAGCCACCTACATTGTCCTTTTGCTTTCCTTTACCTCATGAAATAATATGAACTTTCCAAAGAGAAGCACTGGTGGAAAATGAACCTACCTTCACCCTCACTGACTCCCCTGGGTGTTTATTTTAGCATACAGGTGTCCCTTTTCATCTGCCTATACTGTCGAAAATAGACATAAACCACAGCACACCTGCCCTAACAGCAGCTGAGAGCACAAATATTGCCAGTTAAAGTGATTTCTGCTTTTTATCTTGCTGCAGACTGTTGGAGAAGTTGTTCAAAGGGCTACAGATCTTCTGTTAAGGAGCAGAAGAGGTGATAGTGGTGTCCTGCTACGGTATCAGTCTGTGAGCAAAGGGACTGACAGCCCCGAGGGGCAGAGCTGCGGTGTCTTCTCCTGGGTGGAGATGAAAGCTGGTGCTGTAAGGTGCAGGTTGATGAGCCCAGCTTCTGTTTCCTCTGTGCAAGGCAGAGAGGAAGAAGCCCGTGATGGTCCACAGGCACATGCACACACGAGTTTCCTCTTTACAGTGCAGGAAGGAAGAAACAGGACAGCACACAAACACAGGCACGAGCACAAAGTTGAATCCTGGATGAGCTATTGCACCGTCAAACCAACTGACCCTAACAAACTCATTAACTGTTAGTTTTCGTGGCTCACTTTTGGGAAGATGAGTTTTAGGTCTAAAGGAAAGCAAATCCCCTGCCTGCAGTTCTGCAGCCTGCAGGTTTTGCTGTGGAAGGTGTTTTCTGCTCCTGCGCTTGATACCACATCACGACACAGGAAACAGCTTGTGGCACTTTGTTTTCCTCTTGCAAGAAATCTCTTCGCATCGAGCAGACACCTGGGGATGTTAGAAGTCTTTGATGGGACCATATGTGATGCTATTTTTGAACCTGTTGGCTTTCCAGCAGACAGTGGAGTGGATAGCATTTGGGTTTGGAAAGCGTGGAATTAATAAATCCCTAAAAAATGATGGTTTTCTTCTGCTGTACTCCTGTGTGAAGCACTCTGGCTCCAGAAGGAAACCTTTTTAAGGAAAGCAGTTCAGGATATATTGATATTAATGTTACAGACATGGGCATTGGCCTGGATTTAAGATCACAAGATAGGAATGTTTGTTGGAAGGAAATTCTGGTGCTTCTTTAGTCCAACCTCCCACTCAAAGGACTATCACCAACATTAGATCAGGTCTGGTGTAGGTGAATTGTGGACAAACACTAAAGACGGAGACTCCCCAGCCCACCTGGAGTGCTGCACTACCTTCCTACCATTTTTTCCCCCTAGTGTCCAACCTGTGTCTCCCAAGCTACAATTTGTGGCTGTTACACCTCATTTGTATCTTCTGGCACTGCTCACAGTACTTGGAGTCTGACATCTCTGCAACTTCCTTTCACGTAACTGCTGGCAGCTCTTCGATCACCCTGTGGCCTCCTCTTTGTCAGGCTGACAAACCCAGCTCCACCAGCCTCTCTCACTGTAGGTCAGGTGCTTTGGGGCCCTGACCATTTCATTCTCTCTTCATGGGTCCTTTCCTGTGCCTCTGTATCCCTTTTGAGCTGCAGGAAGGCCAACACCTATGGCAGTAAAGCTGAGGCAGCCTCCAGGTCTCACCAAGTAGAAAAACCTCATAGTTTCCCTCATCCTAAGGTAGCCCAGTATGGGGCTTGTCCTACTGAAGACAAAAGCAAGCTGTTGGCTCATGGACAGCTTCACATCTGGTCACAGACTCTTCTCTTGGGATTTCTAGCATTTGCCAAAGAAATCAGAGCTGCTTTCACTACTCACAGCCTGCTGCTCTTGCTGCTGTGTGGAGTGGTGTCCACACGCCTGTCAGGCTCAGCAGGAAAATTAGTTCAGTCTCAGCACAACTCGAGGTTCCCACAGGGCTGTCAGGAGAAGGATGACCTTGTTTCTAGGTTATTTTCTCCTACTTCTTCCCAAGTGAATATTGGCATTAATGAAGGGCACGATCTCCCCTACTGTGTCCCCCTTACTCTGTGGCATATGCTGGCTGCCATCTGAAATCCAAAGGTAACCCTGTGACAGGCCCTCATCGCTATTCTCTTGAAATACAGCTGCTTCCGTTCAGCAGAGCTGAATGGTGTTTGCTAACAGGAAAAGATGCCACTGAAATTAATTACAGCAGCGGATTTTTTTTCAGCTTATATCCTGTATAACCTCCTGGGAATAATAAACACACAGACTGGAACAGATACCTGTGTCTTTGGCATTGCTTGCTGAGAGCATTGCTTCAGTGTCTTGGAGGAGCTGCTTTTTCACCTTAATTAGCAGATCTGTGTCTGGTTCGTTTCCAGACTTATTGGAAATTAATATTAGCTGAGGTCAGTTTCTGTTCAATTACTGTACTGAAAGGATAAGGTGGAGCCTGGGAGCTGGTTTCTGTCATGTAGACATTGGAAGTGGTCATTCCACTGGAGATGTTGCCGAGATTGTTGTTTTCATAACCAGGTTGCTCACTGTGTTTTAATCAGTCTGAACAGCAAGACAGGAGGGGCTGGGAAAGTGCTGGGCATCAGAAAGAGCTGAGGAGGCAAGAACGAGAGGCATGATTGGGTCTGGGCCAGACTCTTCTCAGTGGTGCCCAGTGACAGGACACAGGACAACAATGGGAACAAACTGGAACCCAGGAGGTTCCATTCCAACAGAAAGAGATTTTTTTCTTTCTTTTCTGTGAGGGTGTTGGAGCCCTGAAGCAGGCTGTCCAGGGAGGTTGTGGAGCACCCTTCTCTAGAGAGTTTCCAAACCTGCCTGCACATTGTGATCCTGGGCAGCCTGCTTTAGCACGGACTAGGTGATCCCCAGAAGCCCTTTCCAACCTTCACCATGCCAAGATGATGTGAAAGTGGTGCAGAGCAGCACTAAGGGAAGGGGGAAAAGGGGAGGAAGTCTTACTGCAATGTAAAACCCAACCCTCTTTAAAAATGCTCTTCAGAGGTCAGTTCTGAGCCTCTGTGCAACTTACCACAGCTGTGCACCTGCATGGGGCTGAGGGCACTTTCAGAGCCCTGTTTCTGCTAGGGAAGTGTATCCTCAGTGCCACCTTGAGTCTCAGGTTTGCAGAGTGAGCACTGACATTTGCAACTAGAAGACCATGAAGGGACATGAAGATGCTCAGAGGGCTGCATCAGCTCTGCTCTCAGGACAGGCTGAGAGAGTTGGGACTCTGCAGCCTGGAGAAGAGAAGGTTTCCAGGAGACCTTACAGTAGCCTTCCAGAATCTGAAGGGGGCTACAGGAAGGCTGGGGAGGGACTATTGACAAGGGCTTGGAATGACAGGACAAGGGGCAATGGGTTTGAACTGGCAAAGGGGAGATTGAAAGTGGATGTTAGGAGGAAGTTGTTTGCCGTGAGGGTGGTGAGACATTGGCACAGGTTGCCCAAGGAGGTTGTGGAGCACAGAATCACCCAATGTGATCTTTGAACACCTCCCTGGAGGTGTTCAAGGCCAGGTTGGACGAGGCCTTGAGTGACCTGTACTGGTGGGAAGTGTCCTATGGCAGGGGGTTGGAACTGGATGATTTTTGAGGTCACTTCCAACCTTACCATTCTATGATTCTGTGATAAAACAAAGGGAAAGAAATCTTTTATGATACTTGGAAGCAGAAGCTTGGGTTCAGGTACAACTGAGCCATTAGTTACAACTATTTTCTGTGTGAAAAAGGTACAAAAACAAACAAACAAAAAAACCCACAGAAAAGGGTGTTGGCTTTTTAATCTAAAAGACCTCTTGGAGGGTGGAGCTTCCAGCAGAGCCATTGCCCAACTCCTGGAGCTGTGCAGGGCAGCAGAGCAGCCTGTGGGAAGCCTGCCTCATGCTGCAGCAGGGTGCCTGTTTACTTCCAGCCTCTCACAACACCACCAGGCTCCTCAGCTTGTTTTCTGGTTGGCAGGACACCATGGGGCATTCCTCACAAAATAACAGACATAAATTGTCTTGCTCCGTGGCAGGACACCATACAGTGGTCATCCAACAGTTCAGTTGGAGGCTGAGCAGCAGAGTTCTGGGAAGCTTGAGGTAGTGAAACACAGTATCAGGTTGATCATGGCAATGGAGGTGCTGCTCCAGCACCTCATTCTTTCTGCCTAGGCCATAGCAAGCAGCTGGGGTTCAGAACCTTTGCTGTTCTGCTCTGATTTACAACCAGTGTGATGCTAGGAGCAAAATGCAGGAGGGGTTTGCTGTGATGGTTTGGGAGTTCCCCACTCCCCACACTTTGTAAAATGACCCAGACTAGACTCATCTGGCTGGAAGTTAAGACCTGAAGCTCTGTTTACAGCTCAGCACAATGCACAAGCAGAGATAGACACTATAGACAGGAATAGTTACATAGACAAGTTAAAGGGAATGCAGAAACACAACTCCCCTCCCAGAAATCAGAGACCCCAGGAGGGGCTCCCAACCACCCTTCCACCTTCTCCCCACCCCTGTACCTTACCCCAAGGTTTGCCTTACATGCAAGGTAAATTAGGAGGATGGGCCAGGGGCATTAGAAGAAAAGTGGTTAGTGAAAATTAATTGGCAGAGAAGTCAGAGCCAGAAGCTGCCAGACTGCCCCAGCTGCTCTCCCAGCAAGAGCCAGACAGAGACTCACTTATCTATATTTTGGTTATTATTCCCAAACAATTTTTCAGCAAGCCTATGAGTGAAGTAGACATCACCATTGTTTTCCTTTCACAGCCTATAGTGCAATTTTCTCTATTAAAATATTCTAACTAGCCTCAAACCAGCACAGTTGTTAATCCATGAGCTAAACCATTCATTTGGGATCTATGCACACATGCCAGAGAGATAGGGATGCCAAGAATTCCATAAACATTTCAGTGTTGTCCTCTACTGCCTGGAGTTTTTTGGATGAACTCTTTGAGAGCATGGGTAGCCGTGCCCTGATCCTGCTCACCTTACCAGGCAGCAGCACTCTGGTACAGTGAGCCAAGCACACCTGGGCCCCCAGTGAAGACCTGAGCAGAGAGTTATTCAGCTTCTCTACTCAGCAACAGTTGTCACTCTGCCTCGCTCTCTTGAGCTTTGGCATGTCTTGTCACTCCCCAACACAAAAAGGCAAAGAGCACAGTAAGCCTTATCTGGCCCCAGCCTTCTGCTGAGCTCAGAGCTGGATTCAAACTTTGCCTCTTTCTCCTCCAACTCTTCTCCTTGCTGGCCAAGTCCCTGCAGGGGTGGGGACTCGCTGGAGCCTTGCAACTATTACTCTCAGAAGTGAAGCCCAAATACAGAAGTCTGGAGTTGTTGGTTTTTGGTTTTTTTTTTCCTGTGAAACTCACTCTCAGAGACTTCTCCAGAGCTCAAATGCCCTCAGAGAAAAATCCAAACCTCTCTTCTTTTCCCAGCTTTTCCACAATAACTTCACCTAAGAAAAAAAACGAAACCAAACCAAAGAAAACAACTCACCAGAAATGCAGAAACAAACAAACAAAACAAAACAAACAAACAAAAAAAAAAAGGCTGAGAGGAAGTGAAAACAAAAGAGAAATTAAATTTATACATACAGAGTTTAGATTTGGGGCATAGGTCAGAGAGGAAGATGCTATTGGGACAACAGTTTGTCTTCAATTCTGCTGCTGACATTGAGTGCTGGAACTCACTAAAGTGTTGCTGTTATGGCTTTCTACCATCCTTCAGTGGATTTTCAGAGAAAGAAAATTGAATCAGAATTTAAAGGAGAGAAAGCTCCAAGTCTGCTGCCCCCTAAATATCTTCCTCTTGTCCCCAGTTATGCTTCAGCTTTCCTGCAATGTGCTCTTTCTTCTACCATTTTATAGTATCATAGAATGGTTCAGGTTGGAAGGGACTTCAGAGATCATCTCCTCCAACCTCCCTGCCATGGGCAGGGACATCTCTCAGCTAGACTTAGCTGCTCAAGGGTTCATCCAGCCTGGCTTTAAACACCCCCACAACCTCCCTGGACAGCCTATTGCAGATCCAACCACCCTTGTACTGAGGAACTTCTTCCTCAGATCCAGTCTAACCCTACTCTCCCTCAGCTTCAAACCAGTCCCCTTGTCTTGTCTCCAGACAAGATCCTGCAGGATCCCTTCAGCTATTGGGGGGCAGCACTAAGGTCTCCCTGGAGTCTTCCCCTCTCCAGGCTGAACAACCTCAGTTTCCTCAGCCTACCCCACAGCAGAGGTGTTCCAGCCCTTTCACCTCCTATTTTGGTGAAATCATCCAGAAGTTATCTTCCTAGGTATTGCAGGATGATTTCTTATGACAGAAGGAAAACTGCCTTGTTCAACATCTTCCTCTACCAAGTTATGCCAGAGCAGGATCTATTTTGGCAGAGCCTTCCTAAGTTCCTCATTACTAACTAATGAGAGACGATGAAAAATATGATTGAATAAGACAGCACCGATAATCATCCGAGAAAATGAAAGGCGAATCTTTAAAAGTGGCTCAGCTTCCTCAAACAAGACTCAGACCTCCAGCAAAAGCTTTGATCTCAAGGCTCCATCTTGTGGCAACGAAAAGCAAAGTCGCTTAGTGTGCGGCTGATTTTTACCCTGCCTTAATTTCCACCAATTCCTCTGTGAGAACCTCATGAATGCAGTAGATGGGTACATCAAGCCTAACCCAGGTGAGAAGAGACGGGAAGGTGGTACCAGGCATGTTCACAGGCTCCCAGGATGTCAGGAGTTGGAAGGGACCCAAAGAGTTCATCCAGTCCAACCCCCCCCTGCCAGAGCAGGACCAGACAATAGAGCTCAGGGCACACAGGAACACATCCAAACAGGCCTTGAAAGGCTCCAGAGGAGGAGACTCCACAACCTCTCTGGGCAGCCTGTGCCAGGGCTCTGGGACCCTTCCAGTCAAGAAGTTCACCCTCATGTCGAGCTGGAACCTCCTGTGCTGCAGCTTCCATCCATTGCTCCTTGTCCTATTCCAGGCAGCAGTGAGCAGAGCCTGTCCCCCACCCCCTCCTGACCCCCCAGCCCTCAGATATTTACAAACATTGATTAAATCCCCTCTCAGTCTTTTCTTCTCCTGGAAGATGGAACCACTGCAAAGCACTGCAGCCCAGCCAGGGTGAGCATCCCCTTTCTCACAGTCAGGACCACTTAGATGTTCTCTGTGCTGTTAAACTGCTGCAGCATGGCTTGAAAAGGCTGTTCCCAGCGTGGTGCCCTCTCACCCAGGAGCAGGAGGTGGTCAGCCCTGCCTTCAGCAGATAAAGCAGAGGCTTTCCGCTGAGCGGTCAGGAAGAAGGAGCTCAGCTGCTGCCTTATCTTCCTTCCTCCAGCCCCCTGCGCCAGCTTGCTTTCTCTGGGGATAAATACAAAGTCAGGCTGTTTCTTACCATGCAGGAGCTTGCAAGCTTCCCAGAGCACATCCTGGGCATGTGTGTCCCCATCCCAGAGGACCTTCTGGCTGTGCTGCCTGGGAGGTGAAGGTGCAGCTCCTGCACTGAGCCATCGTGGCTGCTTATTTCCCTGCCAGGGTGCACGGAGACAGGCATCATCTTCCAAGCTGTCTCTTCTGTGCCCATGTGGAATATCTTGCCAGTGACAACTTTGGCCCGAGCACAAACTCTTAACCCATTCTGCTTTCCTGTGCCCACCTGAAAAGCTATCAGTAAGTGCACAGCCAGCAGCTGCTGCCACCTTTGCCAGACGTTGCACTTTGAGGGGAGGCAATTGTGCTGCTTCAGAAGCATTTAACACACTGAAACATCCTTGTGCTCCGTGCACTTTGATTCCTGGTCCAGCTCCAATGGCAAGTAACTAATGAATGCAGCATGATGTGGTATTAGGTTTAAAACCATATTTTCCTCTAGCTGTTCCTCACAAGTTGGTTGCACCCTTAATGATCTTCGTAGGAAATATTTACTTTGAGGAGCTGGGGTCTGAGTATGCCAAGTGATCAAAACCAGGCCGGGCGTGGTTTGCTTTCATATGACTTCAGCTTTTCCTGGAAAGAAAGGGGAACAAATAAAACCTGACTCTCAACATTAATGCAAATCAGCTTGAGAATCAGCTCATCCCAACAAATGAACACTGAGTTCTTTCCCAGCCCATCTAATATTAACTTTTATGGGAACAGGGACTCAAGGAAGAATGAAAAACTAGGGAAAAGTGAGGTCTGTAGTGGTGGTGTCTGGCAAGTGTTAATCTGCAGCCAGCACAGGGTTGTTGTAGATACGTCCTTGCAGCTGCCTGGTCTGAGACTGGGGAAGAGGAGAATAACTGCCCTTGCAAAGTTGTCTTCTTAGTGCTCTGCCTGTGTTTGGTATCTTCTTGCCTTTGTGAGTGAGCAAGGAAGCAGCAACAGCAGCTTGGATCTCACTTAAGGTGGAAAATCATAGAATGGGAAGGTTGGAAGGGACCTCAAGGATCATCTAGTTCCAAACCCCTGCCATAGGCAGGGACACCTCCCACTAGAACAGGGCACTCAAGGCCTCATCCAACCTGGCCTTGAACACCTCCAGGGAGGTTGTGGAGCACAGAATCACCCAATGTGATCAAAGATCCCACAACCTCCCTGGGCAACCTGTGCCAGTGTCTCACCACCCTCACTGCAAACAACTTCCTCCTAACATCCACTTTCAATCTCCCCTCTGCCACTTCAAACCCATTCCCCTTGTCCTGGCATTCCAAGCCCTTGGCAACAGTCCCTCCCCAGCCTTCCTGTAGCCCCCTTCAGATCCTGGAAGGCTACTCTAAGGTCTCCTGGAAGCCTTCTCTACTCCAGGCTGCAGAGCCCCAACTCTCTCAGCCTGTCCTCACAGCAGAGCTGCTGCAGCCCTTTGAGCATCTTTGTGGCCTCCTCTGGACTGGTTCCAACACTTCCATGTCCTTCCCGTGCTGAGGGCTCCAGAACTGCACCCAGGACTGCAGATGGAGTCTGAGGAGAGCAGAGCCAAGGGGCAGATTCCCCTCCCTTGCCCTGCTGCCCACACTGCTCTTGCTGCAGCCCAGCACACAGTTGCTGTCTGGGCTGCACTCACACTGCAGCCTCATGTTGAGCATTTCATCACCCCAAATCCCCAGGGCCTGTTCCTCAGGGCTGCTCTCAGCCATTCTCCACCCAGCCTGGAGTTGTGCTTGGGAAAATGACCTCAGCACTTGTTACTGTGGAGTTGCTCCATCCAGATCTGGTACAGACTGAATTGCAAGGAAAGCCATCCCCATGCCAAGGCCTCTGAGTGATGTAGAACTGCGCTGCCGCCTGACGTAGTGTCTGCCTGTGCCTTAGTGACCAAAGCAGTATGATTTTGTCAGGCCAACAGCTTCTACCCATTGCAAAGCTTTGATTCTTCAGATGGCTTCTTGTGGAGAACTTTGGCCCTGTTTCTGCAACAGATCAGCTTGTTGGAGACAGCCTCACTGCTGATTGCCAAGACATGGAATGTGTTCCAGTTGCACTTTACAGCTACCTGAAGGGAGGCTGGAATGAGGAAGAGGCAGTTTCTTCTTGGTGTCAAGTGACACAATCAGAGGAAATGGTTCCAAGCTGCACCAGGGGAGGTTCAGGCTGGATCTTAGGAGTGTTTCTTCACTGAAAGGGTTCTTGAACACTGGAATGGTCTGCACTGGCGACAGGACAAGGAGCAATGGATGGAAGCTGCAGCACAGGAGGTTCCAGCTCAACACAAGGGGAACTTCTTTACTGTAAGGGTCCCAGAGCACTGGCACAGGCTGCCCAGAGAGGTTGTGGAGTCTCCTTCTCTGGAGCCTTTCAAGGGCTGTCTGGATGTGTTCCTGTGTGCCCTGAGCTGGATTGTCTGGTCCTGCTCTGACAGGAGGGGGTTGGGCTCAATGGTCTCTTTGTGTCTCTTCCAATCCCTGATATCCTGTGAGCCTGTGGTGGAGTCACCATCCCTGGAGATGTTTAAGTAACCTGTGGACCTGGTACTTAGGGACATGGTCTAGTGCTGACCCTTCAGTGCTGGGCCAAGGGTTGGACTGGATGATCTTAGAGGTCTCTTGCAATAAGATACATTCTGTGAAGGTCTTTTTCAGGCTAAACAGTTCTGTGATTCTATCTGCTGCTTCCTGAGTCAAGACATCTGCTGCTCCTCTGTGCTGCATGGAACCTTTTGTAGAATCACAGAATTACAGAATCATAGGATCAGAGTCATAGAATCACCCAGGTTGGAAGAGACCCCCAAGCTCACCCAGCCCAACCTAGCACCCAGCCCCAGCCAATCAACCAGACCATGGCACTAAGTGCCCCAGCCAGGCTTTGCTTCAACACCTCCAGGGACAGTGACTCCAGCACCTCCCTGGGCAGCCCATTCCAATGCCAATCACTCTCTCTGGCAACAACTTCCTCCTGACATCCAGCCTAGACCTGCCCTGGCACAACTTGAGACTGTGTCCCCTCTTTCTGTTACTGGTTGCCTGGGATCAGAGCTGAACCCCACCTGGCTACAACCTCCCTTCAGGTAGCTGCAGACAGCAATGAGGTCACGACAACCTCACGCTGTCTGCAGAAGACTTTCATTTTCATTAGTTGGTCAGTAAAGCAGCAGGACAGAGTCATACACCCCAATTATCTAGACTTGAAAGCACAGCCATCACTCCCTTGTCCTCCCTGAGCTGAAACTTAATGCAAACCCCTCTGTCACTTTGCATTTTCCAACCCTTTCATTCATTCCTGCTGAATAATTAAAAATGGCTTATAACTAAACACGGGGGATGATTTCCGACCTGCTCTGGATTTCCTTGCAAGGCCAATGCCTCTGTCATTGGCCCTCTTAAGTGCTTTTGAAAGATTGTATACAGGTTCCTTTTACAGTGCATTTGAAGTTTGTAATCCCTCTTAAATACACAAAAATAGGAAGGATTAACAAACTGCCACGCTGAGGCCAAAAGAAGACAGAGCTAAAAAGCAATCAAGGAGCAACCTATGGGCTCCATGGAATAAATTGGAGGGAAAGTGGAAAACTGTCAACAAAAATAATATGTTATGGATCCTCAAGCCTTGGTGTTTATGCTAGAGGAAGGCTAAAATAATCTGTGGTTTCTGATGCTTGATTTAGTTTTCCACAAGCCTAATTAACACCAGATTAAGTTTGCTGCCACTATAGTTTATTGCTGAGACTGACAAATGCTTGCTGTTTATTTGTTTTCTCCAGAAATGACTGGAGGCAATAGCAATGTGACACAGTTAATAAGCTTGAAAACAATGCTGGGATATTCATTTCTATCAACTGAGTCTTTAGGAGAAATCTCCTGACTCTCCCTATTAAACCCTGGCCCTCCAGTCCTTGTGAAGGCAAAAAAAAAATATCCCATTGAAGGTTAAAAAAGAAAAATCTCATTGATTGGTGTCACATTGATTTAAGACAAAGCCTTTTGAATTTCAGCTAAAAATGAAGCATCTTTGTTGAACAGATTTGGTCCATACCTCATGTTTAAAATAACTCACCTGATGCTTGAGGGCTTTGGTCAGGTGTGGGGCAGCAGCTCTGCAGAGTGTCTCACAGTCCCACCAAGGTTGGAAGAGACCTCAAAGCTCAGCAAGTCCAACCCATTACCACAGACCTCAAGACCAGACCATGGCACCAAGTGCCACATCCAAACCTGCCTTGAACACCTCCAGGGACGCTGACTCCACCACCTCCCTGGGCAGCCCATTCCAGCAGTCAGTGACTCTCTCAGGCAAGAACTTTCTCCTCACCTCCAGCCTAAACTTCCCCTGGCACAGCTTCAGACT